>JANAVB010000397.1:4816654-4935125 GCA_029216955.1 Iris pallida
GTTGGTACTTGGGAGGCACGGCCTCGGTCTTAAGGCACGATCATGTCCGTTGGCACGACCAGCACGAGTCGTCCCCTTGACGTCGTTGGCACGAGAATGGTCTAGAGGCACATAGAACAAGTGAAGTCTTGGCACGACCGAGTTGCATAAGTTTCTACTCGGCGAGGCACTGCCTCGAGTATATTGAAGTCACGAATAGAGTATAGCACGACCCTGTCGTTGCGTTACTAAGTATAGGCCAAGGCGTCGTTGTCTTAAAATTGATCCTAAGGCAAGACTAGAAAGAAAGACAATCAAAAGGGATTAAGCTGCACAAAGTAAATGAACGTGTCGGTTTTGTATGGGTGGGCGAGGAGCTCTCTCCACCAATACAGTTGAGTACAGACACCCACACAGTTTTCATGTGCAGGCACAGGTAGAAGCTCGTGGCGCGGAGCTCGCTTGGATGCGTTGAGGCACGGAATTCCTTGACGATTCAAAGCGTGCGGGCTCGTAGAGTCAAGACTTATACGGGACATAATGTATGGACATCGCCATCCTGCAGAATCTGCACTCGTCGCCTTGAAGCATTGTATCGAGAGATGAGAGAGAGCAGAGTGACTTGTAAAATGAGAGAAAAGTGAGCTTGAGAGACTTGTAATCAGGGCCTTGCGCCCCATTGTAATCTTATTGTTCAATATCAATAAAGAGCACTTTTGAATAACTTGTGTGTTGCTTCTAAATTTTCGCTGCATGTTTCAATGTTTCTGCTTGGGAATTCTGTGCGACGACCCCGTCGCAACCGCTGTAATCGGCCGTTATGAAACTGTCTTTCACGAGCACAATCTAGGCTTGTGCGGCATCACGCCTTAGCGAGGACGATCGCTACTACGGGAGCGGGGCGTGACAATCCCCCACCAGATTCTTGCAGGATGCAGGGAAGAGATTGCTCGCAACGAAGCTTCGCTTGAACACGCTGAGGCATGGAACGCCATAGCGTTTTGAGGCGTGCGACCGCATTGACGTTCGGACTTGCAACAGAATGATGTGGCCGAGATATAGAAGACATGATGTATGGAACGGTAAAATCCTTTGTGGGCAAGAGAGAACTTGAGTGTTGTAAGCCAATCTGGCATGATTCATTTGTGCTATTGAAAGCTTTGTAATTCCGTTGCTTATTGAATAAAGATAATTGTTTCGTACACTATGTTTCTTCCGCTGCTAAATGTTGAATCAAAGATAACCATTTTGAGAACCTGTCATCTTGCCTTGTACGAGTGCAACTACAGACTCGTACGACATCACGCCCCAGCGAGGACGATCGATTCGGTAAAATCAAACGAGGACGAACGATTTTCCGAGTCGGTACGTGACAGCTCTCCACTAATAGTAATAAACTTCGCACCAATGATGCTCGAGAATATTTAAGTCAAGAGTTCCTAGACACTTGTGCATCTGGTGGAAATATTCATCCAACATCCTGCTCTTATACAGCTCAACGGAACAAAGTGGTCGAACGCGAAAAATAACATTTACTTGAGGTGGCTCACTCCTTACTATGCCAGATGAATCATGAATGTTCAACATAATTACTGGAACTTTGCTCTTCTCACTGCTTATATCTAATTAATCTAACCAGTGTGGTCAAACGCAAAAAATGATATTTAGTTGAGGTGGTTCACTCCTTACTCTTCCAGATGAATGTTCAACACAATTACTGGAACTATGCTCCTCACTGCTTATATCTAATTAATCGCATGCCTTGTCAGTCTCAACCACTAATCTCCATTTTCTATTTTCTATTTCCTTTCTAAAAAAAAAGAGATTTTCTCGGTGCCCCTAAAGTCTTTGGTTTCACTTTTTGCTCACCATCCTGGTCTTGTCTCAGATAAACTCTCCTCAGGCTTCTAAGCATATATTTGTTGGTTCATGTCACAGTCGGAAAGGATATGTTGTTTCTCCTGATGACAGAAATTTGTCACATATCGGTGTTGCATAAGTATTAGCGCACCCACTAACGACCTAAACCCCTTAACACTTTCCACTAACAACCAAAATTCACAATCGTATTCGATGAAAAATATTGCATTTGAATAGAGAGAGATGAATTTGGATTGCAATCCTCCATTTGAAGCCAACATTAGAGTTATAGAACTTATGCTAATGGCTTACATTTTGAGGAGCCTCAGTAATGTCCTTCTTTCGAGCACCATCGCCACTAATTATTGCAAAGTAGAAAAGAGGATGTTAAATGAAAAGGAAGAAGCAAAAGGAAATTACAAAAGGGCTAATCCACTGTAACAAAGATTTTTTAAAAAATCATCAAACATGATATTAGTAGTGACAGTATTAAAATATTACAATTTTATATTCTTGATGAAGTGCTTTTACATCTGAATGGCAGCTAACCTGGTATTATCATTTTCTGTTCCTGATGGTTCGCCAGATTCATCATCTCCTGAATTTGTAAATGTGCAAGACGTGCAAGTGAGCTGTAGAGTCATGTTGTGGAGCAAGTGTTTCTGGTGATACTATGCTTCGCAATTCTAGGTTAAATGTTAATGAAACCAAAACAAACAAGAGTCTACTAATAAGGATATAAATGTAATAATATATATCGATTAAAGCAGAAAAGAATTTTTTTTTCAATTATAAATTATTGTGGCGTCATGCAAGTAAAGGGCAAAGCAACAGCCAACTCCATGTAAACACACTAAGTAAATATTTTGCATCTAAAACCATGTTTTACATGTTACATTACCGTCATCACTTGATCTCTCATGGTCAACACGTTTTACTTTGACTCTCTTGTCAATAATTGTATAAGCTCCATCCCCTACACGAACATGAAAAATATTAGGGATTTGAGGGACCTAGCATTTGCCATCAACTAATAGTTAACAAGGATAAGTATCAACTACGAGCCACAAAGCAGAACATATCTTATAATACCCCTTGAACGTCTCCGAGAATTCGATCTGGCCAATTCAATATGCAGAGTAGCTCCTGTTGCAGGATCAAATGTTGATCCCTGAAAGGAAAACATTGAAGAATTTGACATCAGACTGAAATATGAGTGCAGATATGTTGTAGACAACATGTCGGGTCAAATTAAAAGTAAGAAAAAAAGTGTAGGCCAAAATCCCCCAATTGATCCGACATAATAAAGCTTACATCCAAGTTACATTAACACAAGTAGTAAAATTCAAGTATAATATTGCTACCAGCAGATCTAGGATCCATTGATCCCATTCAGTTAATACTGGGTTAAACAGACATGTGGCCTTACCAAGTATACCCCTAATCTTATATAAAACATAATCACCAATTAGGACTGGTAAACAATATATGAGCTCTCGCCAAGGAACAGTAGCGTGAAACTTATGAAAACTCGAGTAAACATCAATCGAGTAATGATATGAACAAAGAATGAGTGGTCTATTAACAAAAGGCCATAACAATTTTAAGAAGACAAATTCATAAACTACTTTTGAGTTTTGGGCACCTGGATATATATATATATATATATATAAGAGAGAGAGAGAGAGACTGAGCATGTTTAGTCCCACATCGGCTATGGTAGAGATAGAAATAGAAGGGAGGGAAGTTATTATAAATAGATGGAGAGGACCTTAGCCTTATGATAAATGCCCAAATCAAAGCCTATTGGCTGCGTTGTAAACAAAGGCTTGCTAGGCCAAGACTATTGTGCCAAACAATTTTGCTACTCCCTGGATCTATATGGCCGAAATATTCACAAAATCAGCAATTTATTCACATATAAAATGATAGTATGCAAGTTTCGTGACTAGTTAATGCATTATCCACGTGTAAATGTGTTGTGATAATTGTATTTCATCTGGATGTTATTTGTGACTTTTTCGTCACAAATTTTGTGACTATGCTCATCGTTCATGTTACTTCTTACATAAGAAACATAAAAGATGTCAGATCTTCTAAATTCTGAAAAGATTAATCAAGGCTGTAAACTCGGTTGAAACCAATAGGTTTTGGATCGGGATTTTGATAGTTATGATGTGAAACTAAACCAACTATGGGTCTTGGCAAATTCATTGCAGTATCAGCTAGTTATGGTGAGCACGTCTAGTACTGGGTAATTTTCAGAGACCAAATGATACTATAGTGGCGGAAATTTCTCTCGTATTATCATCATCAGAAATTTTAAAAAGAAAAGGATAGAGAGAGAGAGAGAGAGAGAGAGAGAGAGAGAGAGAGAGAGAGAGAGAGGGCATGATGATGGGAGGTAAACCTGGAGGTTGATGGTGGGTGTGGACACTTGGGATGGTGGTAGGGTCCTGTCGGGGTTGGGATTCGGAAGAATGGATTACGACAGCAATGGCCTTGGCCAGGTCGGAGGTGGACGACGCAAAAGTGACGACATTGCTGACAGGAATGGTGAAGCCAAGGCTAGATTGGGGGTGGCTGACGAAAACGAAGATGAGGTGAGAAGGTGGATGGCATGGGGTTGTGACTAAAGGAGGACTTGGGAGGGACACCAGAAAAGGAAGAAAGGTTGAGTCCTTTCAAACCCAATCTGAACCCGACAAGTATTTAAATTGGGTTTGTTCACTACTGAACTAGGTAGTATGTAAGGCTGGGAAGAAAGTTTGTTAATGAATGATGAAGATTCAAAGGAACAACAAATATAAAATTTTAGGTGGAAAAACCACAACAAAGCCTTTATCCCAATTTTTGGGGTCGGTTGTTTGAATCAATCATTTTCTTCCGTTCAGTTCTTGTAAGAGCCATGTCCTCTTTAACACTAACAAAAACTATATCATTCTTTAGAACTTCAATCTATGTTCTTTTGGCCTACCTCTAGTCCTAGCGGCTCCTTTAACTACCTCTAGTCCTAACGGTTCCTTTAAATGTTATCTTACCTCTCCATACAGAAACATATGTTGGTTTACATTGCACATGTCCGTACCACCTAAGACAATTTTCTTTCATCTTGTCCTCAATTGGTGACAGCTCTAAATTTGGATGACAAACAGGAAAGGAAAAGAATTAATGACGACAGTGGCAACACTCTGTTCATGCTAGTGGCCTCAACCCCAAAACATGTTCCCTTTCCACTAGGCCCCTAGAAAGGCAGAATACCTAAGAAGCACACTACCACAGACTGCAAAATACATGTCATGTTTCTGTCAGACACGACATGTACACTCCAAAATATACTAAACCTATGTCCACATTCGGTCCTGCGATTTTTGCATTCATGTTCAGCATAGAGAAAGTCTGTATTGCCAAGCCCTGGTAAATGAATTAACCCATTGCCAAATTATATTTAGAGTTGGTTTGGTTTTAGTTTACTCGAGTTTGTTTTTAGTTTATTTGGGTCAGTGCAGTAGTAAGTTGCTTTATAAGTGAAGAATCCTGTTCCGATCATAATTGGTAGTTTCAATTTGATTTGTTTGGAATTTATTTGCATCTGGTTTGTTATTCGGAAAGGGCTGGAACTTCTTGGATGAAAACCGACAAAGGGCATCGGCATTCTAACTATATTTTTATTTTAGTTTATGAAAAAAGAGAGAAATTCTCATAAAATTGGATGTGAAGTCCATCTCGGTGCGCAAGCCATAAGAACATGGAATAACTGTATTGGCGAGTGCTTCCGTGCACAAGTCGTTCGTGCCTTCGAGCACGAGTTAGAAGGCTAGCACATTGAGAGACTATTGAGGCGAGTGTCCTAGTGCACGAGCCATGAACATTGAACACTAAGACATAGAACATGGAAATACGATATCGAGGCGTGCATCAAATACACGACTCGAAGAATAGAGAACAATGGTGTCAAAGCGTGCGTATGTGCACAAGAACCATAAAAGATAGCTTCGTTGCAAAGAGAACAGTTGTGGCATGAATGTGACGGAACTGTCGAATGTGGTATGATGCCTCGAAATGTTCAAGGCCTTTGGATCGTCCGTTTGACGAACATTGAATTGGGGCATGATGCCATATAACATTGAAACGAAGAATGAAATCGTACAAAGATTGTGAGAACATAGAAAGAGTGAGAACATTGAAAGAATGTGAGAAATGCGGAACGATGCGAAGTCTGAGTTTCGGACTCAGCCTATGTTTGGTTGTATGCTTAGATGCGTGTTGCATAATCAAATGGACTGTGAATTAACACGTGCACAGGTTCGTTTTCCTCGAACAGGCGCGACGGGGAATCGGGATTGTTCGGCCTAGAAGGAATGAGAATCGTGGCTAAGGGAGCACGAGCATTGTGGGACCTTCAGTAAGGATCGTAACCTAGGCTAAATGGGTGGTGCCGCAATGCATATGAAAAACATAAATCCATTCTGACATGAAAAATGTCAGTGATCTTCATATAAATAGGGGCCGGTGGGTTGAAATTGCAGGCACACAGAGATCTTGTACAATGAGCACTTATAACATGATAGAAAAAGATGGTAGGCGTATTCATCTTGCGTCGGTACAAGGGAGTGCGTCGATGTTGGAAAGAAGCCGCCACGAAACAAACACGAGATTCATATTTGTTGCTTGTTTGCTTATGTGAATCAAAATAACATGCTTGCCATGATAACATGCTTTACAGCTTTCGAATATGCCATGAAACTTACCCTAAGGCAAAGATAGAAAGATCACTAGTTTGTATGTTGCATGATTCAATACATTACTTAATGTCGGTTTACCAAAGTGGGTCAATATCAGTACGCGAGAGGATTAGTACTGATCTCCCACCAGATTGCTTGCAGGATGCAGGTAATAGATTGCTCGCAGCGGAGCTTCGCTTGAACGCGCTGAGACATGAAATGACGTTGCGTATTGAGGCGTGCGACCGCATTAACGCTCGGACTTGCAACAAGATGATGCGACCGAGATATATAAGACATGATATATGGAACGGTAAAATCTTTTGTGGACAAGAGAGAACTTGAGTGTTGTAAGCCAAATCTGGCAAATTCAGTTTGGCTATTGAAAGCCTTTGTAACCTCAGTTCATTTATCAATAAAGAGAATTATTTCGTATACTCTATTTCTTCCGCTGCTAATAACAAATCAAAGAGAACCATTTTGAGAACTTGTCATTTTGCCTCGTACGAATACAACTCCAGACTCGTACGACATCACGTCCCATCGAGGACGATCGATTCGGTGAAATCAAACGAGGACGAACAATTTCCCGAATCGGGACTTGACAGACGGTATAGGTGGAGGTGAGGCGACATAGGCGAGCGCCTAGGCGAAGCAATACCTAACAAGATATTTTGGCCAAAAAGATTTTGTAAGCATTATGGGCCTATGGTTCACTTTTACAAAACTAAAACTTTATAAATCTTCGTTCTATAACTTAGTTATGCATGGAACACCCTTAAAATATGCATATTATGCAAAAAACAGTGGTAAAGTAGTAAAAAATGTTCAAAATGTATCGACCGCCTAGGCGGTGCTTAGGCGGCCTAGGCGGTAGGCGAACTCTCTCCGCCGTGCACCCGCCTACCGCCGTTTAGAACGTGCACCCGCCTACCGCCGTTTAGAACCTTGATAAAAACCATATGTAATCTCTCTCTTTTCCTATAAATTTTTACTTGATCTTCTTAAGAAGTGAGTAGGTTACATAATAGATCTCCCTAGCATAAATCAAACTGATTCTATCAAATTCTAGTATTTTTATTAATCTTTGTATATTTTCCTTGTTTTTATATATGGGTACTATAATATTGTTTCTCCATTACTCGGACATTAATCATTTCTTCCCTAAACATTTACAAATCTCAATAGGAATATCAGCATGTCCTATTGCTTTTCCATTTTTCATTTTCTTTAAAGCATCCTTAAGTTCATATATTCTACGTTTTAGTTGTCATAAAAGTAAGTAAAACTAACTTAAAATCTAACATGTTATGCTGAATTTGCATGTCATTCCATGCAGGCCCTAAGAAAGAGTAAGGTTCACTAGACAAATCCCATTTTTCTCTCTATCTATGAGTATGTGGATTGTCCAACACAAAGAAGAGAGATGCTATATAACATAATATTTACCAAAGTGCAATGCCAATTCATTTCTATTAAGATAAAGACTAATGGACATGTAGAATAGTAATACTCTTTCTTTAACATTGTTTATAAATTTTCACCGTGTATCACGTAAAAAAGAAAGATCATTTGGATATAGTAACCTTTTGGCCAAGTCAGCGCTGCAGTGGGGAACTACATGGACCTTTAAAAATCTGAAAACTAAAGTTGGTATTAGTCTAAGTTCATAATTGTTAATAAAGTCAGACTTTAAAGATAGGACTTTTATTTCGTACTAAAAACTAAAGTCGGGATTTTGAAGTCCTGCTTCTTACTTGTTAATACATAAGAGTTCAAAATTTTGACTTTTAACTCGATAACAAAAGGTAAAGTCAACCATTTTAAAGCAACTTCTAAAGAAGTAAATACTAAATTTGGACTTCCAAACTCCCATTTTAGTTTTATGGAAGAAACTACAGTTGGACTTTTAACTTGTAAATTCTAACTTAATACAACCAACGTGGATTATTGGATTTTGTACTCTACATTCCATCTATATAGGCTTTAGGCTCCATATATACTGAAGTCAGTGTTTCAAATGCTAAATTTTAAGTCGGACTTTAACTATATACATAAAAAAGGTTTATATACCTACACCAACCAGTAGGTTTATAGTACTGCTGTCCACTACCTTGTATATTAAATTATAACACATGGAAGGAACAGAACAACAGGGAAAGTAAATACCATTTTAATCGTTTTCCCATCATTATTAACCTATAAAATACTATCTTTTGATGAAGTTAAAACATTTCCTTCATGATCTTTATATTAAAATACTTTCCAGGATTTAATTAAAATTCCCAAAAAAACAAAGAGGATATTTTATGTAATTCATGCATTTTAAATAATAAGTAAAGGCATTTGGGTATTTTTGGCGCCCTTCACGTCTTCATTTACTCCTACCATGCATAAATCTTTAAGAGGGAATTTTGGTCATCTAAGCAATTTTGTTATTTGGAATTATGAACAAGGACAATTATGGCAGTTTAGGCGGATATTTTCTATTATACCAGCACTATAACTTGCATTACTAACTGAATTTAATGGTGAGGGCCATAAGTCCATTTTCGTAGTATCCCACCAAAATATGAGGGTCTCCTTGGAATAATGCAATATTCAAGGTAGGAGCTGCAATACTGTTAAAATTCAAGAGTGGTGTACATAATCTACCCTAAAAATTGACCATGTCATTGTGGCACCCAAACTTTGCAGCCACATCCTGATATGACTGAAAAGTTGATTATGACAAATATATTTTTATGTGATACTTTTTGTAAATCCTCAATTCAGAAAAGACCTTTGATAATAGCTTTTCACAATTGATTGTAGCATAATAGTCGATGCCAAAGATGATCAAACTTGAATGTTTAATAAAGAGTAAAATGTTAGCTGAGAAGAAGGTACAAGGTGCAAAGGATATCTCACATTTAGTTCGTTCATGGCTGTCACGGCTGATAAATGATTGGTAAATGTAGCAAAGGCAACAACCTGCACTACAGAAGAAAAGATGAGGATAAAACATACACCAATTAAATATCATTCCATTCATATGTTAAAAAGAGTTGAACAAGGCATGAACAACTTACAGGATGATAATGGATAAAATATAAAAATAAAATAAACCTAAAGCAGCTACCAAGAAGAAATAAATTAACAACAAATTATCTACAAAAGCCAATGCTCATCTTCCCAACGAATGGCAAGGATTCCCCAGCCAGCTAAATTAGAACACTCATATACTACCCATGAGGCTGTTGGAAAATAAAGAGAACAAGAAAAGGAAGACATTAAATTTCTTATTTTTCTTTTATTATAGTTACATGAAAAGATTTAGAGAGAGGAAGAGGGATTTATATATGGTTTTTGTAGACTTTAGAAAATATTATGATGGAGTTCCTAGTGGTGGGTTTAGAAAACATAGAAGTTTCTAGTAGCTACATTGAGATCATAAAGGATATATACGATGGAGATACAACTACCATGCGGACCATTGAAGGGAATATTACCCCAATGGCCACTTCTCCCCATTGTTGGGTTACATCAAGTATCAGCACTAAGTCCTTACTTATTTTTGTTAGTTATGTATCAAATCAATAGACCTATTCAAGATGAGGAGTCATGGTGTATGATGTTTGTTGATGTTAAAGGCTTTGTTGTATAACAGGCTTTGTTGTTGTTATACCTTCTGGAGATGAAGCATTTGCAGTGTACAACATACATAAAACATCTCACTTCCATCTAGGAATGTGTGCTGGCAATGTATGTAAATATGCCAAAAGAACACGTGCCCATCAACGTTACCCTATACTTTCCAACATAAATATTTCAGGCTGTCAGCCAATACACACATGTATATTGATGGTTTGATTTGTAACTAGGTTGCAATAATGACCAAAATTCCTATCTTGGAAGGAAAGTCGTACAAATTCTTCAATTGGCTTAACTAATTATTTGTGCACATTCCTCGTAACGCATTCTCTTGTACGCAAACAATTCATCAGGTGAAATATATGTCATATGCACGGAACTGAATGTGAACCTTGAGAATAATTCTAAAAGAGAGAAAAGAAAAGCCTTCAATGAACCATGTCTCTTTTTATTCCTTAAAACCCCCATAGCTCTTCTTTGTTCTTCAAAAAATACAAAATGTATTATGTACCCGATACCCACTCAAGAATTGTGACTTGTTTCCTTGGTCCCATGACTCTCATTCTTTCTTCGTCCACAATCCCACTTCCTGAGTTCTGGATTCATTAACCATGGAAAAGATTCCACAATGTCAAACTTCTCGTGCAAACAAGCCCCCCTAATGACCACCCTTTTCCAGACTCATAGTAAAGATACTTGTCTATGAAGCTATGGCATGAAATTCTCTCCATTGCCACCTTCAAACTTCAAAGCCCTCTTGGTCCTCCAATCATCCAAGCAAAAAACGTCACTTCATGCCAACATTATCCAAAATCCCTCATTGAACTTTCCTAATTTTCGTGGCAAATATTAGATTTCGTGGAATGCATTGATCTATGGGTTCCTCACTCTAGGTAATAATTGTTGCCACATTTGTTATGATGATTTTAATTATTAACAAAACTTGTATGCACATGTTTTTGGATTAACACTCAAATGCAGAAAAATTTTGGGTTCTTAGCGCTCATATTAAAAAAATTCGGAAAGCAAATATCTCATTCAAAGAAACAAATATTAAGACACAAATGAAGATTGTTCATTGTATTGTATTCATAGTCTGTAAAGTGTCTTAAGATCTTTTGTAACTCAAGAGTGGTCGGCAAAAAGAAAATTAGGATAGCCAAATTCACAGTATGAAACTTGGGTATTAAACTAGCATATCGACGGTATACCGAGAAATCGCAAGTTTCAGAGAGAACCTCACAAGATCCACAAAAATCCCATCCACCGGCATATCGGCTGTAATGCCACTCGCGGCATACCGACGGTATACCGAAAAATGAGCAGTTCGTCATAGTACCTTCCCAGCACTCATTTTTCCATCGTATAGGTACATTTACATATAGGTCCACACTTATTGGAATATTGCATGATAGTACTTAATATCTTACCAGTATCAAAACTCAAGTGTAAGAAGTCGACGAGCCTTCGAATCAAAACACGTGTTATAAGCTATTGTTCAATAGTGGATTAAAGTCGGAGTAAGTTTCGGGACTGGATTGCCTTCGAAGATACCAGGATACATCAAGCGTTTGATTTATTGCACTTATCATTAAATTGCTCTTTGTACTTGTTAATTGTGTTGCAAGTTTTAAAAGCCATATTCACCCCCCCCCCCCCCCCTCTTCCCTCGAGGATTCCTACAATTAATATCAGAGCAAGGGCACTTGTTTTTGGACTTACCTCCTAAGACTAGATCTAGATCCTATGGCAACCACTCATAGTTTCAACACCAACCATGGTGAAGGACAATCCACAATTAGACCTCATTTATTTGAAGGAACCAATTACAACTATTGGAAAACTAGAATGAGCATCTATTTGAAATCTTTGGACTTCGATATTTGAAGTAGTGTCACTAATGGCTACAAAAAGGCTCGAATGGAGATTAATTGCTCCATGGTAAACAAACCCAATGGACTATATACCGATAGTGATAAAAAAAGGCGGAAAGCCTTGATGCCAAACCTATGAATGCCCTCTATTGTACTATTGAAAGAAATGATTTCAAAAGAATTTCTATTTGTAAAACTTCACATGAGATTGCGAAACTTCTTGAGGTTACACGCGAAGGAACCTCTCAAGTTAAGGAGTCTAAAATTAGTAAACTTGCACAAGAATATAAGACCTTCAAAATAAAGCTAAATGAAACTATTGCAAATGTGTTTACTCGATTCTTTGATATCATTAATCCTCTTATGTCTCTTGACAAGAGATACTTGATATATAAAAAAATTCGGAAAGTGCCTAGAGGGCCAACAAAGAACTGGAATCAAAGCTACGGCGATCAATGAAAGAAGTGACCTCACTACAATGAACCTCAAAACACTCATGAGAAAGCTCATGACGCATGAGTTAGACTCAAATGACCAAGATGAGGCTATTACTAAAGACAAGGAGAAAGAGAAGGTATTAGCTCTAAAGGCTAACCATTACAAACTCACCTCTGAAATCGACAATGGTGATGAAAACTCCAATGAAGAAGAAATTGCTTTAACCTCTAGAAAGTTCAAGAAGTTTCTAAGGTTTGACAAGGCAAACCGTCGAAGAAGAGAAAATCAAGACGATGAACATGAACTTACTTGCTACAACTGCAAAAGGCCCGGACACATTAAAAGGGATTGTCCCATAGCCTATGCAGTTAAAAACGATTTTTTCATGATAACGGTCCAGTAGAGTTATTGATATATTACTGATATATCGGATTTATAACAGTAAATATCGGTTTGCATTTTAACACAATTTTTATATATGAACAACACACTTAATAGTTATCTGTTATAAAATATGCAAGAAGAGTTTCTTAAAGCATTTAAACTAAAAGGTTCATATCCAAACCAACATTATAATATAAAAAGTATCACTCCAAAATGGTTCAACTAATATGAAAACAAAAAAGATCTCAATTCAACTTTCAAGTTTCAACATCTAATAATCTTCATTAGCCTCAATTTCAACTTCATTTTCTTCGTTTTCACCCTCACCATCTTCTCCACCTTCTTTCCTAGTTTGTTCATCTTCATCTTCTTCATCCTCCATATATTCATCATTGTGAACAAGTGAAGAGTGTGAATCTATAACACCTCGTGACCTTGTACTTCTCTCTCCCCGACTTTTAGTTTTAACAAAACCTAACCGTTATATATCGAATTTTTTCAAAACCGATATATACTGATATATCGGTCATATCGGCCGATAGTATCATTACCGATATTTTACCGATTTTACTATATCGTTATTTATCAGTTATATAACCGATACATAACGGTTTTTAACTGTTTAGTCCATAGCTAGGAAGGGATCTAGCAAATTCGAAAGATCTAGTAAAGGTAGTTCTTCATCAAAGAAATTCGCTAACACTAGCATTTGGTGTAAAAGAGAAGCAAGTGACTCCGACAATGATGATTCTCGTCATACCGCAAAGGCGTAAATGCTTGCCTTATGGCAAATAAAACCAATGAGATACTTGATGATTTCTCAACCGATTTCCTTACATACAATGAATTAGAAAGTGCTATTATTGAACTTTTTGATGATCATAAGAGATTAAAGGACAAATATAGACACTTTAGAAAAGACGATGTACATAAACTCGAAGTCAAGAGACTCACCAACATGATAAATGAGATTAAGGGCAAGGCCCTTGCTTGTGACACGGATGATGTAGCTTCACTAAAATTAAAGTTACACGAAACTTTAGAAGACATCAAGGAAAAGGAGTTTGAATGTCAAACACTTAAAGAAGGTTATGATATTGCAAGAAACAAAATACTTAAACCCAAAGAAAAGAGGCGATTACCACCAAATACAACAAGCTTCTTGTAAAATACAAGAAACAAGAAAGTAGTCTCTCTGAGAACACTTCTATGACACAAAACACTTTGGTCAACATAGACACACAAAGAAAATCATACTATGTTGACACGAGACCCCACGGTTAACAAGGTCACCACATAGAAGATCATATGGTAGAAAGATACACAATGTCACCTCTCCACAAAACCATGCACTTTACTAGAGTCACTCATATGATAGATATCATACTAGAAAATATCATGCACAAAATGTTCACCCTCTTACTACTAGCAACAAGACACGCACCACTTGTCACTATTGTGGAATGCTTGGACATACTTCCTATCAATGTCAAGTAAGGCAACATGCTGATATAAGAATTTATAAATGGGTTCCTAAAACTAACATCGAAGGACCCACTATGACATGGGTACCAAAGGTTCTTCAATACATAAGTGTCCCCTTCTCAGGCTAGAAGCAAGTGGATTCTCGATAGTGGTTGCTTACGACATATGACTGGAGATGCTATACTTTTTGCAACGCGGTCAATGAAAAAATAAGGATACGTTTCCTTTGGAAACAATTTGAGTGGGTACATTATTGGAAGTGATAACATTGGCTCTTCACATTATCCTTGCATTAAGAATATTTGTCTTGTTACTAATTTGAAATACAATATTCTTAGTACTAGTCATCTTGCGAATAATGGTTATGGAGTAAACATTGTCAAATAAACTGCTACATATATGATAGATCATATAGTGATCTTGTATATAAAGGCAAAATAGAGGACAACATCTATGTTTATTATTAGTTGAAAATATTAACCATGGTGATAGATTCCTAGTAGCAAAGAATGATGAGAGTTGGTTTTGGCACATAGATTAAGACACGCCAACATGGACACAATCGCTAGACTTGTCTCTAAGAACTTGGTGAGAGGTTTCTCAAACATACCTTTCAAGAAGAACGATCTGTGAGGAATGCGAAAAGAGTAAGTTGACTAAATCTTCTTTCAAATCTACCAATATAATAAACACTACTACAACTTCAACTTATTCATATAATTTATTTGGTTCTAGTAGAGTAGCTAGTCTTGGTGGCAAACTATATCCTTTCATTTTGGTTGATGAATTTTTGAAATTTACTTGGGTCATTTTTCTTACAAATTAAAGAGACTTCATAAGTTTGTTGATTTTTGTAAGCTTGTTCAAAATGAAAAAGGCTTTATGATCAATAAGATTAGAAATAATCATGGAGGAGAATTTGAGTATTCTGATTTCAAAAAAAAAATATGCTAAGAGTGATTTTTGTCATGATTTTGCTTGTCCAATGACCCTACAACAAAATGGTGTTGTAGAAAAGAATAATATGACTCTAGGAGATACTACTAGAGTTATGTTAAATCAATACAAGCTCCCTCAATATTTAGGATGAGAGCCGTCAATACGGCATGCTATGTTATAAAAAAGAGTTTTAATTAGACATATTTCAAATAAAACTCCTTATAAGCTTTGGTTTGATAAAATCCCCACCATTGAGTACTTTAAAAAAATTTGATGCAAATGTTTCATTTTGAATACCAAGGATAACTTAGACAAGTTTGATTAAAAAGCCAATGAAGATATATTCCTTGGATACTCTATGCTTAGCAAAGATTTTTGTGTTTTCAACAAAAAGACTCGTGGTTGAAGTATGCATCAATGTTTCTTTGATGAACTTAACACTTCCGTCTCTAGGACTCTTGATGATGTAGATGACATATCTATTGGCTTGGAAAACTCTTCTCTTGGAGATGAGGATGCTCCTTCTACTACTATTGAAGAAGAGGTCACTCTACCGAAAATCTCTCCAACCATCAACACACATCCTAACGACTTACCAAAGGAATGGAGGTTAATCCCTCATCACCCAAAAGATCAAATTATTGGTAATCCTTCAACCTGGGTAAGCGCACTCAATCTTCCATTAGAGATCAATGTGCAAATATTGCTTTTATTTCTCAAATTGAGCCTAAAAATGTTAAAGATGCTTTTAATGGTGAATTTTGGATGCTTGCTATGCAAAAAAGAATTGAATCAATTTGAGAGAAACCAAGTTTGAAAATTAGTCTCTAGGTCCAATAACTATCCTATTATTAGGACTAAATAGGTTTTTCGTAATAAGCTTACTGAAGATGGTATTGTGACATGAAACAAAGCACGTCTTGTTGTACAAGATTTTAATAAAGAAGAATGAATAGATTATAAGAAAATATATGCATCGGTTGCACGTTTGGAATTAATTCGTATGCATTGTGATTTTGCATGCTTTAATGATTTTAAGTTCTTTTCAAATGGATGTAAAAAGTGTATTTATAAATAGTTTTAGGTATATGTTGAACAACCTCCCAGATTTGAAGATTTTTTTATTTTCATATCATGTTTTCAAACTTCATAAGGCTCTTTACGGCCTCAAACAAGCTCCACGTGCTTAGTATTAGCGCCTTAGCACTTTCTTGAGTTCTCACAGTTTTTCCAAAGGAAAAGTTGACACTAGTCTTATCATAAAATCTTACAATGACACTTTGTTATTAATACAACTATGTTGATGATATCATTTTTGGTTCTACTAACAAGCCACTTTGTGACAAATTTGCTACATGCATCGCATCGAGAATTCGACATGAGCATAATAGGAGAACTCTCCTTTCTTGGACTTCAAATAAAACAAAGCCCCCAAGGTTTTGTGACAAATTTGCTAAATGCATGCATTAAGAATTCGAAATGAGCATGATGGGAGAACTCTCCTTTCTTGGACTTCAAATAAAACAAAGCCCCCAAGGTACCTTCATCAATCAAGCCAAATATACCAAGGATCTCCTCAAACGTTTCAAAATGGACAAGTCCAAATCAATTGGGACTTCTATGGCTATAACAACGAAGCTTGATCAAGATAAAATGATAAATCAGTTGACATCTGCAAGTACCGAGGTATAATTGGTAGTTTGTTTTATTTAACTGCTAGTTGTCCTGATATTATGTTTAGTGTTTGCATGTACTCTCGTTTCCAAGCAAATCCCAAAGAATCTCATCTATCTCGTTAAGTGTATACTTCGATATCTTAAGTGTACTTTGAATGTTGGAGTTTGGTATCCCAAATCCTTTCATTTGAACTCTTGGGTTATTCGGATGCGAATTTTACAGAATGTAAAGTTGTCATAAAAGTACTAGCAGCAGATGCCAATTCCTTGGAAAATCCATGGTCTCTTCCTTTAGTAAGAAGCAAAATTCGATTGTACTTTCAACTACCGAAGCCGATTACATTGCGGTCGGTTGTTGTTGTGCCCAGATTCTTTAGATGACACAAACACTAGTAACTATGGTATTTTTTTCACAATGTCATTATCAAATGTGATAACATTAGCACGATTAATCCTACCAAAAATTCAATATGTCATTCACGCACTAAACACATAAAAATTCGACCTGAAAATTGTTGAGATACCCACTTTCGGGGTGAGTGTTTATGAAAAACCCACCCGCATGGTGAGTTTTATGAAATACCCAAAATTATGTATTTTCACATTAAATATTTCAAGATTCCCTTTAGATGTTCTGTATTTACAAAATTGCCATTTTGATAATACCATAGCTACCCCTTTGCGCAAATTTGGTCATATATATGTATTTGAATTTCACAAACTCAGATTTTGATTGTGATTTTCATCTTCTTCTTCACGAGAGATCTGAATTCCATTACTCTCATCTTCAGCAGAGATCGCAAAGATCGTTCGTAGTTCACTGTATTTTTCTTCAATCGAATTCCGATCATCGCTCATCATCATCATCTTCGTGGAGAGATTTGAAGTTTTCCGACGATTAGGTCACTGTGCTCGGTTGTTTGCACTGATATAAAACAAACAACAATGAAAAGTATGATATCAATCAATTTTTTTTAAAAGAAGAAAAAAAAGATCATTCTCCATGATCTTAACACGAGAAATGGCCATTCTTCGTGATTTTAACACAGAAAATGACCATTCTCCGTGATTTTAACACGGGAAATGGCCATTCTCCTGCATTCTAACACGGAAAATGGTCATTCTACGTGATTCTCCGTGATTTTAACACGGAGAATGACTATTCTCCTGCATGTTAACACGGAAATGGCCATTCTTCGTGATTTTAACACGGAAAAGGCCATTCTCCGTGATTTTAACACGAAGAATGACCATTCTCCGTGATTTTACAACGGGGGATGGCCATTCTCCGTAATTTTAACACGGAGAATGGTCATTATTCTCCTACATTCTAACACGGAAAATGGTCATTCTACATGATTTTACAACGGAGAATAACCATTCTCCGTGATTTTAACACGAAGAATAGTCAGAATGTATTCTCCGTATTTTTACAACGGAGAATGGCCATTCTCCGTGATTTTACAATGGAGAATAGCCATTCTCCTGCATTTTAACAGGTGAATAGCCATTCTCCTGCATTTTAACAACGGAGAAAGATAATTCTTCGTAATTTTAACACGGAGAATGACATGCATTTTAACACGGGGAATAGCCGTTCTTCGTAATTTTAATACGGAGAATGACCATTCTCATGCATTTTAATACGGGAAATGGCCATTCTTCGTCGTTTTAACACGGAGGAGAATGGCAATTATTCGTGATTTTAACATGAAGAATGACTATTCTCCTGCATTTTAACACGAAGAATGTCAATTCTCCGTAATTTTAACACGAAGAATGACAAAAAGCTCTTAATTTTCTTCACATCAGCTCTCTTTCCAGTTGATGCTGCTGATGATGATGAAGTGGAATTCCAGTTGATGCCTATGTTGTATTGGGCGCTAGGCGAGGCGAGGCGAGACCATGCCCGCCTCGCCTAGGCGCGCCTAGGCGTCCGTCCAGATTTCTGGGTCTCTAAACCTGTGTAAACATTGTAGGCAGCAGCAGTAGCAAAAGTCAGCAACAACAGTAGCATAAGGCCGCAACAGTAGTAGCAGAAGGCTGTTGCAGAAGTAGCAGATTGCAATAAGAGGGAGAAGACAACAGTAGCAGTAGCAAAAGGCAAGCAACCAGCAGCAATTTTTACAATAGCACCTGTTTTAGCAACAATAATAACCCTAAAGTCCAAAAAAATTAGTAAAAAGTCCATAGCCCATCCTGAGATCCACCACCTAGGCGCCCGCAGTTGTCTCCCCTGGGCGAACCTGGACGCCCGCCTAGACGCGCCTAGGCGGCCCTCGCCTTACACTGCAATAAAATATGCAGGTCGAGGCGACCTGTTCAAATCGGGCGCGCCTAGGCCGCCTAGGCGCGCCTAGGCGTCGCCCGTAACAACATAGGACTTGATGCTGCTGATGATGATGAAGTAGAATTCCATTCGATGCTGATGTTGATGCTGATACTGATGGTTCCAGTTAATACTGTTGATGATGATGAAGTGGAAACTGATGAGGACAACATGGTGTGAAGATTGCGAATGAAGTCACTGACGAGTTTTTAAGTAAGGTTTGAAGATTTTGGAGGAAAAAACCTAGATTCGAAAGTGAGTAGCGTATGGAAGAAGACGAAGAATCGAAACGTTTTTTTAAGAGTAGGTTTCGTGGGTGTTTTCAATAAATTAGAAGGGCAAAAAGGTCATTCTGCACCCTTTTATATATTTTCGCTAATTCTGGACACGTGATAAAATGTTATTTTGCGGTGAATTTTTATAAATCTTTTGCAATTTTTGGACATTTGATAATTTTTTCCAAATTCGACACTACTTTTTACGAGATCATAGTCAAAAGGGTGATATTCATTTAGAATTTATTGACAAGAAACACTAACTTGTCAATATTTCTACAAAGCCTCTTGCCGAGGACCGCTTTAACTTCATCCGTCATAAAATTGGCCTCCTTGAACTTGGGGTGAAAATTATTCGGTTTTGAACCAAAAACCGAATCGAACAGAACAAGAGATTTGGTTCGGTTTGGAAAAAAATTGATACGTTCTCGATTTTGAAAATACTAAATTTCCTTATTCAATTTTGGGGTTCGGTTCAAAATCGAAAACCGAATAAGACTTATTCAATTATGTAAATACCCTTAATTTTATTATATTTAGTGATTAAAAATGTGTATATTTTAAAAACAACAATTATATATATATATGTGTGTGTGTGTGTGTGTTTTGAAGTCCAACTTTGATAATTTAACTAGTCTAACTTTAGGTGCAACTTTAAAATACAATAAATATGTGTATAAAAATTATAATTTTTAATATAATTTAACCACGATACCAACTTTGGACCCAACCCATTAAACAATAGAAACTTTCCAACCGTCAAAACGAATTAATTATTTAATTATTCGGTACGGTTCGGTTTATGTTTTGGCTAATTTCAGTTCGATTTCGGTTTTAAATTTTTAGAATTTTGGTTTATTCGGTTTTTACTATTTCGGTTCGGTTGAAACCGAATAAACCGAACGCTTACCCACTACCTTGAACCCTCTCTTCAAAGCTAAATACTCACTATTGTTAGCCTATTTAAATTTTTATATTTCAAAATTTCCAGAATTTTTCCCCTTGGTCCGGTTTACCGCGGCATAACGACAGTATACTATTCTATAGAAATCTTGTCAGAAACGACCGCTTCTTTTCAGGTTGTCGCTCTATACCTCTTAGGTATCCGCTTTTATCATTTCCTAAAACAATTTCTCTTACTCCAGTCACCTCTTTCCTCTTCCCAAACCGCTCCTATTCTACTTCTCTTCTTATTCCCCTCCCAAGGCACCTCGTCGATTCATCTTCCCCAGCCATCTGTTACTTTTCTGTTCCAGAAATTGTTCTCCAACAGTCACATCTCCCATCCCTCTGGTATAATTTCTCTCTTCCTCTATTTATTCCAAACTTTCTTTGGTGCTTCCTCGCTACTCTCTTATTTTTCTTTTTGACCTAGTATATTCCAATCCTTTCTCGTAATCCATATGGCCCCTAAAGCTCTTGGCAAACGTACCAAGATCACGCGCGAAGAACCTTCGTCCTTCCAAGGAAATGTTGACCCCGAATCATTCAACCTACCACCGATGCTCGAAGTTACCTTTAATCGGTCTTATTTTCAATCCTTAGCCCAATCACAGAACCGGTTCTCATCTTTTCACCATTGCTGCATTTTTGCCGGTAAAACCATCAACTTTTCCATATTCCATGGGCACCGACAATTATTTCAACGCTTTGGTTGGATCGGTTGCTTGAGAGAACCATTCATGTATACCCTAATGGGATTCGAACTTTTTATTAGAATATCATGCCTATCGCACACAAATCGCATTTCGACACCATGGTCAGGCGTAAACGCTTTACTGTCAAACCCAAATCCCTATCAAAAATTCTTGGAGTCCCCGACATTGGTGGAGGGCCAGTTGAGAACTACCGTTTTCATCTTCCTGAGGATATCTCTAAGGACGATTTTCTTGACATAATCTGTCACCCCAACCATCCACCAAAAATTTCCTCCAAAGATTTAAAACCCTTCTATGAATTGCATCGCCTCATTGCTACCTCTGCTATTCCAAAATTGGGGAATTACGATACACTCACTTCAGATGCCCTATCTTGCATGTTTCATATATATATATATATATATATATATATATATATATATATTACCAGCACGTGCAGGCTCAGTTAAATCGTGTCCCCCGCACACGATTTTTAGCATGTCCTCAGTTCACTTCGGACTCTTTGTGCGGATCTTGTCCGCACTGGCTTTGTCATCATCGTCCCGCACGCACACCCTGCACAATCCGCGTGCTCCAGAGCTCCACGAGACGGCCATGACGTCTTACGACGCCCGCAACTCAACGCCCCGCTTCGCCCACGACATGGAAGGCGCCCCTGACGTCTTCACATAGTCTACGACAACCAATGTCGTCCAGCCACCCGTTTTATGCGCACGACGTCCTTACGGCGCCGCACGACGGGCCACGTGGTCGGTCATCATTTATACCCGTGGTAGAATGGTGTCGGTCCCCGACCGCCCGTGCGGTGTCCTATCAGTTGAGTTATTATGAACGGATGCCCCATTCGTGGCCCACGCTCATATATATATATATATATATATATATATATATATATATATATATATATATATATTGAAGTGGTCTTTTCTCTTCCTGAGACGATCATCAATACATGATTGCAACTCGGACCAATGCTAGCTGATCCCTGATTTATGGGATAGTTATTACTTGGATCCTCGAAGCCAGTGATGTTGATCTCACTTTGTGCCCCTCCGAAAATCCTCCAAAACCTCTCACCGCCTCTCGCCACCTCGACCAATCTGTTGTTGATCAAGCCCCATCTTCTGACTAACCTCCTCCTACTCAACCATCCTCTTCATCTCCCCCTCCTCTAGTCGTCCCTCACCCCTGCTCCTCTCTTCCTCATGTTGATCGACACTACTTTCAAAATCAGATAGATGTCGTGCGTGATGACCAGTAAATATACATTTGTGGACTAGGCCACCTCACCACACGTGGACTGGCAGACCAACACTAGTACTTGCAACAAGTCATTACTACCGACTCAAGTTCTGTAGATCCAAATATTCATGACCCTCTTGTTCCTTGACCGCGCTTCCTTGACCCTCATGCATATGGATTTATGTACCCAGACGGCATCGACCCCCATAGTATATCTTCCACTTCATTCACCATGGAAGTTGACCACAATGATGATGATCCACCGGCTCCAGCACAATTATTTCTCGAGCTCTTGGCATGGCAAGATAACTTTGATGGCAGTTGTGTGTTTTTGTGTTTGGAAGTCACATTTTGGGATAAAGTAATGGTGGTGGCATTCTCTATTGTTGTCCTAGTGTGCTTTATGGTTCTATGTTAGTATATTTTATGGCCATGATGTTTATGTCATCTTGTATGTCCTACGGGGCGTGGTTTCTTCTAAAACAATGGTATTGTTGTCCTACGGGACATTCTTAAATGCTAAAAGTATTAGGATTTATCTCTTATGGCTCATGGCTATTATTACGTTCATGATTATCTCTTATATGCTTTATCATGTTTTATCTCTTCAAAACAATAGTGTGTTTCATGTTTATCACTATGTTGTTGTTATGAGAAGTGTACTCCTTATCCAAGTCTTTCCTTTTTCTTTTCTTTAATGTATCCCTCATGTTAGCTCATTGCTTGGAATTTACCTCCTTTGAGAACTCATTCCTCAGTGTCTTTGAAAAATCCCGTGACTTGCATCTTTCATCGAGAACTTCTGATGCAATGACCAATAGAGATATCATCACCTATAGCGTGTTGCTATTTGGATGAGCTCGGAGATTCATGTCCACAAAACCATGGTTACCGTCAACAGCTTCAATCAAGGCCATCAAACCGCAAAAAATAGTTTAAACTTTAAACACACGGTGAACTATATAGTGTTCCTTAACTGACTGACCAATATGATTCTAGAGTTGTAGATACATATATTTGTTAATTTCTGGTTTAATAACAATAATGCTCGAATGACTATATTATAATGTGTATGTGATGATGACATATTGGTTGGTTTCTATTTGTTTCACTTTTTTTTTTCTTTTTTTGATGTATATGCAACAGGATTGACTACATTTTTTTATAGACTTGCATCTTTCGAACATTTGACAATTAAATAAGCTTCTCTTGAAAATCCAAAATTTTGAACATCGACCTAATTCTTCCCAAACACCAAAATTGGGACAATTGTATTGCTTCCACTAGACAAGATGCTTCACTAAGTATTTCTTGATACATACTAAAGCACGACAGTGTCCAATAAGCGGCGCTGGGCCCGGAGTGTTTTGAGCACGATACAGACACTCCAAAATACACTAGGACACTGCCAAAATTAGTGTCATGCTAGTGTCGTTGTGTCTGTACCGGCAATAAATGTGGCGATTGCAGCAAGTAAATGTGTATGTGATGATGACATATTGGTTGGTTTCTATTTGTTTCACCTTTTTTTTTTCTTTTTTGATGTATATGCAACAGGATTGATTACATTTTTTTTTATAGATTTGCATCTTTCGAACATTTGACAATTAATAAGCTTCTCTCGAAAATCCAAAATTTTGAACATCCACCTAATTCTTCCCAAACACCAAAATTGTGACAATTGTATTGCTTCCACTAGACAAGATGCTTCACTGCTCAGTATTTCTTGATACATACGAAAGCACGACAGTGTACAATAAGCGGCGCTGGGTCCGGAGTGTGTTGAGCACGATACAGACACTCCAAAATACGCTAGGACACTGCCAAAATTAGTGTCATGCTAGTGTCGCTGTGTCTGTACCGGCAATAAATGTGGCGATTGCAGCAAGTAAACAAGGCGATTCCTATATCCTAAAAAGTTCAAACGTGTCGCACCCACAATAAACCCTAACCCTAAGAATATGGAAAAGGAAAGGGAGGAGACCTGGCTTCCGCGCCCGGTGTACTCGAGGAGGCAGGAGTCGAAGCCGTGGCGGCGGCGGAAGAGGTTGTGGATCTCCCTGGGCTTGACGTCGTCGGGGATGCCGGCGATGAAGAGGGTGTGAATGTCGGACTTCTCGGCGGGGACCACGGCCGCCATGGGAGGAGGAGGAGGAGCGTGAGCGTTAGGGTCTGGGTAGTGATGGTAAGGAGGCGGCGGGTGGTGGTGCATTGGGAACGCCTGCTGGGGGGTTAGGTCGTACTCGAAGGGGTAGGGTGGGTGGTAGCTCATTGGCGTAGTGTCCATGACGGGTGCGAGAGAGAGAGAGAGAGAGAGAGTGGCGTTTGCCTAGGGCTAGTTTCATCAGAGTTTTAATACAAAAATTTAAATAATGTTAGAACATTTTAAATATAATTTAATTATTTTTTTTGTTATGATTTATTATAAATATATTTTTAAACTTTTGGATATGTATTTAGTTAGATATTACCATGGAATTAGTTTAAATATTAAATTCTAATATTTTAGTATTTATACATATTCATGCAGTTAGGAGGATTTTAGGTTTTAATTTTATTTTAAACTACATGAGAAAATAATTACGGTTACCGAACTTTTTTTTAATTTTTAAAACGAAAATGGTTGATGAAATACACACGGCTTAGACGGCTCAATTTTGAACCGTTTTGAAGCCTCCTTATATTAGTAGAGATAGAGATTAGGCTTAATTGCTATTTCAATTTTTCAACTTGATATTTAAAACTTTTTTGTACAACTTGATATCGGAGAATTTATGGAATGCCCAAAAACTAAAAAAGTTTTATGTAAAACCCACCGCTAAAAAAACTTTCATCGCGTGCCCAGAATTAGAGAAACTTATCCAAAGCGGGTTCCAAATGACCCTTTTGCCCTTCCTTTTAATTTATTGAAAACACCCACGAAACTGCTCTTAAAAAAATGTTTCGATACTTCATCTTTTTCCATACGCTGCTCACTTTCGAATCTAGGTTTTCTCCTCAAAAATCTTCAAAAATTCGTCGAAAAATTTCGGAAAGACCGAGACAAACGGCAAAAGTGCTAAAACGGAGGTCCAAACATCATTTTTTTACGATTCTAAAATTTCGGAAGGCCGTCTAACGAAAAAACTGTTACTTTCAGTCTCCTCGACGATACGCTCATTTTGAAACAAACGGGACCTCGTTTCGACCTCCCAGTCAAAAATTATGGCCCTCCAAAGTTTCAGCTAACCATAAAATGCAGGAGAATGGTCATTCTCCGTGTTAGAACACAAAAAATGTTAATTTCGCATGAGGGTGGTCATTCTCCGTGTTAGTAACACGGAGAATGGCATTCTCTGTCTTAATTTACACGGAGAATGACCATTCTCCGTGTTAGTAACACGGAGAATGACATTCTCCGTCTTAATTTACACGGAGAATGGTCATTCTCCGTGCTAAATTACACGGAGAATGACCATTCTCCGTCATAATTTATACGGAGAATGGCCATTCTCCGTCTTAATTTAGCACGGAGAATGCCATTCTCCGTGTAATTTAGCACGGAGAATGGTCAAGAATGACCATTCTCCGTGTTAGAAACACGGAGAATGCCATTCTCCGTGTTAAATAAAACGGAGAATGCCATTCTCCGTGTTAAATAAAACGGAGAATGACATTCTCCGTGTTAAATAAAACGAAGAATGACCATTCTCCGTATAATTTAGCATGGAGAATGGTCATTCCAGTGTTAAAACGCAGGAGAATGGACATTCTCCGTCATTTTTTACAACGGAGAATGGTCATTCTCTGTCTTTTTCGACACGGAGAATGGTCATTCTCCGTGATATTAACACGGAGAATGACCAATCTCGTGTTAACATGGAGGAGAATGGTCATTCTCCGTATTAAAAAAGACGGAGAATGACCATTCTCCGTGTTAAAACCACGGAGAATAGCTATTCTCCGTACTAAAATGACGGAGAATGGCCATTCTCCGTCACTTTACCACGGAGAATGGCATTCTCCGTGTTAAAACCCATAGAAAATTGTCATTCTCCGTGGTTTTTAACACGGAGAATGCCATTCTCCGTGGTTTTTAAAACGGAGAATAGTCATTCTCCGTCATTTTAGCACGGAGAATGGTCATCCTCCGTAGTTTTAACACGGAGAATATTTTTTTTAGAAAAATTTTGTCAGAAATAAAGAGTTTCGTTCTTCTTTCAAAACGATGATAATCCTTATGGAAAAGAAGAAGAAAGATCTTCTCTCCATAATTGACCTAATCGTCGGAAAACTTCAAATGTCTCCACGATGAAGATGAAGATGATGGTGATGATGATGACGAGCGATGATCTGAGTTCGACTAAAGAAAAGCACACCGAACTACGAACGATCTTTGCGATCTCTGCTGAAGATGAGAGCAATGGAATTCAGATTTCCCGTGAAGAAGAAGACGAAAATCGCAATCCAGATCTGAGTTTTTTGAATTCAAATACATATAGATGACCAATTCGCGCGGAGGGGTAGTTTCGGTATTATAAAAATAGCAGTTTCCAGCGGGTGACATCTAAAAGGGAATCTTGGAATATTTAACGTGAAAATACTTAATTCTAGGTATTTCATAAAACTCATCCAGCGGGTGGGCATTTCATAAAAGCCCACCCCGAAATTGGGTTTCTCAGCAATTTCCAGCTAAAAAAATTAACAAAAAAATTCATGTTCAAAACATGAAACTATCCACTCCTCCACCGCAGTCCTGCCCGCCCGCCCCCCTCCTCCTTCCACCCCGGCTACACCATCGCCCACCACCATCCTCTTTCTCTCCGCGATGCCGCCTCTAGTGTTGTCATCGTCGTCGCCAGCTACGCGTGCACACAGAGACATGGACGGGGATGGGGTAGCAGGGGGTGGAGGAGCACGGATGGGGCGGGGCAGAGGGAGTGGGGAGTCGACCGGGTTTTTAAAATTAAAAATCAAAATCAAAATAAATAAAAAAATTATAATAATATAATTATAATTATAATTAAGATTAAGATTAAAATTAAATTTGAAATTGAAATTGAAATTAAAACTAAAATTCAAATTCAAATTCAAATAAGTTTAAGATTAAAATTAAAATTAAGATTAAAATTAAAGCTAAAATTAAAATTAATGTTAAGGTTAAGGTTACTTTTAATATTTATATCAATTTAACGTTAATGTTAATATTAATTTTGGTGTTAATATTAATATTATACTAATATTAATTTTAATATTAGTGTTTGTATTAGTGACCTTCAGCCTCCTGTGCACTCACACTATTCTCCGGAATATCCGCAAGAACAATGTTCTTGTTAGGGGTGTGCATCGGTCGGTGGTCGACATATTTCGTCCCAACCGAAGTCGAACCGAAGTTAATCGGTTTGAAAACAAACAAAACAAAACCAAACCAACCAAATGGTCGGTTCGGTTTTGAAACCGACTGACTTGGTTCGGTTTGGATCGGTTCGACTTTGTCGGTTTTGATCACATAAAAAATGGACAATATGCTCTTTTTTGGGGTGAAACCTCAGTAAACTTGTACTTTGCAACAGTAAATACAATTCAACAGCTTCAATTCAACTTTTGCTTTGCAGGTGGAGAGAAATGTCAATTATACATATAAAAAATTATATACATTCAACCAAAAGCTCCTTTCATGTGCACATGAGCAATTAGAAAAGAATATAAGCCGCAAGCACTCCTCTTTGAGACTAGAGAGAGAGGGAGCGCTCTTTCAACTTCTACTTGATAAATGGCTGTGATGTGAATAAATGAACCAAACCAGTATAATACAACCCAATGAACCCATACCCAACCAGCTAACCCTAATTATTTAACAAGAATTTGGTTCGGTTTGGTGTCACGACCCGCACCCACCGTGAGGGTACGAGTACGTAATAACGCCCAGCCTACGCCGCAGTGTCGGCGGTAGAACGCTGTTCTAGGTCATGAACTATAACTAGCATAATATGAATACTCTCCATAAGGAGGCCAACACAGAGGTACAACTCAATCACAATCTAAGGTAGAATGATAAAGATAGATAAACATGAAATCCAAAAGAGATACAGGAGATAGAAGTCTAAGTGTCTAAGATACATAATCCCAGAAATACATCTCAAAACTCAAATACAGTAATCCACAAGTAAATACAACTCCAGACAAAATGAATTAACTATCTAAACAACCTCTACTGTGTCTCCTCTAGGCTAGCAGGCAATCCTAGGCTATCTGTAAAATTTATCAACAGGTCCAGTTAGGACAGGAACGAGCACATTACATCTCAACAGTTCATAGCAGGTTAGAAAATATAATCATGCAGTAAAGTAAGATACAAGATCTGAAGAAATACAGTATGTAAACAGAGAGAGAACAGTAATAGAAATATCTACTATAAATAGAGAACTAACAGTGGCTAGTGATGTAGAGTACAGGATAGCACATGTAAACGGAACAAATTTGTACATGATCTATACTAAAGAGTTGTACATGATCTACACTACTAAAGAATTGTTCACATGACTACTAGCACTCCCCCGTTTTCCCCAATCAGTACACAAGGATCTAAGCAGGTTATGTTATTGTACATGATATCACATGGGGCCTTTAAAAGGGTGCACATGATAGTATACATGAAGGCTCTGTGAACATGAGAGTACATGATTCACAAGAGTGTACATGTATGGTGAAAGCACAGGAGTACATGATAAAAGTGAAACGCACATGACATAATGTACCCGATGCTCCCGAGGGGGATAACATCGCATGAAGAGATCCGTATAGTACTAATCCGTGATAATGTCGTGACAGCATCAAGTATAGTAATCTAAAGCAGGAATATAATTCTAAGCAGGATATGAAATGATCAGAGAATGTACTCGCCTGATATCTGAATGTCCAAGGTAAAGATACTGTTCGAGGAGAGGTGTCTGGCTCCTAATTAGAACAGCACAAGTCACAACATGTCCAGAAGGGTAATATAAAGTACTACAATGCATTCTACATGAATCTAGGTCAAACTAGGCCAAAGTCAACCCTTGGTCAACTCTGGTCAACTGCACTAGTCAAACTAGGTCAAACTAGGTCATGTCCTAACCCAGCAAGTCTTACTAGGCCTAACCAAGACTATCCTAGCAAGCACACATCAATACAAGGCTATACAAGCCAACATACACCCAACTCTATATAGCATGCAATTATTCAATACTCAAATAGGCAAGAATTCACATTGGATATACACTAGGTAATCTATTACTTTAAACTATATATGTCTACACATATATACACATGCATATATTGGTATTCAACATTAGGTCTATAATCATGGCATTTCAAATGGTTATATAAACTTATATATTACAACACAATATGCTAACATATATATAATATACATACATAGCTAAGTTAACTGTATTCATAAATACTTATTTAAGAGGCTATGTGTGTGTATGTGAACATGGCAAAGGGGCAAGTGAGGGTTAAATGGGCATACATAGTGTATATATATCAAAGAGTGTCAAAGTGTAAGTAAACAAAGTGTCAAGTGTGATAGTGTCTACATAGTGTAAGGGGTACATGAGGTAATATAGGATTTGTGTTAACATAGAACATTACATCTCATTAACTTGTATATTGCATACATTACATCTTTTATTACATTACATTCATACTTGCATTCATTCATCATTCATTTATTCTCTTGCACTACTATATGCACCATACATTACATACTATGGAACCTACATATTCATTACAAGCCATACTTATACATCCTTACATTAGATAGGATACTTACATCTCATACATCATTTATTTAAACATTTACTCATGCTTGCATTCTCTATTTAATTACATAATGTATATACATTAACATGGGTTAAATTCAAATAGAACATTATATTACACACAAGGGTGCACAAAATGCATATGCCGAATAGTAACTCCTACTAATAATCAATACTGTACCATCTCAACATGAATTAAAATCTAGGATTAAAGTATGTTATAGATCTATGTGTTAGCTTTTCGAAACTTCAAACGGATCGCGTTTTCGTTTCCGGAAACTCCCGGAATCGCGAAAACACCGAGAACGCGTTTGTCTTTCGTACAGCTGACACTCAAATAATTCTCCAGAAAGTTAAAGAAAGAATTAGGCCTATTAATATATGTTTTTGGAAAGCTAACTTCAATACACTTCTTTTAAAAAAAACGGGAGATTAAACCGAGCTTTGAGCTAGAAGTTATGACATTTCTAAATTAGGGCTGAAATTAAAAACGTGGATAAAAATAATGACGGATTTGGGTAGTTTGAGACAAAAGAACACAAGTATATAACATAATATATCAATAACTCACTCTCTACACTAATATATATATATGAGACACTATAGAACACATCTCCAATACAAAAATATGAGATTAAACATGTAATAATTCATTCATACATAACAACAACACATAGTGTGTCCAAATTTGGGGTTTTCCCACATGGACGCAAGCACAACACAAAGGACACTCCTATGACCTCCAAATGGACACGAAATGGACACAAATGGAGATACAACCATGGGGTCATTCCTATGGGTTCAAAATAGACCTATATGCATGAGAAAATGAAAAGGAGAAGGGATTTATACCTCCCGGTAGATCGAATCGAAGAAAAACCTTCTCGGAGCGACACCGACACGTAGAGATTCCAAAAGGACACGAACGAGCTCCGAATCCTGCCAAACTTGGGTAGCTTCCTCCTTGGCTAGAATGGAGAAGGAAAGAAGAAGATTTGGTAGAGAAATTGCTAGGGATTGCTCTCTAGAAATTTGGGAAAGAACAAGAGAGAGAGTGTGGATGAGAATAATGAAATGAACTTGAGCCTATCCTCTCCCAAAGTGGCTGGCCATATGGGACTATTTGTCCTATTATGGTAAGGTCCAAAATGCCCCTACTAACCTATTCTATGAGTATTAGGAAAGGGCTAATTGGTTGGGGCTAAATTAGTCATTCTAAAGTCTCTAATCACACTAACCTTATCCATAATAATTAGTCTAACCTCTAACTAAAATATTTCTATCATGTGGACTAAAATTAATATCATGTGGGCCATGCCTAACTAGTGTGTGGGTCCCACTAGAGTCAAACTACCCCCGGGTTCCCGTTTCAAGTCGGATTGAGTTGAAATTCGAACCCGACTCAAATAACCCCAAAACAATATCATAAATAATAAAATAAATTTCAACCCCAAAATAAAAATAATAAAATAAATTTTAAAGATATTCAAAAATGTAAAATGACAAAAATACTCCTGTTTCTGAAAACTGGGGGTGACATTTGGTTTAGACGGTTTTTGGCATAACCAAACCGTAAATCGAACCGAATCGGTCGGTTTTGAAAAACTTGAAGTCAAACCAAACCAACTGAACCATCGATTCGGTTTAAAACCAATCGGTTCGGTTTAACTTTATTCGATTTGGTCGATTTAATTTAATTGTGCACATCCCTAGTTCTTGTGCCTTGTAAATTTATCTTCAATGAATTTTGCATCGCGAGATTCAATGATATGATTTGACTCAATATCAAGAACCTTCGAGCATCACTCTTCTCAGTATAACCCAAAAATATTGTCTTCGTAGTTCTAGTACCCAGCTTCTGAATCTTCAAATCTGGAAGCTTCACGTACGCCAGTCAACCCCACTTTAATGACATTCAAGTTGGGTCCGACCTTGAACCTTGATTCATGATGAGTAACATCGAAAGTTGCATGCGGCACTCTATTCATAATGAAAGTAGACCTAAGCACAACTTTACCCAAGAAACAATTTGGAAGACCCGTAGTTAACAACATTGAGTTCATCATCTCTGTTAACGTTATGTTCTTCCTTTCTGCAACACCATTTGATTGATGGGAGTACAGAGCAGTCTTCTCGTTGACAATTCCATGTTCTATGCAGAATGATGCGAATTCATGAGACATATACTCTTCACCTCGATCACTTCTGAGTCTTTTGAGTTGTTCAGTTTCATGCTCAGCTTCAGCCTTGAAGTTCTTAAATTTCTCAAATGCCTTATCTTTAAACTTGAGCAGATAAATGAACGCGTACTTTGAGAAATCGTCGATGAAAGTAATGAAATACTTCATCCCGACCTTTGTGAGAACTGTTTGAAGTCACAGATATCTGAATGCGCTAACTCCAGAAGATATGTACTTCGGTTTACCCACTGTAGGTCCTAAAAAATTAAGTTGCTCCCATCAACAAAGTCATGAAAATCAAGAAAAACAGCTTTCAAATGAACTGCGCAGACATCAGATTGCGCATCATCCAGATGGCGCAGACTAGACTGCGCACACTTTCAAGTACGCAAGCTGACGTGGCCATATCATATCATTACCTGACACAATCAAATCTTCTGACAGCTGACAGCACAAAGAACGAGGAGACTGTTCGTTTGTTGTGCCGTACAGTGCTCGAGAACAGCTGTACATGCAGCGCAATCTGTCTATGGCGCAGTCCATGCCAGCGCCATCTATTCTAGCGCCATCTATTCTAGCGCAATCCAAAGTCGGCGTACTTCATCAAGATAACTGACAAAAGTACACGTGGCATTCATGCCATCAATTGCTCACTACATGGCAACCGTCTGTGCACGATCATGCGCATTTCAATCAAATGATGCCATGGTCAAGACAGTTGGCCCACGATCAGACAACTGCCTGCGCAGTCTAATGCTGCGCAATCCAGTTCATGCACAATCCAACTTGCGCCATTCAGAATAACTAAAAGTTAGTTATTTCCAGAACTCTATAAATAGAGTTTCAAGTCTTCATTCCAGGAGATCAGACATAAAAGTTCAGAAATATCAGATAGTTCAGGAGTTCTTGCCCAAGTGCTGCTGCATTCTTCCGAGGCTTTTGCCTTCAAATTCAGTGGCTACCGTCTTCAAAGTTCACATCGTCCAAGGGATAAAGCAATCGTCTTCTAAATTGGATTCCTACAGTTGTACTTTCCCAGAATTCTTGTAATCTTTACAAAGTTTGTTGAAATAAAGTTCATACTTTTGTTTTTGCAAACAAAATGACGACTCTGCTGGGGACGACTTTCTTCTTCGATGAGGAAGTGACAACTCAATGTGACGTTGCGTCTATTGGGAAGACGCAGAAGACGCTGGTTATAAAGGTCAACCAGACATCCTATGAAGCCATGATCAACTCCAGGACCACTCCTCGCACTGCAACAACTTCTGCCACGAGCAAAGTGCGCCCAGTGTAGATCCCAAAGACTGCTGTGCAGTCTGTTGATTCTGTGCCTAAGACTGCTGCACAGTCTAAGGTCTTTGCCACCAAGACTGTTTCACAGTCTAATATCTCTGCTGTTGCACAATCTGCCTCTGCCACTCATGCACAATCTGCTGTTGCCAGTGCACAAACTACATCATATGCTGCTCTGTCAAAGTACAAAACTCCTATTCCACTGGCGCAGTTGGCTGCTGCTCTGCCTGCGCAGTCCACTACTCCAGCAACCAGAGTGCAACTCAAACACTCTGGCAACAAGGCTCCTACTGTACAAACCACTCTGGTTGAGGCCAGAAGATATTCTGCCAAGACTCTTTGTGCGCAATCTGCCAATGCGCCATCAACCCATGCGTAAACTGTGTCTGCGCATTCCAATAGAGACAGCCCTTTGGCTAATCTCTCCTCTTCTCACACCAAAAGGAAAAGCTCTGCTCCCCTCAAACATCATGTTGCTCCTGCACAATCCAGTGGGGGTAGTCCCTTGGCTATTCCTCTTCCTCTCCAGAACAAAGGAAAAGGCCCTTTGGTCTTTTCTCAAACTTCCTCGTCTCATGACTTAGAAGACAACAGAGGAAAACGCTCTTTAGCTAACCCTTCTTTCCAAACAAAGGAAAAGGCCCTTTGGTCTTTTCTCAGTCTTCTTCGGTTTTTACCGTTGAAGATCAAATTGAATGTGCTCCGGCACCAGTCAGTACAAGAATCCTTTCTCACAAGGATTCCTCTTTTCTCATTGCTAAAGGGAAGTGTACTGATCAGAGACGTATTCTGCCTACTCCGGTAGCAGAGGTCCAAGATCTCCCAACTCTTCAGATCTCCCGATCAAAAGAGAGAAAATTGCTGGTGTCTCAAACAGAAACCCCTGGGGGTGAGTTTGCTGATTTAAGAACTTATCTCAATCGACCAACTTCGGTAAAACGCAAACAGCCAATGCCGAAGACCAACCAACGTCAGAAGCAAACTTCCAAGATCAAGAATCCGGATATATATGCCAATGAAATGAGTACTTCCCTGTACACTCAAGGGACAAAACATTTGAAGAACCGGAACCATGTTCCGAATATTATCAAAGAATATGTCCCTCGAACTTCTGCTTGTCCCGTTGCTGTTCCCGATCTCCGAGAACACCTCAAGCAAAAACAGGACAACATCCCAACATTTCCAGTGCAACCACTTGGACATCACTGCAATCATAAAGTAGTCATCAAGTGTTGTTGTCAGACAACAAGACGATCTGTCTTCGATCGTCTGAACTTTCCTAACTCTGAACCTATGTCGGAAGATGAAGACGAGATTTTGTACGCCTCCGTCAACATGACTTCCAGAGACACTAGGGGTAGGAAGTGCTCCAAGCACGAGAAACCTCGCAGGCCAAGCCAGTGGTATTTGGATCTACTCCAAGAATCTTCTGAAGGAGTATTCCAATATACCCGTTCCAGAAGCCGGGACACAATCGGTCAAAGGAATCTTCAAGATCCTTCTGGTCATTTTCTTTTTTCTCACTCAGGAGATGATTCCTTTTCTGACTACGATGCATACAACGAGAGTTCAGAACAGACAGTGTCCTCCACTGTACCCAGGGAAGTGATAGCTTATGTTGTCAATGAAGACCCAGATGCTTCCAGTTCAGCTAGTCAAGAACAAAGAATAGCTGCACTAGAAGATAAGCTAAAGACCATGGCCGAAATGGTCGCAAGTATGCATTCCATCATTGTGGCCCAACATACAGTACCACCGACCGTACTTCCTACAAATCCTGAAATCATAGCATCGTCGGTGCCTGTCAATGCTGGATTGGGGGTAGCATCCACTCAAGTACCTCCTGTACAGATCCAACCTACACCTAGTCAGTCATGTGCTGGGGGTAGTGCTTATCATGCTGTTCCTCCTCCCAACACTGTGATTCAACCTGCTCCTTCTACATCAGTGGAAGATGCCAATGAAGCTGTCAAGCTCTTGCGTACTCAGTTCGAAGCTTTCAGGGAGAAGGACAACTTGCAAAGGTTGGGGATCAAGCAACCCTATCCAGTTGAATGGAAGGAAGTTCCATTTCCTCCGAAGTACAAGATCCCTACCATTTTGCTGTTTGATGGCATCACTTTTCCCAGTCAGTTCATTAACCACTTTGAGGTTATGACTGTTCAACTTCAACTAAATGATGCTCTTCTTACCAGAGTATTCGTTGGCTGTTTAGCTGGCGTCGCATATGATTGGTATAGAAGCTTACCTGATGGTTGTATCACCTCCTTCTCTGGCTTAAAGCAAATCTTCCTGGAACGATTTTACGAGGGGATCAATGACATGACTATGTCAGCCCTCAATAAAATCAAACAAAGACACAATGAAACTACTGAGAGTTTCATTGAAAGATTCTGCCAGAAAGCTTTGAAAATACCTCCTGGGACTCCAGTCGCTGTCACCATAGACACCTGCAAGGTAAATCTGTTGCCTATCATCAGCATGTGGACGGGGTTTACTCAGTTCCAAGACTGGCCATCCTTCATTGTCAATGCTAAAGCAGCTGAAGTTAGCGCTGACAAATTTAAGAAGTTAGGGGTACAAATGTCTAACCCCGATCGGGATGAACACCAGACATCAAGTGGTGGCAATCGCCAGAACAATCGCAAAGGAAAAGAAACTTTGAACATCAATTTGAACAAGAACAAAGAATCTCTGGCGGTCAACGTAGCTCCTCCTACGTCCACTTCCACTCCTTCTGTACCTCCACCAAGGGAACCTCGTCCTAAAGTAGAATATTCCTTTGATGAGAATGACACTGCTAGCATCTTTGATTGCTTGATCAAAAGCAATAAAATCCAACTTCCAGATCCCAAAAAGCCCGATGAAGTCAGTAAGACTGATCATCCCAAGTACTGTGTCTATCATAGGTTCATCGGACATCCCACTCGAGCTTGTTATGTGCTCAAAGGCAAAATTCAGGAGCTGGTCAATGCCGGTGTTGTTACTTTACAGCAAGACGAGAAGACTGTTACCACAAACATGGTATCAGTTCAGTTTGGTGATTTCCCGCCCCAGATGGTACAGTACGGTGTCATTCCTATCCCCAAAGCTACTCTCGAGATCGAGAATCTCCCTCTTCCACGAAGTGAAGGTCTCGTTCCCTTGTCTCTTGACAACGGCGAGATTATGTGGATTCATCCGGATCTTGCTTCAGAGTTCAAAGTTCCCTCTTCCTCAAAGAAGAAAGACCGTTCTAAAGGTAAGACAAAGATTTGCAATATGGTGTCTTTTGACCCCATAGTTGATGAAAAAATCTTGTTGGGCACCAGATCGGGGAAAGCTTATCTAAAGGATTACCCCGAAGCTCAAGAGAATCCTGTTTCTTCTTCTGAGCCTGCTCCAGTACAGCCTGCTTCTACTGAGGATATTCCTATTGCATCCTCACCGGTTGTAGTGTCCATTCCTCCCAAGCCAACGGTCGCTGACAAAGGCAAACAGTAAGTCCGCTTCGACAAACCTTTGAAGAAGTCAACTCCCTCTGGACTTGAAAAGCCTTACAATTTTGATATCTTGGCTCAATTAGCCAATACACCGGCCCGGCTATCCATCTTCGAGCTCTTACGCCTCTCTAAAGAGACTCGGAAAACTCTGTGCGAGGCTCTCATGCAGGCTGAAACCTGTCTAGCTCTTCTTAAGAAGCCAAAAGCAGAACCAGTCTCTTGCCTCCATTGTCATAGTATGTTGGAGTTAATTCCAAATATAACTTTCACACAGGATGACATGCTGATGGAAGGCAACAGGCACGATCGTCCTCTCTACTATACAGGATACGTCGACTTAATGAAGGTCGATCGTATTCTGATAGACCCAGGGTCTGCTCTCAGTATCATGCCAAAGACAATGTTAGATGTGCTGAAAATCCTAGTGCATAGTCTTTCCAATACAATCACCACCATCCTTGGGTTCAATCAAGGAAGAAGTGAGCCTCTGGGCAAGATTCGCCTAAAACTCCAAATAGGCAATCTTCGCACAAAGGTTACTTTCTACATCATTGACAATCATGGTTGTTCCTACAATGCTTTACTGGGAAGACCATTTTTACATGAGCATAATATTGTCCCTTCGACTCTCCATCAATGTTTTAAATATGTCGATGACAATGGAGAGGTGCAAAAGGAAGTTGCTGATCTCTATCCTTTCAAAGGCATCGAAGCATACTGCAATGATGCACATATGTACAAGGATAAATTCATGAAGGTTGTCCTGTCTCTGGACACTGAAGAGGAGCAAGAAACAGTGCTTAGTGATACCCTTATCATACCTATCAAAAGGCGTGTTTCTCGTCCTCAATCCTCCAAGCCACTGGCTATTCACTTGCCAGTCCAGAAGCAATCTACTGATGATGATCAGGACAAAAGGGAGCTCACCTCCTCTGAGCCGCTTGTTATTGACTTACGTCATAACAAGGAAAAAAGGCAGCTCACCTCTTCTGAGCCACTTGTTATAGATTTATCTCATAACAAGGACAAAAGGGAGCTCACCTCCTCTGAGCTGCTTGTTATCGACCTTCGTCGTAACAAAGCTAATCCTCCTTCACGTTTTTCTTCTCCCCCTCTTGTAATCAATCTGACCAAGCCTGCTAAGGCTAAAGGTCCTGCTGTAAATATCAATGTACAAATCAATGAAAAAGCATCTACTTTTCAGTATACTGATGTCATTTATCATGCTAAATGCTATTTGGATATGTTAGATAGCTTTCAGTCATTTACAATCGGAGTTGTACAATCTCTTCAAACAGAAGTTTCAGTTGAACACCCAAAGGATTCATATCGTATTGTTCCCGCTCGTAAGAAAGGCGAAAGTCCAATACTTTTTAGTAAAGGACCGGAACAACAATTTAGTTATACGGATGATAGCAAAATTAACGACACGGGGCATCTTCAACTCCGTCGTTACAGTCAACAATCAAAAGACATCATCCAAAAGATGGGTTAAGACTTCAAGAGTGGCCTCAACTACGGTAAAGGTAGAAGAACTCCTCTCCGTACGGCTGTTCTAAAAGGAAAGTCAGAGATGTACTACAGCAGGACCAAAAGAGGTCTCAGATATGCTTCTTCTCCAGTATTATCCCCAGCAAGCTCTGAATACGATAGTGAGGAGCGTTCTAATTCTTCTGATTCCAGATCATGGGATTCTGACACCAGCATCGGTCAAGTTCATCGGCTGACTGTGTCCTCTAATATGGTCTCCGTCGAACTTCCAGAAGGCTATGATGAGGATATCGAAGAAAGTCCTGAAATAGATCCTTGGGCTCAACGAATGGATACCCAATGGGAACTCTGATTCGAACAAAGGGAACCTCCTACCGAAGATCAATTAGTTCAAATTGATGTAGGAGAGAACGGATCACCTCGTCCAATATTCATCAGCAAGAACCTTCCAGAGGCAGATAAAAAAGAATTAATTCTTTTGATTAAAGAATACATTGATATCTTTGCCTGGAGTTATGAAGACATGTCAGGACTAGATCCTAAAGTTGCTACTCACAAATTGAACATTCTGCCGAATACAAAACCGGTCAAACAGCAACAACGGCGTTTCAAGCCAGAAATGATGGACGCAATCGACGATGAAGTCAAGAAGCTCATCGCTTGTGGTTTTATTCGAGAAGAACAGCATCCTGATTGGGTAGCCAATGTCGTCCCAGTTCTAAAGAAAACCGACAAAGTTCGAGTCTGCATCGACTTTCGAGATCTGAATGAAGCATGTCCAAAAGATGAATTTTCTCTCCCTATTACGGACGTCATGATCGACAACACCTATGGGTTCGAAAGAATATCTTTCATGGACGAATTCTCCGGATACAATCAAATTCGGATGCATCCTGAAGATGAAAAACATACCTCTTTCCGCACTCCTCGCAGAGTCTACTGCTATACTGTAATGCCATTTGGTCTCAAGAATGCTGGTACAACTTACCAGCGAGCCATGAGTACCATTTTTCGAGATCATCTGCGCAAGACCGTCGAATGCTATGTTAACGATATCGCTGTCAAAAGTCGTCTAAAGGAAGATCACATCCAAGACTTGAGAACTATCTTCAATCTTATGCGCCAACATCAACTCAAAATAAATCCCACCAAGTCATTCTTGGGTGTCTCTAGTGGCAAATTTCTTGGCTTCGTCATTACCTCTAAGGGTATACACGTAGATCCCGAGAAGATCAAAGCCATTCAAGAGATGCGTCCTCCACGCAACCTAAAAGAGCTACGAGGATTCTAAGGTCGACTTGCGTACATCAGGAGGTACTCATTTCGAATCTGTCTGGACGCTGCAGACCATTTACTCAACTAATAAAGAAGGGTGTGACTTTCATTTGGACCGAAGAATGTCAACAAGCATTCGATGACATAAAGCGATATCTCATGAACCCACCAGTCTTGGTGCCACCGATCTCGGGCATACCATTCTTAATGTATGTCCGTGCTATGGATCATTCATTGGGTGCTTTACTTGTCCAAAAAAATAAAGAAGGCCATGAACAAGCTATCTACTATCTCAGTCGTACTATGATTGGTGCTGAACACCGTTATAGTCCGGTCGAAAAAGAATGCCTAGCTCTTATGTTCGCTGTTCAAAAGACGAGGTATTACATCATTGGCCAAACTATTCATGTCATATCCCGAGTTAATCCTCTTCGGGTATTGATGAAGAAGCCTAGCACACTCAATTCTTGGCTGGCTATATGGGCCATTCTTCTAGCCCAATATGACATGATATATGTTCCTCAAAAGTCTGTTAAAGGTCAAGCATTGGCGAATTTCTTAGCAGCTCATCCTGTTCCAGAGACATCCAAACTCTACGATGAAATTCCAGACGAGACTTTGAAATCTAATACAATCTCTGAAGAATTTTCTACTTGGCGCCTCTTCTTTGACGGTGCATCCAGGATTGGACCCAATGGTGCCATTGTCGCAGGAGTTGGAGTTGTCCTTGTTTCTCCAGACTGCTCAGCTATCCAAAGAGCCTACTCCCTAGATGAGCCTTGCTCCAACAACGTGGCAGAGTACACTGCTCTGCTCATTGGCCTTCAGCTAGCCAAACAGCTAGACGTCGAGTATCTTGAAGTATATGGTGACTCTAAGTTGGTTGTTAACCAGGTTAGAGGAACCTATGAAGTTCGCCATCAAGATCTATTGCCTTATTTTGAAGCGGCAATCAACATGGCTACATCATTCAAAGCCTTCTTCATTGAATATGTACGCCGAGCTTGCAATACTGAAGCTGACGCTTTGGCCAATCTTGTAGCAGTCTTAGCCATCCTCGTCAGAAGAAAACAAGTGGTGGTCATCTCTAATCGAAAATTATTCTGTATCGAAAATAATCGTAACTTTGAGTTAAGTAATCTTACTGAAGTCAATGTTACCAATAAAGATTGGAGAACTCCGTTCATCGACTTTGTGGTTCATGACATACTCCCTGAAGATCCCAAAGAAGCTACGAGTATTCGTCGAAGGTCTCTGCGGTTCTACTACAATCAGACCACCAAAACTCTCTATCGGCGAACTTATGACGGCCTACTCTTGCGCTGTCTTGCCGGTGATGAAGCAAAGCAAGTATTGCGTGAAGCTCACGATGGTGTCTGCGGAGCACATCAACCCGGTCCTAAACTACAAGATCACATCCGACACATGTGTTACTACTGGCCCTCTATGGTATCTGATGCCATCGAATATGCAAGGAAATGTCGAGCTTGTCAAATCCATGCAGACTTCATTCATCAACCATCAGAATTCCTGCATCCGACGACCGCCTCTGGCCTTTCGAAGCTTGGAGCATGGACATCATCGGTCCCATCAATCCTCCTTCTTTTAGAGGACATCGGTTCATACTAGCAATAATCGACTACTTCTCTAAATGGGCTGAAGCTATACCTCTGGCTGAAGTCAAGACCAGCAGTGTCATCAACTTCGTCAAACACCATGTCATCTATCAGTTTGGTGTACCTCGAAGAATTATCCATGACAACGGACCACAATTCATCAGCCAGAAGTTTACGAGATTCTGTGACGATCACCGCATTGACAATGTCGCTTCAACAGCCTACAATCCCGCCGCTAATAGCTTAGCTGAAGCTTTTAACAAGACTATTATCAAGCTCCTCAAGAAGTTTGTATCTACTAACAAACAAAATTGGAGTGAAAAGCTTAGAGAATGTCTTTGGGCCTATCGAACGATGGTCCGCAATCCCACAGGCTTTACACCTTTCTCTCTGGTGTACGGCTCTGAGGTAGTTCTTCCTCTGGAAATCCGAATTCCATCTCTGAGGATTGCCATTGCTAATGAACTCACTACAAAAAATAACGATCTTCTCCGACTTCAAGAGTTAGAAGCACTCGATGAAAAGTGGCTGTTAGCTCAACAGCATATTGAGTTGTATCAAGCCCGCATTTCGAAGACTTTCAACTGCAAAGTTAAAGTCAGAGCCTTTCAGCAAGGAGAACTTGTTCTAACAGTAAGACGTCCTATGACTATGACTCACTCGAGCAAAGGCAAGTTCGATGCGAAGTGGGAAGGGCCTTATATTATCAGCAAAGTCTTTTCAAACGGAGCTTATCAACTTTCAGAGTTAGATGGTCGAGTTGCAATGATGCCTATCAATGGCAAATTCCTTAAGAAATACTATGTATAAATGTAACAGAGATTTTATATAAATATGATCAGACAGTTTATAAATAAAGTTTGATTTTTATTTCATAAACGATGTTACATGATATCAAGGAAGGTCACTATCATCCTTCTCGACATTGGGACGCGGACCACTGCCGTCTTTATCAAAGATACAATCAGCAAAAGAGCCAAGAACATCTTTGCTGGAACCCACTAGGAATTTGCAGGCAGCCATCCTCATGGCTTCTTCTTCTTTTGTCGTCCCGGGTTCAAGCAGGAAATCCAGGATGTCCCTCGGTGGTTTGGGTGCAGATGAACCTTCGCATATTTCTGCCTGCTTTGGCTGGACTGGATCGACTGAATGTTCCCCAATACCCGCTTTCAACTTCGAGGCGATTTTAGCCTTCTTGGATGCATCTCCAGACGATATTTTTATGTTGAAAAGTGGAAATGATCATTCCTTCCAGATTTCTATTCTATTTATAGGCTGAGATTCTCAAAACAACGAAACGATACAATCATCTAACGGTTCACCCGTTCATCATCTGACGGTTCACCTGTTCATTATCATCATCTGACGATTTGTCCGTTCATCATCATCCGACGGTTTATCCGTTCATTCACACATCCATTTGACGGTTCACCCGTTCATTCAACTCATCTGACGGATCACCCGTTCGTTTCATCACCATTTCACTCATCTATCATCCGACGGTTTATCTGTTCATGCCATCTATAATTATCTGACGGTTTACCCGTTCATTCATCATATTCATCCGACGGTTCACCCGTTCATTCAATTATTCTGACGATTCGTTCGTTCATTTCACTCATTCGACGGTTCATCCGTTCATCTTGACGATTCACTTCGTTCACATATTATGACGATTCATTTCGTTCATTTATCTACATCAGCAACTTATCATTCTCGATTAAGTTGTCTATTGAAATAATAATATTCAATAAATTATATTTGCCACGTCCATATTACCTCTGAGCAGATATATTTGAATATGATTATTTTCCAGAATCAAAAAATATATCATGTCCTGTACCTCTGAATATATTTTCTATCTCTATTATTTGTATTTGAATAAGGTACGCAATAAATAATAAGAGCCACAACAAAATATCTTTTTATTTGATCAAATTTCAAGACGTTACAAAAACATACATATTGCAAAAAAAAGAAGATACAAGAAATCTTTCTACTAAGTTGGAGGTGTCATCAGATTGGCAATCTGTTGCTTCAGAGTCTGCAGACGCTCTTCGCGGGATTCCATCACTCTTTTCCTGGCCTCTTCCATCCCAGATTTCTCATTGAAAGTTGGCATGGTTACCATTCTGCGAGTGATTTCATCATTATGAGCTGCGGCATATTCGTCTCTTTCTTGGGTTAAAGCACCGAGTTGTTGGATTGCAGTTTGATGCTCGGTAACCTCGTCTTCCAATTCTTTTTGAAGACGGGCAATCTCCGCTCTCAGTTCAGCAATCCTTCTCTTTTTTCTTTCAGCAGTAGATATCCCCGATTCCACCTTGGAATTGTACTCAGCAGATTTAGTAGCAAAACTATCCAAGAGAATCTGGAAATTTATTCTTTCAACTGCAGCTTTCTGAGCCATTCATTCATATTCCGCTTGAACTAAGGGCTCTACCTCCCCCTTATTGAGCTCTTTGTAGTTCTTTATTGAAGTCTCTAGCTCATTTAATATGTGTTCAAGAAAAATGTCCTGAGGCTCGTCACCTTGCTCACGGATAGCATGAATTAAGAAAGAGGTTGGACCTCTAACTGTGTAAAAATCAGCATCCTCTTTCTCCATCACTCTATTGATCAATGGACCCAATGAATCAAAGAAGAATTTAGTAAATGATTGAATGACGAATTGATTGGTCGCCAGAGCACCAGGAGTCGCAGGTACTCCTGTTGTTGACGAGGCAGCAGGACGTTCAGTTTCTTGTATTTGGACAGAAGGCTCTTTGAATAAAGGAACTATAGTGGAGCTGGTCGCTCCTCCTGGTTGTTCCTCTGCAAAATTAAATATTGTCATTTTGTCTATCATTTGCTACTATCAAAGAAGATCAAAAGTAAAAACAGTCTTACCATGGTTCGACCCGGTGACTGGCCTATCATCTGTTGGGACAGATTCTAGCTGAGTAGAATTAGCTTCAGACACTATTGCTTGACTACTTCCTGCTTCGGAGCCACAGGATAAATGGCGATTGCTACTAGCAATTGTCGTCGCAAGTTCTATGTCCATACATACTGGAGGAGCTGGAGAAGATCCAAGTTCTGTGGGAATAAAAATAAAGATGTTAGCTGTCAATCTATTAAAAGAAAATTGCTAATTTCATTCTATACCTTGGAGATCAACATCGGGAGTTTCCTCCAGGGCCGCTTCTTCATCTGCTATCTTTGTTGGAGATGCCTGTACCTCAATATCCTTTTCAGAATCTAAGGTATCATCAGCAGCCTTAGGAGATACATACTCTTCATCATCCCCTTCAGGATCTTGTGTATCTTCAATGTCTTTAGATGATGAACTCTCCTCATTTTCATCTTCTTCCGGTACCTCCCCACTGGCAGTTGCAGCGGTTTGATCAACATAATCCTGTGAGCCGAAGTCACAGTCATCTAAAGCCTCGATCATAAGACGATCTTCCTCTGCTCGAACTGCTTTTGGTGTGGCAGGAAGCTGAGTTGTTTCCATTGCTAATAGAGGAGATCGTACAACTTCTTCTTCTCTAGGCTCTAAAGCCTCATCTCTTTGATCAACATCTTCTATGGGCTCTACGGCCTCATTTCTCCGGTCAACCTCTTCTCTTTGTTCGATCTCCTCCCTCTGTTCTGGACTAAGAGTTTTATGCCCAGACTCAGAAACAGGGGTAGGAGATGGCATGGTGATTCCAGCCACAGCGTTCATCACTACCTAAGACAAAATTTGCCTTGGAGGAAAAATTGTGCTCTTCTTTCTTTTGTGAGCTAGCTTCTTCTTTCTATGTAGAGGCCTCTCAGGACTCTCTACGTTTACGACTTCTACCTGCTTCTGAACAGAGGTCGGTGTAGCTGCCTCTTCTCGAGTGGACTCGGCCAATTGTCTAGATTGTGATCTCGTAGTGACTTTCTCTGAAGAATGTTCTAAGATCAATTTCTTCTTCACAGCTGGGGAAGAAGGCTCTTCTCTCCTTCTCTTCTTCTCCTTAACCGGAGACTTAACAACCTTCAGAGAAATTCTTAAAGGTTGGTTAACTTCCTCAGAGAAATTTGCTTCTCTGGAAGCTTCTAAAGGATCGTCCATTGGCTCATGTTCTTCGTCGTTATTAGGAGCTAATATGTCAGTCGCTCCTTTTCTCAGACGATTTGCTGTTGCAAAACTATCAACGAGGTTATAGTTTTTAGCAAATGTGTTTGCAGCTGTGTAAAACTGTGAATAAGTATACAGTATTCTAGGACCAGCATCAGTTTTGTTCGGCATCGAGAACACAGCCCTAGTGTCTCGAGCATTATAATATGCCCACGCTCTCGCACCATCAATTAGGTATCCTTTTCCTTGTAGGCAAGTGATTGCGTTGCCCACGTGGAATTGGTCATAACCAAACTGACGAGCGAAGCAACTCGGCAAGTAAGGTTCTAAATAGCATTCTTCCTCAAACCTATATACTAAATGAGATGGTCTGATCGTCTTCAGCCATTCAAAAGATACTCGACCTATTGGTTGCCTCCCAAGGTCTATCAGATTTGCTGCCATATGCTCATAACCAGTTGGAGGAGGAGAGCAAAGAAAATTCTATCCTTTTCCGAGGTTCAGAGCTCGTCTGCAGTCCCTAAGACTAGTGTATATCCACCGGCTCTGTGAGAATATGCGCAGAAAACTGCCACCAACTGCTCCCATGGCAGGGTTCATCAATGATGGATGATGCAAGAGCAACCATCCGAATAAGTAGGTGTAAGGTAACTCCAACCTAGGGAAGTTCCCCTTATCACCCTTACACTTGAGCATAGAATCAACGTACAGACGAAGACCTACGTTTATCCTACAGGTCATCACTGATAGTAAGTCCATCCGGTAGCCAAAGACTAACCGGACATCAGCAAAAAGAACACCGTGATAGAAGCGGTATACAATACTTGCTCCAGGCACGACGAATCGACGTAGCCAGTACATCAGAAATCCTGCCAGCTGGGCTTGTTTAGACATGGACCTGTAGCCCATCCTTATATAGCTCTCCACAAATTCTCCAGCCTTAAGAGGAGGATATTGGTGTTCATCTTCAACTTCAATATCCATTCTATTATTCTCCTCTATCAGCTTTATCACTTCACTGTTGCTGAGGGGATGGAAGAAATCAGGATTGCATGAATCATGATCTTTTGTCTTTCTCTCAATAATGTGGTTGAGAAAAAGATAAGTCAACCATTTGGATGAATAGCATGTTCCAGAAGAGCCACTTTTGTAATATAAAGAGCATATGTTATAGTGGCACAGAAGCTCATCAAAGACTTCTACCATCTTTGAATTCTCTCGACGAAGTCTATCTAACTCGTCGTTGGTCGGGACGTACTCCTCGTAAGGCAATTCACCCATTGGTAAATATGAGATATACTTCATCTCATGTAGAGCCAAGCCCATCTCCCCACAGGGCGTCATGAATGTCCCTGTCCTGTAGTTGTATCTCTCTGCCAGAGCCAAAAACAGATGAGGATTTGGAAAGAAGCCGTATACAGTAGCGTGTACCGCATTATACAGATCAATTTCTCTGAGTTTATCTTCAAAATGGACCAGTATCCAGTTGGCTATACAACTCCATCTTTTGATGTCTGGGTTTACCAGACCTGTTAACTGGATGTCTTGATCCGGATAACTGCCCTCTGCCTTGGCATATTCATTAGCAAAAACCGGTGTTCTTACCGGTAGCAACAGAGATGAGTTTTCAGGAGGGATATACCCTGGCTTCAACCCTCTCAGTAGAATGCCATGACGCTCAGATGAGCTATAAATCATGTCCCTGTTGTTCGGGCCCTTCTTGATGCAGATTTTTCCCGTCCGTGCATATTGGAGGGGAGTGATGTCCCAATCCATCCTCCTAGGATGGCTCGCATGAGCATACCGTGCTAAGGGGAGGCATCGAGCTAGGTCTGGTAACTTGACCAATTTCTCCTTCCTTGGGAAAGTTCTCGACTCAACTCGAGGTCTTGGTTGAGAACTTTTATCAATGTCGTCGCCAAAGAGGAACATCGGCTTCTTATGAGTGACAACATCAGCAGATTGCAGAGGCTGTCCATTTATCAGACTTAGCAAAGTCTCGTTGTCCTGAGCTATTAGGACAGCTTGACGGGATGATGGAAGGGCATACTGTGGGAAGAGTACATGAGATAAATCCTCCTTGAAATCTGGCTCAGATAAAGTGCCTATGAAGATTTCGTAATTAGGATCCTCTCTGGTTTCAACTGCATCAAACAGAAAAAAACAAACTTTAGTACAAGTCAAGTCAGAAATTCTATAAATTAGATTGTACAAAGCATCAGATTGCGCAGATATCAGACTGCACAAGCATCAGATTACACAGATATCAGACTGCGCAAGCATCAGATTGCGCAGATATCAGCCTGCGCAAGCATCGGATTGCGCTGACAATCTCGCACAAAACAGTCGATTGTGCTGACTTCTGCCAGCGCAATTCAACCGATTGCGCGAGAAAATATTCTTCATAAAAATGAAAAATAATGAGTTCGTGCAACCAAAACCCTAAACAGGGTGGCGCAGTATGATCTCATCTCTAAAAAGAGATGGATTCTAAGATTCAGTAAAGTCGAAAGACCCTAAAAAGGGTTTTCGATTGAGTTCTCTACCTCTCAAAGCGGGATGCACAGCTTCGTGTCGGGAAGGACGCGGCGCAACACGAGTCGAAGACTCGGCGGGGGCCTTGCCCTTGTCGGCGGCGGAGGAACGCTTAGGGGCCATGAGATCGACGGGGAAGAAAAGCTGAAGTCAGAGTAGGCTCGGAATTTCTCTCTCTCAAACACAATGAAAGCAAGTAAAGAATAATTTGAAGGATCGGGGGAACTATTTATAGTTTTTCAAAGAACAAACGGCCGCCACAGATTGCACCGAAAAAGCAGGAGCTGATTCATCCGATTGCGCAGACAGCTCATCATATGCGCAACTTGATTTAAAATTCAAAATTCAAAGTATTTCTAAATTTTGAATAAATTCAACTTTCGAAAACTTTGAAGGGGGTCTTGTAGGTCCTAAAAAATCAAGTTGCTCCCATCAACAAAGTCATGAAAATCAAGAAAAACAGCTTTCAAATGAACTGCACAGACATCAGATTGCGCATCATCCAGATGGCGCAGACTAGACTGCGCACACTTTCAAGTACGCAAGCTGACGTGGCCATATCATATCATCACCTGACACAATCAAATCTTCTGACAGCTGACAGCACAAAGAACGAGGAGACTGTTCGTTTGTTGCGCCGCACAGTACTCGAGGACAGCTGTACATGCAGCGCAATCTGTCTACGGCGCAGTCCATGCCAGCGCCATCCATTCTAGCACCATCCATTCTAGTGCAATCCAAAGTCGGCACACTTCATCAATATAACTGACAAAAGTACACGTGGCATTCATGCCATCAATTGCTCACTACGTGGCAACCGTCTGTGCACGATCATGTGCATTTCAATCAAATGATGCCATGTGTCCAAGACAGTTGGCCCACGATCAGACAACTGCCTGCGCTGTCTAATGCTGCGCAATCCAGTTCATGCGCAATCCAACTTGCGCCATTCAGAATAACTAAAAGTTAGTTATTTCCAGAACTCTATAAATAGAGTTTCAAGTCTTCATTCCAGGAGATCAGACATAAAAGTTCAGAAATATCAGAGAGTTCAGGAGTTCTTGCCCAAGTGCTGCTGCATTCTTCCGAGGCTTTTGCCTTCAAATTCAGAGGCTACCGTCTTCAAAGTTCACATCATCCAAGGGATAAAGCAATCGTCTTCTAGATTGGATTCCTACAGTTGTACTTTCCCAGAATTCTTGTAATCTTTACAAAGTTTGTTGAAATAAAGTTCATACTTTTGTTTTTGCAAACACCCACTTGAACGATTTTATAGTGATCTCCGTCTACGCACAGACCTCACACTTCTCCAACTCCTTACCCCCATATTTGGAGATAAGTCCTAGACCAGACATATAATTCTTTTACAATGAACATGTCCTATTCCATTATGCCACAACTCAAGAGAACAACCAGAAGAAGAGACTGTATTTATTATCTCCATTACAGTTACAAGTTGAAGTTTGAACATCCCTTCGGTACAAAAACCCTTTCCGAAGTATGTTCCTTTATAAGACATAATCACCTGACAAGCGTTAATGTCTATCCTCAAGCCTGCGTTGCAGAACAGACTTCCTGAGACCAGGTTCTTGGCTATAGCCGGTACATGCTTCACATCCCGAAGCACCAACGACTTTTTCGAAGTCAGTTGCAGTATCACGGTCCCGATCCCCAATACTTCAGCTTATGTCTGGTTCGCACCATAATCTTCTCAGAAATAGGTTGTATGTGGTGAATCACTCCTTCTTTGAGCAAACATGGCACGACGCCCCAGTGTCTATCCACTAGTTCGTGTCAACACTAGTTGTTACGATCTGTACCCACTTTTCGGATACGAGTACGTAGCCAAGAACAGCCTACGCCACAGCATCGGCGGTAGTACGATGTCTATGTCTTAATGTCAATCTCAAATACAACAAAACAAATCTAATTGCTCATTCACAATAATTATTTTATTTACAATTCCAGTAATACAAAACCTGCTAAATATATATATAAATACAAGAGTGGCTACTCTATCCAGAATCTAAGATCGACCTCCAATATCTTTATTTCCACCCGTATGGTCCATAGCACGAAAGTAGAAAACATGCCAAGTCACATGCAACGATCCAGTCAGGAAAGGAGCAAAGTACAACCATATTGCATTTAATATTATTAGCATAAAATAAGCTAGGACAATGAGAAACAGTAACGATAAAGAACATATAAAGAACTAGCAAGATATGAACTAGACATGGAAAGCAATAATCATGAACGAGTAAGCTAATAGAAAAAGAAATATATAGATAAAGAACTGAGTTATGATCATGAACAATGGAAACAACTGTGTGTGTGAAATACCATTTGATACGTGAACGGCTGGGCTAATACGGCACATCATACGATGGCTATCATTCATTTTTTGGTACGACTAACTCTAACGTGAAGTGTATGACTTAGCTATTGTAGGTCATAAAAAATCAAGTTGCTCCCATCAACAAAGTCATGAAAATCAAGAAAAACAGCTTTCAAATGAACTGCACAGACATCAGATTGTGCATCATTCAGATGGCGCAGACTAGACTGCGCACACTTTCAAGTGCGCAAGCTGATGTGGCCATATCATATCATTACCTGACACAATCAAATCTTCTGACAACTGACAGCACAAAGAACGAGAAGACCGTTCATTTGTTATGTCGCACAGTGCTCGAGGACAGCTGTACATACAGCACAATCTGTCTACGGCGCAGTCCATGCCAGCGCCATCTATTTTAGCGCAATCCAAAGTCAGCGCAATCCAAAGTCAGCGCACTTCATCAAGACAACTGACAAAAGTATACGTGGCATTCATGCCATCAATTGCTCACTACGTGGCAACCGTCTGTGCATGATCATGTGCATTTCAATCAAATGATGCCATGTGTCCAAGACAGTTGGCCCATGATCAGACAACTGCCTGCGCAGTCTAATGCTGCGCAATCCAATTCATGCGCAATCCAACTTGTGCCATTTAGAATAACTAAAAGTTAGTTATTTCCAGAACTCTATAAATAGAGTTTTAAGTCTTCATTCAAGGAGATCAGACATAAAAAAGTTCAGAAATATCAGAAAGTTCAGGAGTTCTTGCCCAAGTGCTGCTGCATTCTTCCATGGCTTTTGCCTTCAAATTCAGGGGCTGCCGTCTTCAAAGTTCACATCGTCCAAGGGATAAAACAATCGCCTTCTAGATTGGATTCCTACAGTTGTACTTTTCTAGAATTCTTGTAATCTTTACAAAGTTTGTTGAAATAAAGTTTATACTTTTGTTTTTTCAAACAAAATGGCGACTCTGCTGGGGACGACTTTCTCCTCCGATGAGGAAGTGACAACTCAATGTGACGTTGCGTCTATCGGGAAGACGCAGAAGACGCTGGTTGTGAAGGTCAACCAGACAGCCTATGAAGCCATGATCAACTCCAGGACCACTCCTCGCACTGCAACAACTTCTGCCACGAGCAAAGTGCGCCCAGTGTGGATCCCAAAGACTGCTGTGCAGTCTGTTGATTCTGTGCCTAAGACTCCTGCGCAGTCTAAGGTCCCTGCCACCAAGACTGTTGCACAGTCTAATGTCTCTACTGTTGCACAATCTGCCTCTGCCACTCATGTGCAATCTGCTGTTGCCAGTACACAAACTACATCATATGCTGCTCTGTCAAAGTACAAAACTCCTGTTCCACTGGTGCAGTTGGCTGCTGCTCTGCCTGTGCAGTCCACTACTCCAGCAATCAGAGTGCAACTCAAACACTCTGGCAACAAGGCTCCTACTGCACAAACCACTCTGGTTGAGGCCAGAAGACATTCTGCCAAGACTCCTTGTGCGCAATCTGCCAATGCGCCATCAACCCATGCGCAAATTGTGTCTGTACAATCCAATAGAGACAACCCTTTGGCTAATCTTTCCTCTTCTCACACCAAAAGGAAAAGCTCTGCTCCCCTCAAACATCCTGTTGCTCCTGCGCAATCCAGTGGGGGTAGTCCTTTGGCTATTCCTCCTCCTCTCCAGAATAAAGAAAAAGGCCCATTGGTCTTTTCTCAAACTTCTTCGTCTCATGACTTGGAAGACAACAGAGGGAAACGCTCTTTAGCTAACCCTTCTTTCAAAAATAAAGGAAAAGGCCCTTTGGTCTTTTCTCAGTCTTCCTCGGTTTTTACCGTTGAAGATCAAACTAAATGTGCTCCGGCACCAGTCAGTACAAGAACCCTTTCTCACAAAGATTTTTCTTCTCTCCTTGTCAAAGGGAAATGTACTGATCAGAGAGGTATTCTGCCTACTCCAGTAGCAGAGTTCCAAGATCTCCCAACTCTTCAGATCTTCCGATCAAGACAAGAAAAATTGCTGGTGTCTCAAACAGAAACCCCTGGGGATGAGTTTGCTGATTTAAGAACATATCTCAATCGACCAACTTCGGTAAAACGTAAACATCCAATGCCGAAGACCAACCAACGTCAGAAGCAAACTTCCAGGATCAAGAATTCGGATACCTATGCTAATGAAATGAGTACTTCCCTGTACACTCAAGGGACAAAAAATTTGAATAACCGAAACCAGGTTCCGAATATTATCAAAGAACATGTCTCTAGAACTTCTGCTCGTCCCGTTGCTGTTCCTGATCTCCGAGAACACCTCAAGCAAAAACGGGACAACATCCCAACATTCCCAGTGCAACCACTTGGATATCACTGCAATCACAAAGTAGTCATCAAGTGTTGTTGTCAGACAACAAGACGATCTGTCTTCGATCGTCTGAACTTTCCTAACTCTGAACTTATGTCGAAAGATGAAGACGAGGTTTTGTACGCCTCCGTCAACATGACTTCCAGAGACACTAGGGGTAGGAAGTGCTCCAAGCACGAGAAATCTCGTAGGCCAAGCCAGCGGTATTTAGATATGCTCCAAAAATCTTCTGAAGGAGTATTCCAACGTACCCGTTTTCGAAGCCGACACAATCGGTCAAAGGAATCTTCAAGATCCTTCTGGTCATCTTCTTCTTTCTCACTCAGGAGATAATTCTTTCTCTGACTACGATGCATACATCAAGAGTTCAGAACAAACAGTATCCTCCACTGTACCCAGGGAAGTGACAGCTTATGTTGTCAATGAAGACCCAGATGCTTCCAGTTCGGCTAGTCAAGAACAAAGAATAGCTGTACTAGAAGATAAGCTAAAGACCATGGCCGAAATGGTCGCAAGTATGCATTCCATCATTGTGGCCCAGTATACGGTACCACCGACCGTACTTCCTACAAATCCTAAAATCATAGCATCGTCGGTGCCTGTCAATGTTGGATTGGGGGTAGCATCCACTCAAGTACCTCTTGTACAGATCCAACCTACACTAGTCAGTCAGGTGCTGGGGGTAGTACTTATCATGCTGTTCCTCCTCCCAACACTGTGATTCAACCTGCTCCTTCTACAGCAGTAGAAGATGCCAATGAAGCTGTCAAGCTCCTACGCACTCAGTTTGAAGCTTTCAAGGAGAAAGACAACTTGCAAAGGTTGGGGATCAAGCAACCCTATCCAGTTGAATGGAAAGAAGTTCCATTTCCTCCGAAGTACAAGATCCCAACCATCTCGCTTTTTGATGGCAGTACTTCTCCCAGTCAGTTCATTAACCATTTTGAGGTTATGACTGTCCAACTTCAACCAAATGACGCTCTTCTTACCAGAGTGTTCGTTGGCTATTTAGCTGGTGTAGCATTCGATTGGTATAGAAGCTTGCCCGATGGTTGTATTACCTCCTTCTCTGGCCTAAAGTAAATCTTCTTGGAACGATTTTATGAGGGAATCAATGATATGACTATGTCACCCCTCAATAAAATCAAACAAAGACACAATAAAACTGCTGAGAGTTTAATTGAAAGATTCCACCGGAAAGCTTTGAAAATGCCTCCTGGGACTCCAGTCGCTGTCACCATAGACACCTGCAAGGCAAATCTGTTGCCTATCATCAGTATGTGGACGGGGTCTACTCAGTTTCAAGATTGGCCATCTTTCATTGTCAACGCTAAAGCAGCTGAAGTTAGCGCTGACAAATTCAAGCAGTTAGGGGTACAAATGTCTAACCCCGATCGGGATGAACACCAGACATCAAGTGGTGGCAATCGCTAGAACAATCACAAAGGAAAAGAAACTTTGAACATCAATTTGAACAAGAACAAAGAATCTCTGGCAGTCAACGTAGCTCCTCCTACGTCCACTTCCACTCCTTCTGTACTTCCACCAAGGGAACCTCGTCCTAAAGTAGAATATTCCTTTGATGAGAATAACACTGCTAGCATCTTTGATTGCTTGATCAAAAGCAATAAAATCCAACTTCCAGTTCCCAAGAAGTCCGATGAAGTCGGTAAGACTGATCATCTCAAGTACTGTGTCTATCACAGGTTCATCGGACATCCTACTCGAGCATGTTATGTGCTCAAAGGCAAAATTCAGGAGCTGGTTAATGCCGGTGTTGTCACTTTGCAGCAGGACGAGAAGACTGTTACCGCAAACATGGTATCAGTTCAGTGATTTCCTGTCCCAGATGGTACAACACGGTGTTATTTCTATCCCCAAAGCTACTCTCGAGATTGAGAATCTTCCTCTTCCACGAAGTGAAGGTCTCGTCCCTTTGTCTCTTGACAACGGCGAGATTATGTGGATTCATCCGGATCTTGCTTCAGAGTTCAAAGTTCCCTCTTCCTCAAAGAAGAAAGACCGTTCTAAAAGTAAGACAAAGATTTGCAATATGGTGTCTTTTGACCCCATAGTTGATGAAGAAATCTTGTTGGGCACCAGATCGGGGAAAGCTTATCTAAAGGATTACCCCGAAGCTTAAGAGAATCCTGCTTCTTCTTCTGAGCCTGCTCCAGTGCAGCCTGCTTCTACTGAGGATATTCCTACTGTATCCTCACCGGTTGTAGTGTCTATTCCTTCCAAGCCAACGGTCGCTGACAAAGGCAAACAGCAAGTCCGCTTCGACAAACCTTTGAAGAAGTCAACTCCCTCTGGACTTAGAAAAGCCTTACAATTTTGATATCTTGGCTCAATTAGCCAATACACCGGCTCGGCTATCCATCTTCGAGCTCTTATGCCTCTCTAAAGAGACTCGGGAAACTCTGAATGAGGCTCTCATGCAGGCTGAAACCTGTCTAGCTCTTCTTAAGAAGTCGAAAGCAGAACCAGTCTCTTGCCTCCATTGTCATAGTATGTTGGAGTTAATTCCAAATATAACTTTCACACAAGATGACATGTTGATGGAAGACAACAGGCATGACCGTCCTCTCTACTATACAGGATACGTCGACTCAATGAAGGTCGATCGTATTCTGATAGACCCAGGGTCTGCTCTCAGTATCATACCAAAGACAATGTTAGATGCGCTGAAAATCCTAATGCATAGTCTCTCCAGTACAATCACCACCATCCTTGGGTTCAATCAGGGAAGAAGTGAGCCTCTGGGCAAGATTCGCCTAAAACTCTAAATAGGCAATCTTCGCACAAAGGTTACCTTCTACATCATTGACAATCATAGTTGTTCCTACAATGCTTTGCTGGGAAGACCATTTCTGCACGAGCATAACATTGTCCCTTCGACTCTCCATCAATGTTTTAAATATGTTGATGACAATAGAGAGGTGCAAAAGGAAGTTGCTGATCTCTATCCTTTCAAAGGCATCGAATCATACTGCAATGATGCTCGGATGTACAAGGACGAATTCATGAAGGTTGTTCTTTCTCTGGACACTGAAGAAGAGCAAGAAACAGTGCCTAATGATACCCTTATCATTCCTGTCAAAGGGCGTGTTTTTCGTCCTCAATCCTCCAAGCCACTGGCTATTCACTTGCCAGTCCAGAAGCAATCTACTGATGATGATCAGGACAAAAGGGAGCTCACCTCTTCTGAGCCACTTGTTATTGATTTACGTTGTAACAAGAAAAAAAGACAGCTCACCTCTTCTGAGCTACTTGTTATTGATTTATCTCATAACAAGGACAAAATGGAGCTCACCTCCTCTGAGCCGCTTGTTATCGACCTTCGTCGTAACAAAGCCAATCCTCTTTCACGTTCTTCTTCTTCCCCTCTTGTAATCAATCTGACCAAGCCTGCTAAGGCTAAAGGTCCTGCTGTAAATACCAATATACAAATCAATGAAAAAGTATCTACTTTCCAGTATACTGATGTCATTTATCATGCTAAATGCTATTTGGATATGTTAGATAGCTTTCAGTCATTTACAATGGAAGTTGTACAATCTCTTCAAACAGAAGTTTCAGTTGAACACCCGAAGGATTCATATCGTATTGTTCCCGCTCGTAAGAAAGGCGAAAGTCCAATACTTTTTAGTAAAGGACCGGAACAACAATTTAGTTATACGGATGATAGCAAAATTAACGACACGGGGCATCTTCAACTTCGTCGTTACAGTCAACAATCAAAAGACATCATCCGAAAGATGGGTTAAGACTTCAAGAGTGGCCTCAACTACGGTAAAGGTAGAAGAACTCCTCTCCATACGGCTGTTCTAAAAGGAAAGTCAGAGATGTACAACAGCAGGACTAAAAGAGGTCTCGGATATGCTTCTCCTCCAGTATTATCTCCAGCAGGCTCTGTATCCGATAGTGAGGAGCATTCTAACTCTTCTGATTCCAGATCATAGGATTCTGATACCAGCATCGGTCAAGTTCATCGATTGACTGTGTCCTCTAACATGGTCTCCGTCGAACTTCGAGAAGGCTACGACAAGGATATTGACGAAAGTCCTGAAACAGATCCTTGGGCTCAACAAATAGACACCCAATGGGAACTCCGATCCGAACAAAGGGAACCTCCTACCGAAGATCAATTAGTTCAAATTGATGTAGGAGAGAACGGATCACCTCGTCCAATATTCATCAGCAAGAACCTTCCAGAGGCAGATAAACAAGAATTAATTCTTTTGATTAAAGAATACATTGATGTCTTTGCCTGGAGTTATGAAGACATGCCAGGACTAGATCCTAAAGTTGCTACTCACAAATTGAATATTCTGCCGAATGCAAAATCGGTCAAACAGCAACAACGACGTTTCAAGCCAGAAATAATGGACACAATCGACGATGAAGTCAAGAAGCTCATCGCTTGTGGTTTTATTCGAGAAGAACATCATCCTGATTGGGTAGCTAATGTCGTCCCAGTTCTAAAGAAAACTGGCAAAGTTTGAGTCTGCATCGACTTCCGGGATCTTAACGAAGCATGTCCAAAGGATGAATTTTCTCTCCCTATCACGGACGTCATGATCAACAACACCTGTGGGTTCGAAAGAATATCTTTCATGGACGGATTCTCCGGATACAATCAGATTCGGATGCATCCTGAAGATGAAAAACATACCTCTTTCCGTACTCCTCGCGGAGTCTACTGCTATACTGTCTTGCCATTTGGTCTCAAGAATGCTGGTGCAACTTACCAGCGAGCCATGAGTACCATTTTTCGAGATCATCTGCACAAGACCGTCGAATGCTATGTTAACGATATCGCTGTCAAAAGTCGTCTAAAGGAAGATCACATCCACGACCTGAGAACTATCTTCAATCTCATGCGCCAACATCAACTCAAAATAAATCCCACCAAGTCATTTTTGGGTGTCTCTAGTGGTAAATTTCTCGGTTTCGTCATTACCTCTAAGGGTATACACGTAGATCCCGAGAAGATCAAAGCCATTCAAGAGATGCGTCCTCCACACAATCTAAAAGAGCTACGAGGATTCCAAGGTCAACTTGCGTACATCAGGAGATTCATTTCGAATATGTCTGGACGCTGCAGACCATTTACTCAACTCATGAAGAAGGATGTATCTTTCATTTGGACCGAAGAATATCAACGAGCATTTGATGACATCAAGCGGTATCTCATGAACCCACCAGTCTTGGTGCCACCAATCTCTGGCATACCATTCTTAATGTATGTTCGTGCTATGGACCATTCATTGGGTGCTTTACTTGCCCAAAAGAACAAAGAAGGCTACGAACAAGCTATCTACTATCTCAGTCGTACTATGATTGGTGCTGAACATCGTTATAGTTCGGTCGAAAAAGAATGCCCAGCTCTTATGTTCGCTGTTCAAAAAATGAGGCATTACATCATTGGCCAAACTATTCATGTCATATACCAAGTTAATCCTCTTCGGGTACTGATGAAGAAGCCTAGCACACTCAATTCTCGGCAGGCTACATGGGCCATTCTGCTAGCCCAATATGACATGGTATATGTTCCTCAAAAGTCTGTCAAAGGTCAAGCACTGGCGGATTTCTTAGCAGCTCATCCTGTTCCAGAGACATCCAAACTCTATGATGAAATTCCAGACGAGACATTGGAATCTAACACAATCTTCGAAGAATTTCCTACTTGGCGCCTCTTCTTTGACGGTGCATCCAGGATTGGACGCAATGGTGCCATTATCGCAGGAGTTGGAGTTGTCCTTGTTTCTCCAGACGGCTCAGCTGTCCAAAGAGCCTACTCCCTAGATGAGCCTTACTCCAACAACGTGGCAGAGTACAATGCTCTACTCATTGGCCTTTAGCTAGCCAAACAGCTAGACGTCGAGTATCTTGAAGTATATGGTGACTCTAAGTTGGTTGTTAACCAGGTTAGAGGAACTTATGAAGTTCGCCATCAAGATCTAGTGCCTTACTTTGAAGCGGCGATCAACATGGCTACATCATTCAAAGCTTTTTTTATCGAATATGTATGTCGAGCTTACAATACTGAAGCCGACGCTTTGGCCAACCTTGCAGCAGTCTTAGCCATCCCCGTCAAAAGACAAAAGTGGTGGTCATCTCTAATCGAGAATTGTTCTGCATCGAAAATAATCGTAACATTGAGTTAAGTAATCTTACTGAAGTCAATGTTACCAATGAAGATTGGAGAACTCCGTTCATCGACTTTGTGGTTCATGACATACTCCCTGAAGGTCCCAAAGAAGCTACGAGTATTCGTCAAAGGTCTCTGCGGTTCTACTACAATCAGACCACCAAAGCTCTCTATCGACAAACTTATGATGGCCTACTCTTGCGCTGTCTTGTCGGTGATGAAGCAAAGCAAGTATTGCGTGAAGCTCACGATGGTGTCTGCAGAGCACATCAACCCGGTCCTAAACTACAGGATTGTAGGAGCGTAAAAAGTGCTTCAAAGAAGGAGTCAAAGTGATAGATCATTCCACTCAAATTGAGCCACTTTGCGCCGCAGAGAGGCTAAATACTTTACGCCCAAGACAAGGCTAATCACTTTACGTCTAAAGCAGGCAGACCATTTTACGCTCGGGTCTACACCCATAATTTTACGCCAAGGACAGATCAGCTACTTTTATGCTGGACAAAGCTGTCAAGTCTCGCATTTAATGCAAACTCTGACATGGAGATATTAATGATGGCATATATCACAGAATTCAAAGGAATTTGTTTCTACACAGACCAATGTTGTCGTTTAGTATGTGGATTGTGCTACTTTACGCTCACACTATGGCTTCTTTTACGCATGAAGACTATACGAGCTTTTACGCTCAACAGTTGATGTGTGCGTAAAGTCTATTTGAGCTACTTTTATGATCAAGGTTATTTAACAACCACTTTACGCAGGAAGTCTATGTCAGGGCTACTTTACGCCTAATCTATTGCTTTACGCTCAGAGTACATTGGGGTTGTTTTACGCCCTATTCTTCTGACCAGCTTGGAACGTGGTTTGCCTACATGGCTTTCATGCCACACATCTCGAAGAACGTGTGTACGTGCATCCTATTCTTACTGAAATGATGGGACACGTGTTAACATATACAGACGATAACTTCAGTCATGGGTAACAGTTGTTGGCGTAAAGACGAAACTCAGAGATTTTTCTTATATAAGACAGACACAGAGATATGAGAAAAGACAAAGAGATTAGAACTCAGAGATTTTTTCTCTGGAGCATTCTTCTTCAACCTTTCTTTCAGAACAGAGTGAAGCAAAGCAGGAAAGCATTCGGCCTCGCCATCAGTGCCCAAGTACGTCGATACCTTTCTGGTGACTTAGTTCTTCTAAGTTGTTCATCTTCAAGCAGCGATCTTCATCATCATCGTATGGTCCAAGGAACAAAGTGATCATTTACCGATCAGACTTCTACATCAATACTTCCCTATAATCAAATTTGTACTTCTTGTACTTCTTCTTATTTTATTTTTAAAATCCGATTTCCAGGCATTTTGTTAAGTGAAACAAAAATGGCGACTCTGCTGGGGACGACCTTCTCCTCTGACGAGGAGGCAATTGCTCAATACGATGATGTTTCGGTCGGTTCGACCAAGAAGACTCTGGTTGTACACTTCGATCAGACTGCCTATGAAGAAATGCTCCGAACTGGGGGTGGCTCTCGCTACTCCAATGTTCAAAAATCTCGCAAAGCACGAAAAGTTTGGATTCCTAAATCCAAAATAGCTTCTGTTATCTCTGTTGCTGCTAGTGGCAAGGGAATTCTTCCCACTCCTGTCGTAGGGGCTCCCGTTCGTGACGAGACAGTCCTTACTTCAGAGTTGCACTCAAAGTGTGACGATTTATCTCCCGCTTGTAACGGTGAAGATAATCAGGTTTCGCGCCCACTGCATAAAAACCAGGTTTTACGCTCAGTGGGTAAAAACCAACTTTTACGCTCAGTACATAAAGATGAGTCTCCCATTTGTAATGTGGCAGACTCTAATGCTTCTGAGTGTGAGAATAAGTCTCCCGTCTGTGACGTGGTAGACACACACAAGTTACGCTCTTCGCGTAAAGGAAAATTTCCCGTCTGTGACGTGGTAGATAACCAATTTTTACGTTCTACGCGTAAAGGTAAATCTCCTGTCTTTGACAGTATAGATAAAATTCACAATGATGTCTTTACATCTAATGTGAATGTACCTAAACGTGTGCAGCGTAAAAATGATGTTGGTAAAACTTCAGTTCTACACCAACAGCCTTATTATACTGCTCTACGCAAAGTACCAAATCTAAAAATTATACGCAATGAAAATGGAGTCCTTCGTACTAAAAAATCTCAAGATTTACGCACACAACTCCAAACGCGTAGAAATGTACAATTTGGTTCTGCAAATGCAGCCAGTAATCTTCTTTATACACAGGGAACTAAACGTTTTTCTACCCCTAATGTAATAAAAAAGACTACTCCCTCCACTCCTTCTGACTTACGTGAATTGCTAATGCAAAAGCGTAGGAATAGACAATCTCCGGTGACATTTCCCCAAGAAAAACATCATTGTGATTATCACCAGGTTGTGATCAATTGTTGTTGTTCGACTTCAAAACGGTCAGTTTTTGATCGATTGAGTTTTAATGTGTCTCAACAACAAACTGAAGACCAAGAACATGAGTTGTCATATATGTCAGTGAACATGGCATCTCATACTAACAGAGGACGACGTCCAAGACGAAATACGTCCCAAACCCCGGGTCAGCAACAGTTCAACAGACTTCTTGATTCTTTTGAGGGAGTATATCAAAATACTCGATCAAGAAGACAAAGACAAATGCAGACTTCTGATTCAGAAGCTGGGGGTACTCAATCTTTTGAGTCCGAGACTGACAGTGTTGATTCATACTTCTATACTAATCCTTCTATATCTTCAAGAGAGGTTGAATCCTACGCTGTTGGAGATGAACCAGAGACCTCATCTGTTAACACAGAACAGCATCTCACTGCCGTTGAGCAATCACTGAAAGACATGCTTAACATGATACAAAACATGCATCAGATAATATTAAATCAGCAAACTGCTCAGCCGACAGCAGTAACACCGGTACCAGTAGCAGCACCAACTCAAGATAGTCAAGGGGCTGAAATACCTTTGAATATTCAAGAGCCTGCTGTTAATCAAAATTCTGCATCTCCAGATCCTATTATTCCTGAAGACGTACCACCTCCAGTAGGGGTTACGGTACATCCAACAACCATTCAATCAAATATGCTTCCTCAAACCAGTGAAACCATTCAAGCAGTGCGTGAGCTCAAAGCACAGTTTGAAGTTTTGAGGCACAAGGATCAACTCTAGAGGTTAGGTATTAAGCAACCTTATCCTCCGCATTGGAATGATGTACCCTTTCCACCAAAATTCAAGCCACAATCTATGGTTCTGTTCGATAGAAAAGCATCCCCTAGTCAATATATCAATTACTTTGATATTATGACTGTACATCTGCAGAAAGATGATGCTCTTCTCACCCGAGTGTTCATTGGTTGCTTGACGGGTTCGGCTTATGATTGGTATCGAAGTTTACCCGACAATTGCATTTCGTCTTTCGACGAATTTAAGGCGATGTTTCTCTTCCGCTTCTATGAAGGAGGTATGGACATGTACATGTCCTCTTTGATAGAAATCAAACAAAAGGAGAAAGAAGATACTCGGATGTTAATCAAACGTTTTCGACAGGCGACTTTAAAGATGCCCTCGGGTATGCCAGATTCAGCACTCATTGATACATGCAAGATGAATCTGCGACCATCTATTGCTATTTTTACGGGTTCTCAATTCATAGATTGGGCTTCGTTCATCATAGCAGCGGTTTCTGCCAAGACCAATGGTAGGTTGGCTCGTGAACATGAGATGATTTTTGCCTCAGATGATAGAGAAAAGAAAAGTAATCCTGGTAATAACCTCGGTAATCGCAATGTGAAAGGAAAAGATACCCTCATGGTTAATCTTTCCAAGAATAAAATGATGCCGAATAGTCAGGAATCTTCCAGGCCAAAGGAAGAATACTCTTTTGATGAGAGTGATATTCCAGGAATATTTCAGTGTCTGGTGAAGAGTGGCAAACTTCAGATTCCAGAGCCAAAGAGGCCTAATGAGGTAAATCTAAATGACAATCCCAAATATTGTATCAATCATAGATACATTAATCATCCTACCAGTGCTTGCTATGTCCTGAAGAAGAAAATCCAGGAGTTGATAAATGGCGGTGCTATCGCCTTAACTAATGATGACCATACGGTTTCAACCAATATGGTTTCTCTTCAATTCGGAGATTTTCCTCCACAACAAGTAGCAGATGGAATCATCCCAATCCCGAAGGCGACAATGAAGATTGTGAATATCCCGCCTGTCAGAGAAGAAAATGCAGGATTGCTGCCACTCATACTAAAGAATGGTGAAATCATGTGGGTACATCCTGACTTAGTGCCTGAACAATACGAATGAAGGTAAAATGTCAAAATCCAAAAAGGGTAAGAAAGTCAAAACCTGCAACATGATTTCTTATAATATTCTAGATTCTGACAACTTGGATCGGCTATGGGATGGCTTTCCTTTAGAAGATAGATTGAGAGGACTGAACATCTGTCCTCCAAGTCTAGCTCCTCCTACCAAGCTCAAGCTTACTCATCAGCAGTTGTTAGCTATGAATAGTGTCCCTTTATACCGGGCACAACAAGTCTTCGCTGCTTATAAAAAAGCCCCGACAGGGATTTTTTCTCGTATTCCGAATCCTTCTCCTCCCGTGGCTACAGAGACATATATTCCTCATTCTTCTGTAGATACAGAGATCTTTTCTTCTTCCTCTGAGAGTTCGCTGCCCATTCATCTGCACAGTCAGTAATCTGTCCTTCTCATAAAGAAAATGGGTTATGACTTTCAGAAGGCAGAAGGTTTGAATTATGATAAAGGAATACGACTCCCTTTACAAATTAAAAATAAAAAATCTACTGTTGGATTGGGTTCTGAAATTCCTTACAACAAACCTTACAAGAAAAAGGCTAAAGGGAGGAAGACTAAATCCTGTAATATGGTACTTCCTTCTCTTGAGTCTGAAGAAATTTTTTTTACTGGTACAAGATCTGGGAAGGAGTCCTACAAAGATTATGAGGGATCTTTCAAACAAGCAGAAGATGTAGTAGAAACACTACCCGCTCAACCTTCTCCTGTTCCTGCTAAACCTTCTGTGGTTAAAAAGGGGAAATAAAAAATAGTACGTTTTGACGTTCCATTGAAGTCTGCTTCCAGTCAGGGGGTGGTGATGAAACCTTACAAATTTGATATTCTATCTCAGTTAGCCAATACTCTGGCTAGACTATCTATATTTGAACTGCTTCGTCTTTCTAGAAAAAGCAGGGAGACTTTGAGTGAAGCTCTACTTCAGGCGGATTCATGCTTGGCTCAACTCAAGAGTCCTAATAATACTCCAGTTTCATGTCCGCAATGTCATAGTATGATGGAAGCGATTCCCAATATCACCTTCACACAAGAAGATATGCTGTTGAAGCATAACAAACATGATAGGCCTCTGTGCTATACTGGGTATATTGGATCTACTGAAATTGACAGAATCTATATTGACCCTAGGTCTTCAATTAGCATAATTCTTCAGAGTATGCTAAGACCCCTGAGGATTCCTACTAGTGATTTGACTTACACTAGTACTACGATAGTCGATTTTAACTCTGGCAAAAGTAGACCATTGGGGAAGATTCGTCTGCAGATTCAGATTGGCGATCTACGAACTATGGTAACCTTCTATGTTATCAACTCAGACGTATCCTACAATATCCTTCTTGGAAGACCATGGTTACATGAGCATAATATCGTGCCTTCAACTCTCTACCAATGCTTCAAGTATGGAGATTCCTAAGGAGTTGTGAAGACTTAGTTTGCTGATATCAATCCTTTCAAGGGTGTCGAAACCTATTTTTCTGATTCAAGGCTTTATAAATAAGAGCATATGAAAGAGATATCAGACATAGCTGAGGATCAATCATCTACTGATGATCAGTCTCTTAATAAAGATCCGCCAGAAGATCAACCTTTGAAGGTCATAGTCAAGGGACGAATCCAATCCCAACCTGTCAATGATCAACCTTTGATAATCAAGGTTAAAGGAAGAACTCAAACTTCATCCAAGGAATCAATAAATATTCCTGCTAAGAATCAAGTTCAACCTTTTGATATTAAAGTCAAAGGGCGTACTTCTTGTACGAATGATCCACAATCACCATTGATTGTCAATCTTGGCAAATCTACGCAGAAGACGGATAATGATCCACTGTTGATTAATCCAAAGCGTAGTAATCAGATTGTAAAAAATGTAAATATTGATCATCCTGTACTTCTTGATATCAATAAAGATTTCTTTTTCGAGTACGTATATGGCTGTCAAGTTTATTGAAAGAATGACTTTATCTTCAGATAAGCAAAGTCATCAATATAAAGACGACATAGAGCTAGAAGGAACTTTATACATTGATCATAAGGAGAATTCTTTTCCTCCTCATGTAGATGTTGGACCTTATGCTCAAAGGTTCCTGACATCTTCTCCCTATCTTCTACCTGTAGTCGCTTCATCACAAGCCTGCGTGACTTTTAGATCTTATTTCGTAGTTCCGTCTAATAAGAAAAACAAACGCCAAATTGTGTTTGGTCTGGCTAGAAATATCCCTATTGCTCAGGCAGATGAGCTGAAAGATAAAGACAAAGGAAGAATCCGAATTGACAAGTATAGTCAACAATCTATCAAGATTATCCAGAACATGGGATATAATTTGAAGACTATGTAAGGTCTCAATCAGGGCAAAGGTAGACGACTCCCGTTATGTGGTGATCCGTTTTATCAGAAGACTCGTCATGGATTGGGATATGATCCATACCATATGTTTGATGACGATATACAAGAAGAATTCTCTTCTAATTCCTCACAATCATCTGATTCGGAAGAAAACTAATTCATCGAATCGGATATATCTCGTTCTTCATATGGTGAATTCGAACGTGTATCTTCAACTTGCCATTAGGATTTATTCTTGAGTTGACCCCCTTTCCTCTTCCATAAAATAGGTTAGGTCATCCACTTCTTGTATCGATATCTGACAACTATGCTCACGAAGCCTGTCTTCTTAATCCCCAGCTACCAAAGTTTGCTTAAGCTGACTACTCATCTCTTTGGAAAGAAATTTTTATCTTCCATCTCATCAGTTGATATAGAAAGCTGAATTTATTATTTATCACATTCTTATAACCTCTGAATAAATATTAAATTTGCTGGTGTTTCCTGTCTATCATGTCCATTCGACCTCTGCATAGATATTAATCTACTTTTCTTTGAGTTCTTACATACTATCATGTTCATATTACCTCTGATAGTATTGTGCTCTAAATCAGAAAATGCGATTTCATTATCTATCATTTCCATATTACCTCTGGATAGATATAATACGTTGAGTTTAAAAGACTTGTCACATCCATATTACCTCTGATAAGTGTCTTCTATCTCATACCTATTGTTTAAACTCCAAATAAACGATAGGATCACAAAACAAATCTTTCATTCATTTCTGGTGGAAACACTACAAAATGAATAAGACAAAAGATGACAAAACACTCTCTTAAGGTGGGGTGGAAACATCTTGAAGCAACTTCTTTAATTCTTCTAGCCGCTTGTTACGGGAACTCATAACCTTCTTGGTAGCCTCAGCACGTCGAGCTTCTGGAGTGCAAATACAGGAAAGTTCAGCGAAGGTGACTATCAAATTGTCCTTGCCTTCATCAAGGGTTCTGATGGTCGATTCAGTCCCAAAAGCTTGTTTTTCTAAAATTGAGCTCTGGGTGAGGTGCAGATTTCGAGCATCGATCATCTTCTCCCTCTCAGCCTTCAAGCAAGCTAGCTCTGCCTCGACTTCGCGGATTTTGTTATTCTTGTTCTGAATATCTATGTTCAAAGCATCATAAGCCACTCTGTGACTATGTAGTACAGGTTTTATGCCAGCCAAAAAGGCTTTCTCTTTGGTGACCTTCAGACTGTGTTCATGGAGAGCTGCATTATATGTAGTCTCTCGAGCAAGATAATCAGCCGTTAAGGCATCATACTCTTCCTGAATGAGGCTTTCAACAGTCTCATTTGATAGCCTGAGATATTCTCCAATAGGCTGCTCAAGGTCCTCCATAATTTTTTCCAATGTTGCAGCTCTTCCAGCATCATTGAACATGGCAACATTCTTGATAGTCAGAGCCATTGTCGTCTTCAAAACCTCATAGCTGAGACCCTTATTCAGGACCATCTTTATCAGAGTTGCCAGAGTTTTATAAAAAGTTTCAGTATGAATCTCAACCAGGAGATTCATTTCTACGCTGGAGCTTGGTGTGGCGGCAATATCTAATAAATCTCTTCTTTGACGGTCGGAAGCAGATCTGGTTGGCACGACAGCAGGATGAGACGAAGTTGTTGCTGTTACTATTGCCATGGCCAAGTTATCCCTAGGAGCTTCAGGGATTGTATCTCCAATCCCTATAGCTACCATCGGCGTAACAACAGTCGGAGGTGGAGCTGTTGTTGTCACTACTGTTATTTGGTCCCCAAGAACTTCAGGAGCAGTGTCTTCAATATCTGTCACTCCAGCCGTTTCTGGAGTTCTGGTGGCGGTGATATTGATGGATGTGGTGACAATTACAGGAGCTGGTACAGGTTTCGGTATTGGCTTATCAAAAACTGGTAATGAATCAGCAGCTACAGTAGAAGATGCTATCACTTCCCCGGGTTCAGCACCTTCTTCAACAGTCGCTCTGCAGAATTTTCCACTGCTTCAGTTGCAGTAAAATCTTCTACAGCCGATTCTTTATTTAAGACCGGTTCTCCTCCAGCAGGTTCATCATCACCTACAGCGAGGTTTATTGCAGCCTCTTTCTGGTGCCGATCTTCAACATGAGAGGATAGTTCAGGATGTACTTCTTGATGTTCCACCGCGAGTTGTTCTCTTCCCTTTTCATCAGCACCCTCTTCGCTAGAAGAAGAAGCCTCATCAGCAGATTCCTCATTCTCTTCATAAATATCCTCTTCTTGAGGAGGAGGAGCCATAGGCTTTGGTGCAATTATGACATCTGCAAAAACGAACAAAATAAGTTAATATACAAAATCATGGTATACAATTCCGTATAGGTTTTGTGTAATACTTAGAATATGTGCGTTTTTTTCAAGATAGGTATCATAATCACCATCCCAGTCATCATCCTCAAAGTCAAGAGCCGGTTCGTCTGATGAGATGTGGTCTTGATCAGTGGTGGATATAGTAGTAGCACCCTCTGTAACCTGTGCCTTGGTTGGCAAAGATAAATGGAGTGAGGTGCTAAGACGTCCAGGAGACAAAAGTGTTACAGCTCCTGATCCAACTATTAATGGAGGGGCTGAAGATCCTTCTCCTGGATGGACTGAGGAAGAGCTGACAAGATGATCCTCTTCAATCAAAGTATCGTCTTCTGGAGTGTGGGTCCTTGGTTTGGAAGGCCCTTTTGTGGTAGACCTCTTCTTCTTTTTCGGAGTTTTTGTTGGAGATATAACGGCTGTACTTCGTTTTCTTTTTCGGCCTTTGCCAATGATGATAGGTTCTGCAGCTGGTTCTCCAACTCCTATTGGGATAACGTCTAAAAATGGATCTGGAATGCCAGTATCGTCAGGGATGTCTGCTGGTACCCTGACCTGCTCCTCAATATCTCCTTCTTTAGGCCACCTCAGACTACCCTTCATATTGTAACCGTGGACAAAAGAACGAATTAAAGCGTAAAAATGGGCATACGTATGGAGTATACGTAGTTCTATAGTGCTGGTGGTGGTCGAAATTCTAAATTTAGCACCAGTCCGAGCAGTACCGAAATACCTCCAACCCCTAGCTCCGTCAAGTAATTTTCCATAGTGACGGAAACTAGTCAAAGGATTACCAACATAAAGTTGGTTGTACCCAAATTGGCGAGCAAACCTACTGGGTAAGTATGGTTCAAACGCACAATTATCTTCATTTCTGTACATCAGATGAGAAGGTCTGATGCACTGAAGCCATCTAAAGACTGATTGTGGCAATACAACTCTTCCTTCGACTTTATCTTTGAACTGAACACCGAAGCAATCTGCTGGAACTTGCGGTCGGGTACAGAAGAAGTTCCAACCATAAGAATAGTTCAAAACTGCTCGGGTATCCGCCACAGTCGTTGCGATCCATGTAGCTTTGCTGAATTTTTGGAGGAAGACCTCCGCATCATCACCTGGGCCTGGTGGTAACAATCTGCAGTTGTGATGCAACAGCCAGGCCATCAGATAAGTGTAGGGCATTTCTACTCTAGAAAAAACATTCCGATGAGGAGCATTGTTGATTAACTCCTCGCCGAAGGTCCTTAAACCTGCATTTATTCGACACACCATGGCGGATAGCAGGTTAATCCTGACTTTAAAAACCAGACGTACTGCCGGCCATAGCACACTACGATGGATTCTGTCAACAGTACCAATACCCGGTACGACCCATCTTCTCAACCATAAAGAAAGAAAGCCTGCCAGCAAAGCTCTCCGAGAGATTTTCTGACTACCATATCTAAGGAAGCTCACGGCTTCAGTCCCGGCAAAGAATTCCCCAGTCTTTATAGACAGATATTTATTAGAGAATTTGTAGGCAATCGTCATATCCCTAATTTTGTTAGAAGGGATTGTCGAATCTATGTTGATTGTCGGAGCTTTGTTTTTTTGAAACCTTTCTTTGTCTTCCTTGGATATCTTATCCTTATGAAAGAAGAGATAAGTCGTCCGCTTGTTGATGTATGCCAGATGAGATGTACTTTCATGTATTGTAGTACAAATCAGGTAGTGACACATCAGTTCCTCATAGACCTCAATCAACTGAGGATTAGTCTCTCTGATTTCAGCCAGTTCTCTGTTGGAAGGAACGTATTCCTCATATGGGACTTCCCCCATTGGCAGCTTCGAGATGAACTGTATCTCATGAAGAGCAAGGCCCATTTCGTCTTTCGGAGTGGCAAAAGTTCCAGTCGAACTCATGTATATTTCCATCAAGGCCAGAAATAGGTTTTCGTTTGGAGGAATGCCCTGACTGGTGGAAGCTATCGCCTCATATAAACCAATGTCTTTCAACTCTGCTTCAAAGTTCTTTATCATCCAAATACTTATCTGGATCCAATTTTGATTGAACGGAGTCAACCATCCCGGCAGCCTGGGGTTTGTCTGAGGATACAATACAGCAGCCCTCATAAATTTGTTGACAAACATCGGAGTTTGTACTGGTTGAATTAAACCTGAGTCTTCACAGGGATTAGCTCCTGGCATGAGGCCAAAAATAGGAGTGACACCACCATTGGGAACACTAGCGAAGTACCCCATGTCATTAGCATGCTCCCTTCTAAAAATGATTCTGCCCGGTCTACCATAGCTACTGGGAGTCAAATTCCACAGCATTTGACGGTGATGGCTAGCATGGACGAAAGCAGATATAGGGTAATCCCTGTCCATGTCAGGAAGATACATTACCCTTTCCCCAGATCTAAATACCCAAGCCTCTTTTTTGGGATGAGTCTGTGATTTGTAATCTATCGCATCTCCAAATAAGAAAGCTGGTTTCAGGAACTGTTGATTATCTAGTGACATCAGTACTTCTCCATTCATCATGGATAACAATATCCTATCTCCTTGAGCTGCTATCAGTTGTGCCCTCTCTACTGGGTATTCAGGGTTCGACTGAGGAAATTGGATATGAGATAAATCTTCCAGATAGTTCGAACCTACCATGCCAACTGATGAGCCGAAAACTTCTGCGAGAGGGTGAACTTGCAAATCCACTGACAAAAGGACAAAAGAGATCAAATTAGTTTGGAAGTTTTATGACTTTTACGCTTACTAAAAGTTGATAAAAGTTTATGAAGTCTTTGTTTTACAAAGTCTCTCAGTGATTGATGAGTTCTACGCCACCACATGTTAATGTGAGCATAATATAACTTTTTACGCTGGCATGTATGAACATGAGCGTAGTTAAGTTTTACGCTAGCACATTAATTGAGGGTGTAGTTCAAATTTTACGCTGACACGTATAACGTGGACGTACTCTTTTTAACTTTTATGCTGACACGTACAACGTGGGCGTATATTGTCATTTTAATTTTTATACTAACATGTATGACGTGGGTGTAAAAGAACTGAAGGTTTGGGTTATCTTTCCCTTCCTCGACGGGTTTTCCCAGCCAAAGAATAGGGTTTTACCCATCATAAGCGGAGCTACAGCCGGGTTGGGTTGTCGGTGTGGTATTGACGACTGAATGGGAGTTTTTGCATGGTCGGCCGACGACGAATCGACGGCTGGTTTCTTCCCCTTGTTGCTAGCGGCGGATGATTTCTTGGGAGCTATCGGATCAAAGTGAGGGTTTTGAAGAAAGACAGGGCAGAGGAATTCGAGATTACAAGAAGATGAGTAAAAGTGTTTTCTCTTTCCGAAGGACCCTATTTATAGGGAGATTTCAAATCGGTTCAAATTCCAGATATTACGCCGACTGTTGGATGTCCCCGCTTTTACGCTGATGACTGTTGTGTATCCCAAATTTTATGCTGACTGGTCAAAACTCAATTTTTACGCTTCTGTTCAAAGTGTTCCAAATTTTGAAGATATTTGAAAACTTTGAAGGGGGTCTTGTAGGAGCGTAAAAGTGCTTCAAAGAAGGAGTCAAAGTGATAGATCATTCCACTCAAATTGAGCCACTTTACGTCACAGAGAGGCTAAATACTTTACGCCCAAGACAAGGCTAACCACTTTACGCCTAAAGCAGGCAGACCATTTTACGCTCGGGTCTACACCCATGATTTTACGCCAAGGACAGATCAGCCACTTTTACGCTGGACAAAGCTGTCAAGTCTCGCATTTAATGCAAACTCTGACATGGAGATATTAATGATGACATATATCACAGAATTCAAAGGGATTTGTTTCTACACAGACCAATGTTGTCGTTTAGTATGTGGATTGAGCTACTTTACGCTCACACTATGGCTTCTTTTACGCATGAAGACTATACGAGCTTTTACGCTCAACAGTTGACGTGTGCGTAAAGTCTATTTGAACTACTTTTACGCTCAAGGTTATTTAACAACCACTTTACGCGGGAAGTCTATGTCAGGGCTACTTTACGCCTAATATATTGCTTTACGCTTAGAGTACATTGGGGTTATTTTACGCCCTATTCTTCTGACCAGCTTGGAACGTGGTTTGCCTACATGGCTTTCATGCTACACATCCCGAAGAACGTGTGTACGTATATCCTATTCTTACTGAAATGATGGGACACGTGTCAATATATACAGACGATGACTTTAGTCGTGGGTAACAGTTGTTGGCGTAAAGACGGAGCTTTTGCTGAGTTTTTATGCACAAGAGCCCAAGTCTATAAATAGACTGATTTTTCTCATATAAGACAGACACAGAGACAGGAGAAAAGACAGAGAGATTAGAACTCAGAGATTTTTTCTCGGGAGCATTCTTCTTCAACCTTTCTTTTAGAATAGAGTGAAGCAAAGCAGGAAAGCATTCGAGCTCGCCATCAGTGCCCAAGTGCGTCGATACCTTTCTGGTGACTTAGTTCTTACAAGTTGTTCATCTTCAAGCAGCGATCTTCATCATCATCGTATGGTCCAAGGAACAAAGTGATCATTTATAGATCAGACTTCTACATCAATACTTTCCCAGAATCAAATTTGTACTTCTTATACTTCTTCTTATTTTATTTTCAAAATCCGATTTCCAGGCATTTTGTTAAGTGAAACAAGGATCGCATCCGACGTATGGGTTACTACTGGCCCTCTATGGTATCTGATGCCATTGAATATGCGAGAAAATGTCGAGCTTGTCAAATCCATGCAGACTTCATTCATCAACCATCAGAATTCCTACATCCGACGGCCGCCTCCTGGCCTTTCGAAGCTTGGGGCATGGACATCATCGGTCCTATCAATCCTCCTTATTCTAGAGGACATCGGTTCATACTAGCAATAACCGACTACTTCTCCAAATGGGCTGAAGCTATACCTCTGGCTGAAGTCAAGACCAGCAGTGTCATCAACTTCGTCAAATACCATGTCATCTATCGGTTTGGTGTACCTCGAAGAATCATCCATGACAACGGACCACAATTCATCAGCCAGAAGTTTACGAGATTCTGCGACGATCACCGAATTGACAATGTCGCTTCAACAGCCTACAATCCTGCCGCTAATGGCTTAGCTGAAGCTTTCAAAAAGACTATTATCAAGCTCCTCAAGAAGTTTGTATCTACTAACAAATAAAACTGGAGTGAAAAGCTTGGAGAATGTCTTTGGGCCTATCGAACTCTGGTTCGCAATCCCACAGGCTTTACACCTTTCTCTTTGGTGTATGGTTGTGAAGCAGTTCTACCTCTGGAACTCCAAATTCCATCTCTGAGGATTGCCATTGCTAATGAACTCACTACAGAGAATAACGATCTTCTCCGACTTCAAGAGTTAGAAGCACTCGATGAAAAACGGCTATTAGCTCAACAGCATATTGAGTTGTATCAAGCCCGTATCTCGAAGACTTTTAACCGCAAAGTTAAATTCAGAGCCTTTCAGCAAGGAGAACTTGTTCTAACAGTGAGACGTCCTATGACTATGACTCACTCGAGCAAAGGCAAGTTCGATGCGAAGTGGGAAGGGCCTTATATTGTCAGCAAAGTCTTTTCAAACGGAGCTTATCAACTTTCAGAGTTAGATGGTCGAGTTGCAATAATGCCTATCAATAGCAAATTCCTCAAGAAATACTATGTATAAATGTAACAGAGATTTTATGTAAATATGATCAGACAGTTCATAAATAAAGTTTGATATTTATTACATCATAAACGATGTTACATGATATCAAGAAAGAAGGTCACTATCATCCTTCTCGACATTGGGACGCGGACCACTGCCGTCTTTATCAAAGATACAATTAGCAAAAGAGCCAAGAACATCTTTGCTGGAACCCACTAGGAATTTGCAGGCAGCCATCCTCACGGCTTCTTCTTCTTTTGTCGTCCCGGGTTCAAGCAGGAAATCCAGGATTCCCTTGGTGGTTTGGGTGCAGACAAACCTTTGCCCACTTTTATCGATTTCGGCTGGTTGAAATCGGTTGAGCGTTCTTCCGAAGATTCTTCAACCTTTGAGGCGATTTCAGTCTTCTTGGATGCATCTTCAGACGACATCTTTATGTTAAAAAGTGAAAATGTTTATTTCTTCCAGATTTCTGTTCTATTTATAGGCGGAGATTCTCAAAACAACGAAACGACACAATCATCTGACGATTCACCCGTTTATCATTCGACGGTTCACCCGTTCATTATTATCATCTGACGGTTCGTCCGTTCATCATCATCTGACGGTCTGTCCGTTCATCCATCATTTGACGGTTTGTCCGTTCATCCATCATCTGACGGTTTGTCCGTTCATCGTCATCCGACGGTTTACCCGTTTATTCACACATCCACTTGACGGTTCACCCGTTCATTCAACTCATCTGACGGATCACCCGTTCATTTTATCACCATTTCACTCATCTATCATCTGACGGTTTACCCGTTCATGCCATCTACAATTATCCGATGGTTTATCCGTTCATTCATCATATTCATTCGACGGTTCACCCGTTTATTCAATCAATCTGACGATTCGTTCGTTCATTCCACTCATTTGACGGTTCATCCGTTCATCCTGACGATTCACTTCGTTCACACATTTTGACTATTCATTTCATTCATTTATCCACATCAGCAACTTATCATTCTCGATTAAGTTGTCTATTGAAATAATGATATTCAATGAATTATATTTACTACGTCCATATTACCTCTGAGCAGATATATTTGAATATGATTATTTTCCAGAATCAAGAAACAATCATATCCTGTACCTCTGAATATATTTTCTATCTCTATTATTTATATCTGAATAAGATACGCAATAAATAATAAGAGCCACAACAAAATATCTTTTTATTTGATCAAAATTCAAGACATTACAAAAACATACATATTGTAGAAAAAACAAGAAGATACAAGAAATCTTTCTACTAAGTTGGAGGTGTCATCAGATTGGTAATCTGTTGCTTCAGAGTCTGCAGACGCTCTTCGCGGGATTCCATCACTCTCTTCCTGGCCTCTTCCATCCCAGATTTCTCGTTGAAAGTTGGCATGGTTACCATTCTGCGAGTGATTTCATCATTATGAGCCGCAGCATATTCGTCTCTTTCTTGGGTTAGAGCACTGAGTTGTTGGATTGCAGTTTGATGCTCGGTAACCTCGTCTTCCAATTCTTCTTGAAGACGGGCAATCTCCGCTCTCAGTTCAGCAATTCTTCTCTCTTTTTTTCAGCAGTAGATGTCACCGATTCCACCTTGGAATTGTACTCAGCAGATTTAGTAGCAAAAGTATCCAAGAGAATCTGGAAATTTACCCTCTCAATTGCAGCTTCCTGAGCCATCCATTCAAATTTTGCTTGAACTAAGGGCTCTACCTCCCCCTTATTTAGCTCTTTGTAGTTCTTTATTGAAGTCTCTAGCTCATTTAATATGTGTTCAAGAAAAATGGCCTGAGGTTCGTCACCTTGCTCGCGGATAGCATGAATTAAGAAAGAGGTTGGACCTCTAACTATGTAAAAATCAGCATCCTCATTTTCCATCACCCTATTGATCAATGCCCCCAATGAATCGAAGAAGAATTTGGTAAATGATTGAATGACGAATTGATTGGTCGCCATAGCACCAGGAGTCGTAGGTACTCCTGTTGATGATGAGGCAGCAGGACGTTCAGTTTCTTGTATTTGGACAGAAGGCTCTTTGAATAAAGGAACTAAAGTGGAGCTGGTCGCTCCTCCTAGTTGTTCCTCTGCAAAATTAAATATTGTCATTTTGCCTATCATTTGCTATTTGTCAAAGAGAATCAAAAGTGAAAATAGTCTTACCATGGTTCGATCCGGCAACTGGCCTATCATCTGTTGGGATAGATTCTAGCTGAGTAGAAGTAGCTTCAGACACTATTGCCTGACTACTTCCTGCTTCGGAGCCACATGATAAATGGCGACTGCTACTAGCAATTGTCGTCACAAGTACTATGTCCATGCATACTGGAGGAGCTGGAGAAGATCCAAATTCTATAGGGATAAGAATAAAGATGTTAGCTGTCAATCTATTAAAAGAAAATTGCTAATTTCATTCTATACCTTGGAGATCAACAGCAGAAATTTCCTCCAGGGCCGCTTCTTCATCTGCTAACTTTTCTGGAGATGCCTGTACCTCAACATCCTTTTCAGGATCTAAGGTGTCATCAGCAACCTTAGGAGATACATACTCTTCATCATCCCCTTCAGGATCTTGTGTATCTTCAATGTCTTCAGATGATGAACTCTCCTCATTTTTATCTTCTTCCGGTACCTCCCCACTGGCAGTTGCAGCGGTTTGATCAACATAATCCTGTGAACCGAAGTTACAGTCATCTAAAGCCTCGATCATCAAACGATCTTCTTTCTCGCGGATTGCTCCCGGTGTGGCAGGAAGCTGAGTTGTTTCCATTGCTAACGGAGGAGATCGTACAACTTCTTCTTCTTCTATGGGCTCTACAGCCTCATCTCTTTGATCAACATCTTCTATGGGCTCTACGGCCTCATTTCTCTGGTCAACCTCCTTCCTCTGTTCTGGACTAAGAGTTTTATGCCCAGACTCAGAAATAGGGGTAGGAGATGGCATGGTGATTCCAGCCACAGCGTTCATCACTACCGAAGACAAAATTTGCCTTGGAGGAGAAATTGTGCTCTTCTTTCTTTTGTGAGCTAGCTTCTTCTTTATATGTAGAGGCCTCTCAGGACTCTCTACGTTTACTACCTCGACCTGCTTCTGAACAGAGGTCGGTGTAGCTACCTCATCTTGAGTGGACTCGGCCAATTGTCTAGATTGTGATCTTGTAGTGACTTTTTCTGAAGAATGTTCCAAGATCAATTTCTTTTTCATAGTTGGGGAAGAAGGCTCTTCTCTCCTTCTCTTCTTCTCCTTGACCGGAGACTTAACAACCTTCAGAGAAATTCTTAAAGGTTGGTTAACTTCCTCAGGGAAATTGGCTTCTCGGAAAGCTTCCAAAGGATCGTCCACTGGCTCATGTTCTTCATCGTTATTGGAAGCTAATGTGTCAGTCGCTCCTTTTCTTAGACGATTTGCTGTTACAAAACTATCAACGAGGCTATAGTTTTCAGCAAATGTATTTGCAGCCGTGTAAAACTATGAATAAGTATACAGCATTCTAGGACCAGCATCAGTTTTGTTCGGCATCGAGAACACCGCCCTAGTTCTCGAGCATTATAATATGCCCACGCTCTTGCACCATCAATCAGGTATCCTTTCCCTTGTAGGCAAGTGATTGCGTTGCCCACGTGGAATTGGTCATAACCGAATTGACGAGCGAAGCGACTCGGCAAGTAAGGTTCTAAGTAGCATTCCTCCTCAAATCTGTATACTAGATGAGAAGGTCTGATCGTCTTCAGCCATTCAAAAGATACTCGACCTATTGGTTGCCTCAGATTTGCTGCCATATGCTCATAACCAGTTGGAGGGGGAGAGCAAAGAAAATTCCATCCTTTTCCAAGGTTCAGAGTTCGTCTGCAGTCCCTCAGACTAGTGTATATCCACCGGCTCTGTGAGAATCTGCGTAGAAAACTGCCACCAACTGCTCCCATAGCAGGGTTCATCAATGATGGATGATGCAAGAGCAACCATCCGAATAAGTAGGTGTAAGGTAACTCCAGCCTAGGGAAGTTCCCCTTATCACCCTTGTACTTGAGCATAGAATCAACATACAGACGAAGACCTACGTTTATCTTACAGGTCATCGCTGATAGTAAGTCCATCCGGTAGCCAAAGACTAACCGGACAGCAGCAAAAAGAACACCTTGATGGAAGCGGTCTACAGCACTTGCTCCAGGTACGACGAATCGATGTAGCCAGTACGTCAGAAATCCTGCCAGCTGGGCTTGTTTAGACATGGACCTGTAGCTCATTCTTATATAGCTCTCGACAAATTCTCCAGCCTTAAGAGGGGGATATTGGTGTTCATCTTCAACTTCGATATCCATTCTATTATTCTCCTCCATCAGCTTTATCACTTCACTGTTGCTGAGGGGGTGGAAGAAATCAGGATTGCATGAATCATGATCTTTTGTCTTTTTCTCAATAATGTGGTTGAGAAAAAGATAAGTCAACCATTTGGATGAATAACATGTTCCAGAAGAGCCACTTTTTGTAACATAAAGAGCATATGTTATAGTGGCACAGAAGCTCATCAAAGACTTCCACCATCTTTGGATTCTCTCGACGAAGTCTATCTAATTCGTCGTTGGTCGAGACGTACTCCTCGTAAGGCAAATCACCCATTGGTAAATATGAGATATACTTCATCTCATGTAGAGCCAAGCCCATCTCCCCACAGGGCGTCATAAACGTCCCTGTCTTGTAGTTGTACCTCTCTGCCAGAGCCAAAAACAAATAAGGATTTGGAAAGAAGCCGTATACAGTAGCGTGTACCGCATTATACAGATCAATTTCTCTGAGTTTATCTTCAAACTGGACCAGTATCCAGTTGGCTATGCAACTCCATCTTTTGATGTCTGGGTTTACCATACCTGTTAAATAGATGTCTTGATCCGGATAACTGCCCTCTGCCATGGCAAATTCATTGGCAAAAATTGGTGTTCTTACCGGTAGCAATAAAGATAAGTTTTCAGGAGGGATGCACCCTGGCTTCAACCCCCTCAGTAGAATGCCATGACGCTCAGATGAGCTATAAAACATGTCCCTGTTGTTCGGGCCTTTCTTGACGCAGATTTTTCCCGTTCGTGCATGTTGGAGGGGAGTGATGTCCCAATCCATCCTCCTAGGATGGCTCGTATGAGCATACCGTGCTAAGGGGAGGCATCGAGCTAGGTCTGGTAACTTGACCAATTTTACCTTCCGTGGGAAAGTTCTCGACTCAACTCGAGGTCTTGGTTGAGAACTTTTATCAATGGCATCGCCAAAGAGGAACATCGGCTTCTTATGAGTGACAACATCAGCAGATTGCAAAGGCTGTCCATTTATCAGACTTTGCAAAGTCTCGTTGTCCTGAGCTATCAGGATCGCTTGACGAGATGATGGAAGAGCATACTGTGGGAAGAGTACATAAGATAAGTCCTCCTTGAAATCTGGTTCAGATAAAGTTCCTATAAAGATTTCGTAATTAGGATCCTCTCTGGTATCAACTGTATCAAACAGAGAAAAACAAACTTTAGTACAAGTCAAGTCAGAAATTCTGTCATCAGATTGCACAAAGCATCAGATTGCGCAGATATCAAACTGTGCAAGCATCAGATTGCGCAGATATCAGACTGCACAAGCATCGGATTGTGCAGATATCAGTCTGCGTAAGCATCGGATTGCGCTGATAATCTCGCACAAATCAGCCGATTGTGCTGACTTCTGCCAGCGCAATTCAACCGATTGCGCGAGAAGATATTCTTCATAAAAATGAAGAATAATGAGTTCCTGCAACCAAAACCCTAAACAGGGTGGCGCAGTATGATCTCATCTCTAAAAATAGATGGATTCTAAGATTCAGTAAAGTCGAAAGACCCTAAAAAGGGTTTTCGATTGAGTTCTCTACCTCTCAAAGTGGGGTGCGCAGCTTCGTGTCGGGAAGGACGCGGCGCAACATGAGTCGAAGACTCGGCGGGGGCCTTGCCCTTGTTGGCGACGGAGGAACGCTTCGGGGCCATGAGATCGACGGGGAAAAAAGACTGAAGTCGGAGTAGGCTCGGAGTTTCTCTCTCTCAATGAAAGCAAGTAAAGAATAATTTGAAGGATCGGGGAACCATTTATAGTTTTTCAAACAACTAACGGCCGCCACAGATTGTGTCGAAAAAGCTGGAGCTGATTCATCCGATTGCGCAGACAGCTCATCATATGCGCAACTTGATTTAAAATTCAAAATTCAAAGTATTTCGAAATTTTGAATAAATTCAACTTTCGAAAACTTTGAAGGGGGTCTTGTAGGTCCTAAAAAATCAAGTTGCTCTCATCAACAAAGTCAAGAAAATCAAGAAAAACAGCTTTCAAATGAACTGCACAGACATCAGATTGTGCATCATTCAGATGGCGCAGACTAGACTGCGCACACTTTCAAGTGCGCAAGCTGACGTGGCCATATCATATCATTACCTGACACAATCAAATCTTCTGACAACTGACAGTACAAAGAACGAGGAGACTGTTCGTTTGTTGTGCCGTACAGTGCTCGAGGACAGCTGTACATGCAGCGCAATCTGTCTACGGTGCAGTCCATGCCAGTGCCATCCATTTTAGCGCAATCCAAAGTCAGCGCAATCCAAAGTCAGCATACTTCATCAAGACAACTGACAAAAGTACACGTGGCATTTATGCCATCAATTGCTCACTACGTGGCATCCGTCTGTGCACGATCCTGCGCATTTCAATCAAATAATGCCATGTGTCCAAGACAGTTGGCCCGCGATCAGACAACTGCCTGCGCAGTCTAATGCTACGCAATCTAATTTATGTGCAATCCAACTTGCGCCATTTAGAATAACTAAAAGTTAGTTATTTCCAGAACTCTATAAATAGAGTTTCAAGTCTTCATTCAAGGAGATCAGACATAAAAAAGTTCAAAAATATCAGAGAGTTCAGGAGTTCTTGCCCAAGTGCTGCTGCATTCTTCCGAGGCTTTTGCCTTCAAATTCAGAGGCTGCCGTCTTCAAAGTTCATATCGTCCAAGGGATAAAGCAATCGTCTTCTAGATTGGATTCCTACAGTTATACTTTCCCAGAATTCTTGTAATCTTTACAAAGTTTGTTGAAATAAAGTTCATACTTTTGTTTTCGCAAACAACCGTATCATAAGCTTTCCGGAGGTCAAGCTTCACACAAGCCTTCATCCCCCCAGATTTGTTGAACTCCCTCACCATCTCATGAGCTAGCAGGCTGTGCTCCGCTATCGACCGGCCCTTGATGAACGCAGCTTGATTCTGGGACACCAATCCCTGCATAATCCCCTTCATACGTCTGCATATAAGATGAGTGATAATTTTGTAAAGAAAATTATAGCAAGCAATGGACCGAAAATCTGCAAAAGAGGTCGCTCCCTCCTTCTTAGGAACCAGCGTCAAGAATGTGTGGTTCATCTCCTTCAGAAGCCTGTCCTCCACAAAGAACTCCTGAACCGCCGCCAGGACGTGGGTCTTAAGCACACCCCAGTGTCGCTTAATGAACCCTGAAGAGAAGCCTTCAGGCCCGGGAGCTTTGTTGGGATTAGCCTTCATCACAATGTCTTCCACCTCCTCCATCCTCACAGGTGCCAGAAGCAGACTGTTTCCATGGCGGAAGGCCAGTCTCTTCGTGACAAGGGCTGAAAACGTGCTAGAGTAGTCCGTCTGCTGATATAGGGCAGTGTAAAATCTGATGGCCTCCTCCTGGATTTCTGCCGGGTCCCCTACAAGACGTCCCTCAGCATTCAGAAGTCTGGGGATGCTGTTCCGGTGCTGACGGGTGCGGATCACATCGTAGAAGAATTTTGTGCAGCGGTCTCCATCTTTGAGCCAGGTACATTTAGCCCTCTGTGCCGCACTAATCTCCTCCTGCAGTCTCATGATGCTGACCTCCTCAATCAGGATCTTCTCCTTAACCGCCAGCTCCCCGTTCAGAATGTCAGCTTGGAGGGCCACCTGAGTGTCCCGAAGCTCGGCTTCCTTATCCGTCGGAGAAGTCCGCGGTCTCGTCTTTACCCATCCCCTGATAGCCCGCTTGAGCTGCTTGAGTTTGTGAACCATGTAGAACTGAGCCGTGCCTTCCCGGAAGTGTTGCATCTCTCCCGTAACCACCTCCTCATATCCGACCGACGGATACCAGCTATTGTTATATCGAAACGGCCTCGCCCTCCGAGTGGGTCTCTCACTGAGGCCAACCCGGATAGGAGAATGGTCGCTAGTACCCACCGCCAGACCTTCCGCCACCGAGTTCGGAAAGCACCTGAACCACTCACTATTGCCCAAGACCCAATCCAACTGACAAGCAATCCGATTATGTATAGCCTTATTGTGCCAGGTCCAGATATGTCCAGCTCGCTCCAGCCCCCGCATCCCTGACATAAGCAGACGCCTCTAGAAGTCATATAAGATCGAGTCCGGAACATGACGACCTCCCACCTTCTCTTGGCGAAGTAGCATAGCATTAAAGTCCCCCATGATGAGCAGAGGAAGATGCATGTTGTCCGCCATGAGACCCAGATGCACAATCTCCTCCCACAAAGCCTCCCGGAGTCTCCGGTCATTGTGCCCATATACAGCACCCATGATGAATCGGAACCTACCTTTTTTTTCGAAAGTAACGCCGATGGGTTGTTCTGATTTATGGATCTGCACCCCCTCCCAGCTACCTTTGTTCCACCTAACCCAGATCCTTGCCATACCACAAAGATCTCAGTTGTGAATGTGATCCCAGTTTGCCGGAGTCCTACGCGAGAGCATAGCGGCCCCTCTAATCTTCGTCTCCAACATGATAGCAATGTCACACGACTCTTTCCTCAGAACCCCTCCAATCTTCCTCCATCGTCCAATGGAACACCCTCTAATGTTCCATGCTAGGACCGACATCTAATAAGAGATGAGGGGTCCCCCTGGAACTCGTCTGGATCGACACTCGAGGGAAGTGTCTCATCTGCCTGATCAATGACTGTATCTACCATAGAGGAAGGAGCAAGATGAGCCTAGATCCTGCTAAGAGTAAGTGCCCAGTCAGGATTGTCTTCAGTCTGGTCATCCATATCCCTCGCCTGAGGGATATCCTCCCATGTGGCCGGAGCGTATCTTTTCCTGCTGATGTACACCATGATCGCCGGGGAGGCCTCCATCACCATCTGACCACTACCAGCCGCGCTCATACCCCTAGTCACGATGTTCCTCTGTGGCCTGAACGGGACAAGTGCACCCTGCGTGCTCTCATGTCTCTGCGGTGATCCTGACTCCAGCCTCCTATTGACCCCCCTATATATATATATATATATATATATATATATATATATATATATATATATATATATATATATATATATATATATATATATATATATATATACCTCACCAAGGCCATGCTCAAATTCTGACTTAAAGTGGAAACATACTTCTGGAAGCAGAAGGCGAGATTGAAATGGGACAACGACGGGATAGAAACTCGAAATTTTTCCATGCCTGCGTCAATGGACGCAGACAGAAGTTATCCATTCACCGTACAGTGGACGATAACGGGAACATCATCATTGACCATAAAAGAATCCAAGCAGTCGCTGCGGATTTCTACTCCAAATTATTCACCAAGGAGACTGTTCATATCGACAGACCCTTCTTGGACCAAATCCCCAGACTCATAAATGACAATGATAACACTCAACTGGAGCGTACACCCACGGTCCAAGGAGGTAAAGAAGCGGTGTGGGCCTTGAACGAGCACAGTGCTCCCGGACCGGACGGTTTCACTGGAGTCTTCTTTCGCAAATGCTGGGACATCATCAAGCAAGACATCACCGACGCGGCTATTGCTTTCTTCGAGGGGGCCACATACCCCAAAGCTATTTCTAGCGCCAACCTAATCCTCATACCGAAAAAAGATAACACGGAGTCCTTTCGGGACTATCTCCCCATCGGTCTCTGCACTTTCACCAACAAAATTATCTCCAAAATTATCGCTTCCAGGATGGCGGAGATTCTTCCTAAGATCATTTCAGAGGAGCATAGCGGCTTTGTGCAAGGGAGAAACATCCAGGACAATATTATGCTGGCTCAAGAGCTAATCATCTGCATGAAATTCCCTGTCAGAGGGGGCAATATTGCCGTTAAGATTGACATGGAAAAAGCCTACGACAGACTGGACTGGCAATTCATGATCTGGGTATTCAGAGCATTCGGTTTCTCAGAAGCTTGGACCAATACCATGTGGAGATCCATCAGCAACTCGTGGTTCTCCACGGTTATCAACGGCCAGGCCGGGGGATTCTTCAAATCCAGTAGGGGCGTTAGACAGGGCGACCCCCTATCCTCCACCGTTTTCATCATAGCCGCGGACGCCCTGAGTAGAAACCTTAACAACATGGTCAATACTCCGAACTTCCAACTCTACCACACCTCCAGTGGCTGTCCTACCATCACTCACCTAGCCTTCGCGGACGATTTACTTATCTTCTCCTCGGGAGACGTGGGAGCGGTGGAAGTGGTCCACAACACCCTACAGAGGTACTCCAGATGTTCGGGTCAGAAAATCAATCCATCCAAGAGCATCATCTACGTCCACCACAGCATCAAAAGAGAGCACGCTACCAACCTATCCCAATTAACATCATTCTCAGTCACCCAACCCTCGTTCAACTACCTCGGTTGCCCCTGGTGTACGGGAAATCTAACACTCGCATCTTTGAGAACCTGACTGCCAGAATCAGAAAGAAACTCGATGGGTGGCATAACGCTACATTATCCCCGGGCGGCAAGATGATCCTGGTCAATCATGTATATACTTCCATCCCCATCCACACTCTGGCCGCGTGCTCCCCGCCTAAGAAAGTTCTTGAGTCGATCGAACAGATCTTCTGCAACTTCTTCTGGGGGCATTACAACGGTCAAGACAAATACCACTGGGCTAGTTGGGAATCCATGGCCTGCCCCACCGTGGTCGACGGTCTGGGATTTACCAAGCTCACCCACATCGCTCAATCCTTCTCAACAAAATTGTGGTGGAAACTCCGTACGAGCAACAACTTATGTACCAGATTTATGAAGGCTAGGTATTTCAAACACATTCATCCATCTCTGGCCATTTCCAACAGTAGATCGTCCGCGACTTGGCGTCGTATCTTCGTCGGCCGTGACCTCATCGAGCCCGCAATGAGACTCATTTTGGGCTCCGACGATTCGGACCCATTCCTGGAGCAATGGACCGGGGACAGCTTAATCCCGAGTATTTCGGAGACCCCGAGAAACAGCAGAATCAGAGACTTGTGGAACAACACCACCAACGACTGGAACTGGGACAAAATTCGTGATTGGTCCGGTGAGGAAGCGGTGGCCAGTATCTGCCAGGCCGGTATTATTATCGGCAGTGACGACGACGCGATTCGATGGACGCTCGAAGCTTCTGGGGCCTTCTCGGTGAGGTCAGCGAGATCTGCCATCCTCGGGATCAACCAGCAGCACCACCCCATAGCACACTATTGGCAGAGCTGTATCCCCCGAAAATGGTCTATCCTCATGTGGAGAATCATTTACAAGCGATTACCCACCGACAAGATTCTCCAAACTATTGGGTTTAGCCTTGCGTCAGCCTGCAATTGCTGCCTCGACCGTCAGATGGAGTCCATTGACCACATCTTTTGCCGTGGGTCCCTATCTGGCGATTCTTGGAGAACCCTTAACCAGATCTACAACATTGTGCCAGGAGGTGGACGCTTCCACGATCTGGCGGCCGCTTGGGGTTCTGCCTCCCATGGCCACCAGATCGTCGCAGCGGCCGCCACGTGGGTGCTTTGGAAAAATCACAACAAGGCGAGGTATGAAGGGCACCAATACTCTGCCGACCAGATCACTCGGGAAGTCCTCCGTCAGTGCCGCAAAAGGAGCATCCACTGCTCCCATACCCCGAGGAGCTTTTGGTCCTCTACCCTTCTTTAGCTTTTCCTAGTGGTGTCCTCCCTTCCCTCTTTGTCCCTTTTAGCGGTATACTTGTACAGGCTGTTTTAGGGTCTTGTATACTTGGACTGGTTCTGGCTTTTGAGCCTTTTTAATAAAAGGAGAGGGTTTTGGCTAAAAAAAAGTATATATATATATATATATATATATATATATATATATATATATATATTTTCCCCATATATTCTCTGAAATAATAGCCGTTGGATTTTTTTTACCTTTCATATTAGATCAAAATCTTGAGAGAAATCAGACAATTTAAGAATCTAATCTGAATGGTCAAAAATAATAATCTAATAGTTGTTATTTCGAAGAACAAGTGGAAGTGCTTAAGAACGGGATCTCGATCATATATATATATATTTTTAAACAAACAGCAATTTATTGAATAAAAAAGGGGGCTCAAAGTGAGCATTACAGGTGCCAGGGTCGAAACACAAAAGGGCCCTGGTAAGCTAAGTAGCTAATATAAAAGTTATAAAGAGTGAATTGCAAAATTTCAAAACAAAGACGAAATTAGAAAACGTGTGGACGCTTGGTCCTAAGGAAGGGATGGGCACACAACCCAATGCAAACCGTGGTAGGGTGATCAAAAGAGAAGGAGGTTTTTTTTTTCTGGAATGAGAAAAGGAAATACGAATTTTGAAAAAAATTGAATTTCGAAAAACAGATGCCACTCCATGTGCGAGGCGTTGGGCCCGAGGGCGGGCTGACGGATGCACACCCCGAGGGATGCCCGCATCCCAAGGCGCGCACTGCGCGAGGGTCGCGCCGCCCGAGGGGGCGCATGTCTCGGGGGGGACCTCGGGCCACCCGCCGGCACAGCACGGAGCGGCGGAGGTGAGGTCGAGCCGCGGAGGGGCGGCGGCTCCGGCGACGTGCGATCCGCGGAGGGGGACGCCGAGGGGGGACGCCTGAGCAAGGGAAGGGGGGAGGATCTCCGGTGCGGGGGAGGGCGGGGGGCGGCGCCTCTGGCGAGAGGCGAGCCGTGGATGGAGGACGCCCGGGTCCACCGCCGGGGGGCAGGCGAGCACTGCTCCGGAGAGAGAAGGCGGAGACGGAGGGTAAGAGAGGGAGGGAGGGGGAGAGACGGGGGGAAGGGGGGTAGGGGGGAAAGGGGGGGAGGGCGGCGGAGCGACGACGGGGTCCTCCGCGGAGCGCCGATCTCCGGAGAGGGCCGCCCGACAGAAGGCGGGGAGACCGTCGGATGCCGTAGAGGAAGGGGTCTCGAAGAGGGGCAGACGGTGGTGGCAGCACCGCCGGACGCCCGCCCGACGTCGAGGGCGGGGAAGAAGGGGGAGACCACTCCGGTGGCGCCACGGACGATGTCGGGGGGCCCCGTCGGAGGGAAGGGAGCTGGCGATGACGGCACACCGACAGGAGAACGCGCACCGGACGGATCCGTAGGCCCCGCCGGCGGCTGCACAGGGGAAGGAGGGGACTCCACGGGAGGGGACGTAGCCGAAGGAAGGCCGCGCCTGGCTTTGCTGCGCCGGCGCCGCCTAGGGCGGCGAAAGGGATGGTTGAGGAGGGGGGAGGGAGGGGAAACCCTCGGCGGGGATCCGGAGAAGCTCCACGGAGGGGTGGGCCATGCGTGCGCTGGCCAACCCGGAAAGGGGAACCACCGAGGGGGGCGAAGAAGAAGAGGGGGGCCGCCGGCCCCGGCAGTCCGACCGGCCAGCCCTGCCAGAGGATCTCGGCGGGAGGCTGGGCAAAGAGGGAGCTAGCCCTCTGCATCATCCAAAGAGATTATAAGAAGAAGAGGCAGGCCTATATATATATATATATATATATATATATATATATATATATATATATATATATATATATATATATATATATAGTGGTGTTTTTGCCTTTGGAGACAAGAAAGATAGTCCCACTTTGCTCACACCAAAAAGTGAGTATCTCTATATAAAGCTTTGCTTGTGTTGTGATGTGCACATGAGGTATGGTGGGACACATGGGTGCCATATAGGGGTATTTTTCTAGTAGGAAAAATGATTAACTCCTCAATGAAGCATTTATTCTTTTTGTCATGCTCATGGGACTATTCTCTTAGGAGCTAAGCCCCGAACGGGCTTAGCGATTCGAGCCCGGGCTCAGACTTGGACGCAAAGTGGCACTTTGCACTTAGCACGTTAACATCGGCGCATGGCACCTTGTGCGAGGTTGTTGTGCTCGTCTTATGCGCAAGTCGCATGCGTTAGACGCATGGGCGAGGCGCATGCGCATGATGGGCGAGGCGCATGCACGGAAGCATGCGCAGGGGTTGCACTGCTGCGTACATGCAGGCCTGCGCATCTGCGTTATTGGGCGATTGTGCACATAGGCACATAGGCTGACGGACTATTGTGCGTATGAGCATTGTTGGCAGGTTAATTTGCTGATTGGTAGATTTGAGCGGTTATGGAAAGATTAAGTCAATTATTCAGATCTATTTTTTGTCAGATTTGAATTTAATTCAGTTATATCTTTCTATTACTCACTCCTATCTTTTAGCAATCAGTTGGCGGCCAAGATTAGGGTTAGGTTTTCACCCAACTCTATAAATACTCTCTTCGTGCCTCCTTTGAGAACGTACTTCAAAATTGAGAGACAAAGAGAGTTGTGTGGTCGCTACCTTCAACAGTTCAGTGGATTTGTAAAGGAGATGACGACGAGCGTTCCAGAAGTTCCTTCAGAACTTGCTGGTTCTTGGGAGCATAACACGGTAGGATGAATTTTGTTTTGAGAAATAATGATCTTCATTACCCAGTAGAGTTGCCTTCTCTTCCTTCTTTCTTCTTCTTCTTCTTCTTCTTCTTCTTCTTCTCCGAGTGGCCTAAAGAAATTAGGAGAGCAAATTTGTTTGCCTGAGGTTAATCGTACAAAGTCAAAATAGAGAGCAATTTTTTTTGTACGAGGTCGCTTCTTCTGACAGTTGCTAAGTCAGAGCCGAGAGCAAATTTATTGCAAGAGGTCTCTAAATTATGATCGTTCTTCCATCTATATCTATTTCGGGAATAACAATCTCAAAGCAAGATCCGGATCCAATGGAGAACAATTGTACAAACCTTCTCGACACAAGTTTTAGCAAACTTGAAAAGTTTGACGGAGAGCATTATAACCTTTGGAAGAGAAAGGTCAACCTTAATCTTCAACTCGTGAGTGTTAACTACGTATTGACAGATCCGGAGCCCTTAATTCCAGAAGGTAAAAATGCTCGGAGGTTCGCTGAGGCCACTGCTTTGTAGTCCAAGTGGAGGAGAGATAACAACCTCTGCAAGTTGCTTATCTTAAATTTGATGGAGGACTCTCTAGCAGAGTCATACGACATGACGATAAATGCCAAGGACGTCTAGGATTCTGTAGAGAATCTCTACAAGGCAGATAAAAATAGGAATAAGATCCACGTGGTCGAAAAGGTCTGGAAAATGTGATTTAAGGACGACAAGACGATGTTGTCTCAAGTCAAAAAAATTCTCAAGTTACGTCAGAAACTTGAGGATGACGACATGCCCTTGGTCGATGCTTTCATTGTTGGGGGTATTTCTCAAGAAGATGAAGGTGGATCTTCAGCGCCTTCTGTACTTGATACATATTGAAGACGAGTTGAGGGCTCAACTCAAAGTGGACACATTGTCCAAACAGAAGGCCAAGGCCAACTTAGTGCAAGAAGAAAACTCTAAAGGGAAGCAGAAGGCTCCCTATCATAAGAAGAAGGATATTCTCCATTCGAAGGTGAAGATGGCTCAGTTCAAGCAAAAGTCTAATGAACCTGGGACTTGTTTCAACTATAGCAAGAAAGGCCACTGAAGGAAGGACTGCAAGGAAAATCCTAAAAGGAAAGAGCAAGGTGAGGCTAACTTTGTTGGTATGATTGCGCAGGTTGACTCAACTAGAGTAAGCCCACTTCCCAAAATTTTAATTTTCTTTTAATTTTTTTATTTTATTTGATTATGATTAACTTTTATGATTATTAGAGTTTATGCCTAAGCTCATAGGAGAGTTATGACCATCTTAAAGTCATATAGCCCCTAGAGAGCTTAAGTAAGTACTATTTAGCTATTTTATATTTTAATATAATTTTTATATATTTTTAGATAATTATTTTATAAAGTTTTATATATTTTAAAGACGTCCAATATTTACTATAAGGCCATTTGGAACTATTTTGAAACAAAGTATTTTTATTTGGGTTCTAGGTAGTTATAAATATTTTCTATAATTTTTTAGAATTTTTCTAGAATTTTTAGGATTTTATTTAGAATTGTCTGGAGTTAATTTAATTTTTAAAATAATTTCTGTAATTTATTTACACAGTCAACGCTCTGTCAGACGTCGGGCCTACCTGTCAGCCGCTCAGGCCGAGCGGGGTAGGCCCAGCTGTCATCGAGACATGAGCTTACATGGCATATAATTTCCTTTTATAGAGCTGGCTTCATGAGCCGACTCCAACTCGAAGCAGGGAGGTCATCGAGCCGTTGAATGTTTTGAACGGAATGGCCTGGATGCTACCACGGGGCAAGCTCCAGCCGCGGCTCACACCAACTCAAGCCGCCCCTCTCTCTCTCTCTCTCTCTATATATATATATATATATATATATATATATATATATATATATATATATATATATAATAGTAAACCCTATTAACCTTGGCCGATTTTGAGGAGAATAACCCCTAGGAGAATTTCGACTTCCCGATGCGATTACGGACAGCCCCGACCTCGTTTTCATGTGCTATTTTTTTGTTGGATTCGTCTCGAGGTCAGATTTAGAATATATATTTTATTTCTTATATTTTATTTGTGAATTTTTGGAGAATTATTTGAGTGTCGCTTGTCTAAAACTCGACATGTCACACAGTTTTCGAGATCCCGGGAGATCCCAAACTCTGATTAGCGATCCGTTTAAAGTTTTGGAAAGCTAACACGATGATCTTTGACATATAAGTTTTCAATAATTTCAGAGGTTCTTGTACTATTTTATTTATTAAATTGAACTCAGATTTGATCGTAAATTATCGATTTGGCCACGGTTAGCCATAACGGCGGTATCTATTGACCAAAGCGTAATTTTACGGCACGGTCGATTCCGGTGCACTTGTGGCACTGAAATATACCTATATGCACTTTCAAAATCTCGAGTTTAAAATGTTTGACTAGTTAGTCAACGACACGTCTCAATTTGCATGTCATAGTTTTCAAAATTAGAAATATGATTTTCTATGGCCAAAATTCCCTATTTGAATAATATTTCATATTATTATTAGGTTAAATTAGATTTTAAGTGATTTATTTTAGAATTAAATAATATTATTATTTTGGTATTTAAGTATATCTTATCGACCTTAAAATATTATTATAATTTTTTTTTTAATCTATAGTATAACTTTAATATGATTTTCTCTAGTTCCAAAATAATTATTTACATTATTTGGACTATTAGTTTTCAAATATCGTAAATATTTTTTAGATAGATTACAAGTATTTTTCTATATATTTTTTTAAGGATTTTCTTTTTATAAAACAAATTTCTTTCGAATATCGAATCTTGACCGAGACTAGCCATACTTTCCTATTTCTTATGATTCTGACTACTTCATATTGACCTTAGGTTAATCGGACTATTTTGGATCCAATGGCATGATTTATTCCATCATTTGAGGTTGTCTTGCATACTTATGACATCTAAGATTATTCTGTGCCAACACGATCAAGTCACACAACAACTGCAACTTAACTCGAGACAAGTACAGTATTGCATTATATTTTGTTATATTATAATACTTTTTTATTATTTCTTTGTTTGATATTCCATTGAGACATGATGGTGACACGGTAGGTTTATTGTGTCTTTCTTATTGGGTCACGCCCCGCTCCCAGAATACGGCGAGCCGAGAACATAACATCATCCCAGGCTACGCGACATATAGATACTCCGGTATCCATAATCGCGATTGTCGCCCGTACGGCTCTAGGGTAGGATTACAATAGGTCACAGGGTACATAACTCAAATAATTTTACAATTTATTACAGGACATTTCTAAACTATAATTAGAAAATTTTATTATTCTACCCGATTACAACCTTTAACTCAATATACATATAATACATAACCAACTACAAAGTACTACCAGCTGATGTCCAGGATCGACCTCTTCAGTGTACATTGGCATTCCCTCCTGAGCTTCATTAAAACCTAGTAAACAAAACTAGGTCGTCAATACGACTAGCAAGCCCTCGGTCAAAGGAGATAGTTATGAATGTGGAATGATAAGATAAATGAATACAAAATGAAGTAACTTGAGCAATTAAACTCATACCTTGTGATATCAGTCAAGAAGTAAATAGCTCTCAAGATAATGTCACAAAGGACATAAACCAGATCTTTCTAGACCGAAATGCAATTTAGAGAAACCTTTCTGGATCACACACACATGCCTAGCATCTCAACAATAACCCCATATGCCCGGGATCAGGCTCGTATGGTGCTTAGATTATCCAACCGTCTGTACTATCACATATTGATGTAATTACAAGCAAGATAGCATCATCATGAGTTAGTTTCCGAATCATCTGGATCGAGTCATCGAATCATGAGCTATAAAAGAAGTTCGTATGACTTGAACCTTTCTAAGAATATCGAACCCATTCATTAGATAGCTGAGCTGAACTCAGGGCCTGGATGTTTAATGAATTAACAAGTATTCTGAGCTGAAACTCAGGGTATTGTGCAAATGGATAGCTGAGCTGAAACTCAGGGCCTGGATGTCCAATTGCGATAAAAAAGTGAGCTAAGCCTCACCCAGAATATTCGCACGGCCGTACGAACACCGATTCAGGGACTGATCAGTACAAAAAATAAAAATCATATTGCAAAAAAGTCAGCCGGGTGTGATCCAATAGTTTCTCTCCCATCCCGATGCAACATATTCTAGACGTTCATATTCCATAGAAACCATCCCTCAAACGAGAGTCTTAAAAGTCAAGTCACATTCAAGTGATAGTTTCGTCCTTTCCGAAACTAATTGAGTCCAAGAAAGTGTTGGAACTAAGGAAAAATTCCAAGGTATCTAATTGGACAATGATTTTCAAGAATCCCTCCGATGTTATAGATCGAAAATGGATGGTTCCAATGATCTAAAACTTAAGTCAAAAGTTTCTAAAGAGTCGGAATTCTCGGAAAAAGACTATCTTCGAAAATTTTCAAATTTTTTGGCAGTCTCTCCTTTGTATTTACTGACCCGAAAATATTTTCAGAACACATAAACACAAAGAATAAATGTATGGGCACGCCGAACCCTTCGGTAGAGCAACCCTCAATACCGGCAACACGCAATATATATATCCGGGTACGCCGACCCCTTCGGTGGAGCAACTCTAAACACCGGCAACACGCAATATATATATCCGGTATTGAAAATAAGGATTTGATATCATACCTTAGCGAGTTAGCAATCTTATTTATGTGCAAAATGTATCTTTGGGTACAAAATGTATTCTTTAGGTCCTCACAAGCTCAAGCATACAAGTTGTAGTGGAAAACTACATAAGTTTTTCTAAGAAAAAAAATCACGAAATGAAAACTTATCCAAAATCAATTCTAACATGTCCAAAGTTAATCCATACATAAAAGTATCTTTTAGGAGAAACAAATTGGTTATTTTGACTTGAAAACTTATAGGTGAGGTTACTATAATGTACCGGCATCTATAAAAACCCATTTAACTAAGTGGTCACAATAATTATGTCAAATATGTATAGTTTATAATTCTGGACAGAGTTAAACAATACAAATAATAATGAAAATTTATACATGCATATACATATGAACCTTGCATAGAATTTAACTTTTACAAACTTGTATTTCATGATGTTAACAAGAATTCATACAAAGCCCTCTTTATAAATATGTAAATTCATTATCTACGTGACAAGCGTAAAACCATTTAATAAAATCAAGGCTTAAAGTACTAAAATTTCTAGACTTTCTTCCTTTTTAATTTTCATTCACAAGAAAAACCACAAAGTTGTAATAACTTAGTGTGTCATGAAGAACTAATGTGTATCTCTATGAAGACTGAATCCGCTGCCTGCAAAATAATTGATTTCCTATCCTTTTCGAGAACCAAACGAGGCCAAACAGTCTGCTAAAGCTAGAAAATGGTGTTCTTTTATACTTTTATTGATAATGTGATACTTAAATACTAGTACTACTACTCAAAGATAAAGTTTCTCAACAACATTTAAAGCACATGCAACAGAACCCATGGTAAGTTCCTAACCGATAGGTATTATATAGTCTAATTCCCGAGAAGTGTTCAAATACTATAAAATAAAATGTTAAAAATACAGTTGTCAACCTTCAAACTATCTGCTCGAGCAGTCAATAAACCATAGTGCAAGTGACTATATCATCATTTTCTCAGATATTAGAGAGCATATTTGTAACAAAAGAAGATTCATGCACAAAAGTTTCAGAATGCTTGATAAAGTTTAAGCGGAAGCTAAGTTTCAGTGAAACGGTTTTTAAGCAACTATCTAACTTATAATTCCAGCAATCAAGATGTTAAACCTGTGAAAGTGGAGGTACTATTGGGGAAACCCTTAACATATGTATAAAGTATATATATGAGATAGGAATGAAACTCTACACTACTACATTCAATGTCAACAAACAATTTGTAAATATACTTAATTCTATCCAAAATTTAGATAAATAATTTAACATGCATTTTTTGATGGAAAAAAATTACAGATAAAAAGAAGGGAGAGAGAGCTTGCCTTGGAAAAATAGATTTGGGTTTGGAAATTGGGGGTTAGGGCTTGAGTCTTCTTCATCTTCCAATTCTCATTCTCTTTACTTCATCTTCTTCTTCTTCTTCTTCATTTTTTTTGAGCGATAAAGGGGTTAGGGCTTTGGTGATAGAGATGATAATGAGGATGATGGAGATGGAGATGAAGATGATGGTGGTGGTGAAGGTGAGCGGCCAGGAGGGGAGCGTCCGGCCGACGGTAGTCGACGCTGGTGGGTGTGCGGAAGGAGGAGCCGAGAGGGAGAGGGAGTAAGAGAGATGGAGAGAGAGAGATGAAGAGTGGTGTCACGACCCACACCCGATTTTTCGGATGTGAGCTCGTGAGCAAGCCAGCTATGTATTGAGCGGACTCCAGCCCGACTCGAGTACGTATAAGCTGTCCAGAATAGGGTGTCATGTCTAATCTAAACTATATCTCAATCCACAAGAATCATATAAACAAGAATGAACAAGTATGGGTCATGGTCTGCAGCCCATTATTATATTGTCCGATTAGACTCCAAGAATGATATGAGTCTATAAAATAAGCAGAATATATCATGGCATGGAATATAAAGTACGAGAAGATAATAAAGAAATATCACAAGCAAATACCTGTATCATACATCGCAATCCTCTACCATCCTGCTCTGCTAACTAACTCCATGTAGTCGCTAAATCTGAAGAGATCATTAGGTCCTCAGAGGACATAGCAAGATACATATAAGCATGCCTATCTAGCAGTTTAATCATGCAATAATATAAACAGGAACTAGACATGAGACTGGCATGTGGCTACTGACAGGTAACTATGAACTGGAATACAAGAACAACTATGCGTAAATGAACTGCTGGAAGAACAAGTAAACAAGAGATCAATGGAATACCAACCCTCGTCCCGAATGTAGACTCGCAGGTCAGTTTCAAAACAAGTTACCCTCGTCCCGTGTGTGGACTTGCAGGTGTAAAGGACAACCCTCGCCCCGTGTGTGGACTCGCAGGTTGTGGGAACTATACATGAATAACAGTTTAATTACACATACTTATAGGCACGACTCAGTCAAGATATAGGTGACGACACGTTACAACTCAATCATGACACAGGTAAGGACTACTCTAGCATGTGTAAGCCCCTAGTTTGTAAATATTATTTTTATAAATTTTTAAATAATTTTTAAATAATTTTTTAATCAAAATATATCACTACCAAAATACAAGGTTTTAGCGACGGCACTATCCGTCGAAAATCTGTCGGTAATTCACTTTATCGACAGATTTTCGACGGATACGGGCTGAAAAATCCATCGGGAATAGCCTCGTCGCTAAAACTAGCTCGTCGCTAGTCCGCCGCTCTGCGACTACTTAGCGATGGATTTCCGTTGACAAAATAAAAACTTTTAGCGACGGCGTACCGACGGCTTCCCGTCAAATACGCCAATTTAAATTTTAAATATATTCATAAAATTAGCGACGAAAAAGTTGTCGCTAAATCGTCGCTAACCGTGTATCCGAGGGTTTCTGATACGCAATATCCGTCGCTCAAATCGTCGCCATCCTTGACGGATTAGCGGCGGAATAGCGACGGATGATACGTCGCCACCCTTCTGGAAATCTTCCATATATTCCAGAATATGAGCGACGGAAGGTCCGTCGCTCTTCCATCGTAAAATTTTTCCAGAAATAGGCTGACGAACAATCCGTCAGGAAACCGTCGCTAACTGCAAATGTCAGTTGGTAACCCGTCGGTAATCCGTCGCTACCTACAAAAGTCCATCGGCAAGCCGTCGATAATCTGTCGCTAACTGAAATATTTTTGAAAAAAAATTACAGGAAAGAGACTATTCCCTGTAATATAACATATTCAGTATCCACCATATACAAATATAACATATCCGACATCCAATATATCCAACAAATATCCATATTGCCAACACAATATCTCCAAACATCTAATATATCACAACATACACAAAAAATATCCAACACAATGACCAACAAAATATCCAACACAATATCCAACACACTATCCCAACATACATAGCAAAATATCCAAACATAAACAATCCAATACAAATACGAAGGCTCAATCTGGTTGCGTTGAGACATGTACCATTCTATCAGCCACTTTGCAAAATATCCAAACATAAACAAACCAACATAATGCCTCAGAAAAGATCGCAAGTCAGATGATGAATCCTCACAGCCAGAGATCATAGTTGCGTTGAGGCATGTACCATTCTATCAGCCACTTTGCATACGAAGGCTCAATCTGGTTGAGATCTTCTGTAGGGACAGGAGGGTCGGTCCCGATACTACTACTCTCTGACGGTGGCTCCTTCTTAAATTCAACCTTGGGAGCAATCTCTTCCTTGATGGTCATCGGTTCTTCCTTGACCTCGACCTTTGGTAACACCTCCTCCTTAACAGTCACCGTCTCTTGTTTGACGATGGGGACTTCCTCCGTATCGACCTCCAAAGGTTCCTTGCCTCGGCCCCTTCCTCGGCTAGCAGCACCACCTCGGGGAGTCTTGGGAGCCATCTCTCTGACAACAGAAATTTTCATATAGGATAAAGAAATTTACTCAAATTATAAAATAAATAAGAAGTTTATCGAAATTTTCAGCCACATATGATATCCACCTCGGGGAGTCTTGGGAGCCTTCTCCTCTCCTCCACCATGGCTCTGGAAAAATCGCCAACACCTCCAGCAAAACCTCTGTACTTCCTCTAGGTCATGCCACCGGCTGTGCTGGTTCCCTCTCCTCTTTCTGTCCACTTCTTCTCCCCCGACTCTACACTTGAGCTGGATATCATATATGGCTGAGAGAGTCAAATAAGAAGAAGGAAAGTAGGGAGGAGCAGATGGGACCAGAGCATGGATGGAAGAGAACTAGAAAGCACTGAACCTTCCTGTTGTGAGAACTGTGAAGAGTGAGAAAGGAGAGGGGGGTCTTTGATTTTTGCGTTCTTCATCATTAGAGGGAGTAGCACTGGAAAAGTTGTGACGTTGGTAGCATGAGAGAGTAAAAATTTGTATCACAAGACTAACAGAATTACTATGTAATCATGTACTCACCAACAACCGGATGTAACTGGAAATCTTTCATAATTTATTCTAGCATACATTAGTGTGAATCTTCTATGTTCTGTACATATGGTGTAGTATACATTCTTATCGAATCTAGTATCTAGTATCTGAAGAATGTAACAGAATCAAAATGAACTCACATAATTTAATATTAAAACATCATCTACTGCTATATAAGATATAGTGATAGGTTGTCGTATCATCATTGTCGAGGGATGAGGGTCGGAGGACAGTCAACTTTATCTACGGCTACATAGTTTCTGCCATGCCAGTCGAATGACTGCAGGGACTATGTGCTGATCACCATGTCGTACCGTAGATTAATGCAAATGGAGCTGGAGCCAAAATACAGAATCTAAAATACAAAATACAGAATCCAATCCTTAGGTTCGCCAAAAATACAAAAACAAAGATTGACACACAGTTCTAATTCATATATATTTTAAGTGTGAGAACGGATGGCTCAGAACACAACCCAAAGTTCATTCTAGCATACATTAGTGTGAATCATGTATGTTCTGTATATATGGTGTAGTATACGTTCTTATCGAATCTAGTATCTAGTATCTGAAGAATGTAACAGAATCAAGATGAACTCACATAATGTAATACTAAACCATCATCTACTACTATATAAGATATAGTGATAGGTTGTCGTATCATCATTGCCGAAGGATGAGGGACGGAGGACAGTCAACTTTATCTACGGCTACATAGTTTCTGCCTCGCCAGTCGAATGGCTGCAGGGACTATGTGCTGATCACCATGTCGTACCATAGATTAATGCAAATAGAGGTGGAGCTGGAGCCAAAATACAGAATCCAAAATACAAAATACAGAATCCAATCCCTGGGTTCACCGAAAATACAAAAACAAAGATTGACACACAGTTCTAATTCATATATGCTTTAAGTGTGAGAACGGATGGCTCAGAACACAACCCAAAGTTCATTCTAGCATACATTAGTGTGAATCATGTATGTTCTTTACATATGGTGTAGTATACGTTCTTATCGAATCTAGTATCTAGTATCTGAAGAATGTAACAGAATCAAGATGAACTCACATAATGTAATACTAAAACATCATCTACTACTATATAAGATATAGTGACACAGTACTAATTCAGAGATTGACACAATACTAATTCATATATGTAGTCTAATACAAATAGTCTAATACAAAAACAACCCAATACAAATAGTCCAATACAAATAAGTTCAGTAATAGCTAATGAGAACCACGCAGCTCACGCAAACGCTCAGTGATATGATCACGCAACCACCTAGAATAAGTGGGATCGATGACGTTAGGAGAGATGTAGTCCCTTGTAAGTGCTGCATGAATAGAACTCCCGGTCTCACTAGCTACAGGTGCTGGATGAATAGAACTCCTGGTCTCACTAGCTACCGGTGCCACTTCCTTCTTAACAGTAGGAGGAGCCACCTCACTCAAATGACGTGTCGCTCCTCGGGTCATGGGTGCCATCCGGTAAGATCGAGAAATAAAGAGAGAAATAAAGAGAGAATGGGGCTACTATCATAAAGAAAAGGGATATTAGTTGGTATCAGTCCTACAATCAGTGAGGACATGGGTACTGTTTTGAGTGTTCAGTTATATGAGTATCTTGTGTTGGTGTCTTTGGATCAGTAAAATGAGGGTGTATTATGAGTTAGTATTTTATTAGCAATTAGGATACATGATTTAGAGAGGTCAGTAATCCAAGTATCAGAGTTAGTGATCAGCTGTATGAGATTAGAGGATGGAGCACTTGGAGCTTGGGGATTTTTAGATCTTGGAGCCATTTTTATTAGAAATCCATCTCCCAATAGGTATATGCATTGTAAACCCTCAAAATTGCATTAAATAGAGTAGAGGCATCAAATAAGAACCCCATGCAATAGGGTTTCCAATGGTGAGGAGTTTTGACTCTTTTCCTTCCATTTGAGGACTTTCTTCTTTGTATTTCAACCTATATTGCCAAACTGTACCGGTATCGGTCAGTATCGGTCCGATACCGATTCCGATACTGACTTCGATACCCCCTCCCCCGATCCGATACTCATAGGATTGGTCCGATCCGAAACCACCTATACCCCCTCCCCCGATCCGATACACCGATTCGAAACCACCGATATTCATAGGAATGGTCCGATCCGAAACCACCGATAACCCCCCACCCCCTCCCCTACCTCGCCGGACAGCAAACCCCCCACCCCCCTTTCCCACACCCCCAACAGCAAACCCCCACCCCACCCTCTCACCCCCCGACAGTAAACCCCTACCCCACCCCTTTCCCCCCGACAGCAAACACCCACCCTCCTCCCCCTCACCCCCGACAACAAACCCCCACCCCATCTCCTCTCTTCCCGACAACAAACACCCACCCCCTCCCCCTCATCCCCGACAGCAAACACCTACCCCCCTTCCCCTCACCCCCTCCCCCTCACCCCGCTCCGTACCCAACACCATCTACCCTCCGCCCCCCTCCCTCCCCCATCACCGCCAACCCCCGCGACAGTCGGCCTACCCCCCACCCGAAACCTTATCCCTGCCCCGAAACCCTAAACCCTACCCTGTCCCCCGCCCTCAACAACCTCCCCCCACCCCGTCGGCCCCAGCGACAGTCGACCCCCCCACCAACCCGAAACCCTAAACAGAGAGAGAGAGAGAGTGAGGAGGAGAGAGAGAGAGAGAGAGAGAGCATACCTGAGATAGAGATATTCCATTGGAGAGAGCTTCGCCGAAGAATGTGAACCGTCGGAGAGAGCTCGCCGGAGAGAGAAAGAGAGAGAGAGAGAGAGAGGGAAGAGAAAGAGTTTTTTGGGGGGAATAAAAAATTTTCCCCCCCGTCGGTCAATTTAAGTTAGGTTACAGTATTCAGCGACGGATTACCGACGAATATTTTCGTCGGTAGGTAGCCGCTAAATACCAACTAGATTACCGACGGAACGTCCGTCGCCACATAGACGCTAATTTAGCGCACCATTTATTTCAGATTTTGTCGCCACAATGTACGACATATTAGCGACGGACATGAATCCGTCGCTAAAGTTTCGTCAAATTAGCGACGGATGTGCGACTGATTTTGACGCAAAAAACTAAAAAAATATACATTGCTTTCTGACGGTAGCCAGTCACAAGGTAGTCGCAAGACCGTCGCTATGGCCGACGGATTCGATCTGTCGCTAATCCTCCGTCGCCAATTTACTGTATTTTAGTAGTGTATCATTTTATAATTAATTGAAATATTTTAATATCAATTAGTAATAGTTTTATTTATTTCAATATCATTATGCAATTTATCGAATTGTTATTATATCAGTTTATAATTTAATGATTTGTTTTAATTATAGTTTACAAATTATATTTGCAAACTGATAGGCATAAGGCAAACCTGCAAGACCCCAAACTTTGGGGGCCTTGCTGCAAAACCAACAGTCACCCCCCACGACTTTCTCTCTTCTCTCTCACCTGCCCCCGACGATCGAGCGACGACCGCCACCGCGACACCGACTTAGCCCCCTTCTTACCGCCCTACCCTCTCTATAAATAGCCCCAGACCCAAACCCTAACCCTAGTCTATTTTTTGACCACCACAGCCCCATCTCTAACCCATTTTACCTCGCCAAAACCCTAACTCCGGTGACCCCTAGCACCACCTCCACAGCCACCGTCACCGCCATCGACCACCACCGAAGTGTTCGTCGAAGCAAGGCGAGTGCAGCGCCACCCCAGCGCCGCAACCACAACGCCCCTAACCGCCTGAAGCCCCCTCGACTTCAAACCCCGACGTCAGACACGAAGGTAACAGCCCTAAATCGTGTCGTACGTGTCCCAAACTCACGCATGATGTTCGCCTGGACATGAGGAACCTAACAGTAGGTTTGGACACGCGTTAGCAGTGTCGTGTGTGTCGTGCTGGGCACGAACACACGATACTGGGTCGGATCTCATTGCTCGTGTCCTTAACAGTCTGGACACAAAGCCAAACTGTTACTTAGATTAATGGGTTAATGGGTTTGAAACGTGCTATTGGGTTCAGAAACCCATTAACCTAAACCCTAATAAAATTAACTAAAACCTAACCCTAACAACTGACCCGGGCTGACCCCCTGGCCAACCCGAGCGCGCTAAAACCCCCCTCTTGCCCCTGGCCGAGTTCGAGCCCCCTTTCCTTCTTTTTGTTTTGTTTTGTTTTTAGTTTATTATATATATGTATATATGTATTTATGTATATATATATATATTATTATATATATACTGTTATATATATATATATATATTTTATATTTAGTATTTTTATATATGTATAAGTATATTTATTATATGTATATATCTATTATATATATATATATATATATATATATATATATATATATATATATATATATATATATATATATATATTATATATATATATATATATATATATATATATATATATATATATATATATATATATATATATATATATATATATATATATATATATATATATATATCTATATATTTATATATATATATAAATATTGTTGTTGTATATTTATATATGTATTTCAAATTCTACTTTGTACAAAATATTATTATGTAAAATTTTACAAGTTATTTTATTATATAAATTTGTGACTTGCATATTTTACCACTTTAAAATATATTATTTATATTTAAATTTCTGTATTTTATTGTTTATGACCAATTGATGTCCAAACCTAGCATGAGTTTTTGGGCCCAATTGTGTCTAATACATTCAGAGTCTGTATAAGTCATATTGGACTTGATTCATGGCTTTGGGTCCTGTATCTGGACTTCGTTTCAATTTCGAATACATGGACAAAATAGTAAATAATTAATTAATTATTTTCCAGAAACTGTTGCTTGCTATTTTTAAATTTTTATATATAATTTAAGTGCTATAAAAATCTGAAAAAAATTATATTTAAATACTATATTAATTTAGCTAATTTACTATAATTTTTCCAGCATTTAATAAGTAATTTTGGTATTTTATAAAAATAGGAAAATAGAACTCATTTTTAGGATATATATGTTTGCTGATTTTTAATAAATATCTATGAGGGTTTATAAATTCCAGAAAAATTAGTATAAATTTCTATAATTAACAATGATCATTATGGTACTTTATTTTATGTAAAATTGAGCTTTTTCTCTATCTCAAAAAATTGTTGGAACACAGTGTACAGTTTGATTTATTTATTGAATAATTACGACTTACAATATTTTGTGTTGTTTTGAGTTATTGTGACATTGGACCTCACCCTACACTAGTGTAAAGGCCCTAGAAAGTTAGTTTGGATATTGTGTCACCCCACACTGGTCTCCTATGCTAAATTCATCATTTGGCTAGGTGTCCAGTCAGAAAGTCATGTTGCACAACTAGTGTTTTAGTGTTTAACTTAGTATAAAAACTAAGTTTATGTGTTATTTCTACAGTGACGAGTCACCTGACATCTATAGCATTTCTATCACTACTTTGCTTTGCTAAAGGCAAGTACTTCTACAAACTTTACATACTGTTACAATATTGAACTGCGATTCCAACCATGTTAAATACTGATCCTTGGGGTAGCAAGTTAAATATTCACATGTTGTATTACTTTCAGTCCCTACCATGCTTAGGATAGTTTTTATATCTCTTACATGTTTAGAATCTGGGTTATGGAGAAACTGATAGTTGAGTACGTGATCATGCCCCCTTTATCGTACCGAACAAAGTTTTATTTTACATGTTACTGCACCGTAGGCCTTTATTTCAAAGCTGTATTTGTGCGTATGTACATCTATCACCTTTACACTTGTACGGAAGTACATTTCATTATATGCCCCTGCACATTATACACCTATTGACGATCACGTACCTGCTACAGTTTTAAACATTACATATACATCTGTCTCTATGACATATGTGTCCATGCCATGATAGATTATGATGTGCCATGATTCCAGTTTATTACATTCCTGTTCATTTCATGTTTCGTATATTTAGTTTGCTAGAATCGAAACTTGCTCCAGTCCTGACAGGATAACGTTGTAGGTATACTTACTGAGGAGGAGTTGCTTTGTGATTCCTATTATGGAGTTGCTGTCGAGGACCAGGCTTTATCTTACGAGAATGTACCTGTGGGAAAACTCATCTAGTTGTCTATTTACTTTAGAATTTTGAGAGTAGTCATGTATTAGACTTTGTATTTTATGACTGGACCTGTATCCATCTTTATATTATGGACTTGTACTTGGAACCTTCTTATATACGAGATGACTTTTGTGTTTGGAACTTTTTTGACTCTTTATTACATATAGAACTGTTAGCACATTTCAGTCTTATCTTGTTATCTTTAGAACAGCTTACTATGCTTTATCTCAAGCGTAGGCTGGACATGACTCGGCCCGGCCCAACAATTTGGGTAGCGGATCGTGACATATTTTTAGTGGTGGCCCACGCAGGTCCCGACTAAATTATTTGGTTACGTTATTGTACCAAGCATGCCTGCAATTAGGAACTTAAGGTAATTAGATAACATTAGAAATGACGCTTAGAACACCTAGAGGAATACTAGGACTGCAACATAGAAAACATATTACATCATATGCTCGCCATTACAATTAGATTTCTTGTTTATGATTGTTTACTTTAAAGAGTCCTTATAAGTCCTTTTTATTTATTTATTTAGATGGTGCTCACCCGCTCATCCCAGTATATCACACCTGAGAATGGCACACTCCCTATCCAATCGGTTGACCAGTTGACCGATGTACCTCCACCTCCACCTATTATACTCCCCCACTCCACAAATCCACCAATCCAAATGCCTCCACCATCTTCCACATCATAGGACCGACAGGACCCGATACTCCCACACCACCTATTATTATACCTACCCAGGCTTCCGTCACATTCGACGGAAACCAACTGTTTATTCTGATCTAGGGGTTCCTAACGACCCATCAGGAGCAGACCATCCTACTCCGACAGAGCATAGAGCGTTCTGAGGAGCGTACCGTGGTCCCACCACCTGTAGAGCTACGACAGAGAGCAGGGACAATCAAGGACTTCATGGGTATGAACCCCAAGGAGTTCTTAGGGACTGAGGGCATCGTAGTAACAGATGACTGGCTAGACTCAGTAGAGAGGAAGCTCCTTGGAGCTAGGTTGCCGAGTGACCTCCAGGTCGAGGCAGCAGGATTTTTGCTGATAGACTTGGCAGGAGTTTGGTTCAGAAATGAGCTGCTATTCGCGAGAGGGAAGGCCACTTGGGATCAGTTCAAGACACAGTTCAATAAAAAATTCTTCTCGACCACCGCTAGGGTAGCCATGGGGCTACGATTCCAGAATATCCAGCAGAAGAACCGTTCTGCTGACGAGTATGCAGCAGAGTTTAGTCGATTGAGCCATTTTGCTCCTAGTCTAGTTACGGACCCTGAGGAGATGACGCATAGGTTTTGCCATGGGCTAGTTCCAGACATTGGCATTCTTATAGTGGCGAACGGTACGACTGACTACTACCAGAGCCTAGAATTGGCCCGGAGCAAAGATGAGCGTCTTCTGTCTTACAAGAGGCCGGCTTCTGTACACCTCGAGGGACCGTCCAAGCGTCAGGGTTTCCAGCCGAGAGCACCGACGCCGCACCAGCAGACTTACCGTCCCCCTACACCACATCACTCAACCCAGCCAGTTAGAGCTCCGGGACCCCGACAGCAGCAGAAGGGAGGTGTGTGTTCATTCTATAGGAGGCCAGGGCATGACTTTGCCATCTGCAGGAAGAGGTTGGGGCAGTGTTTAGCTTGTGGGTCTACCACCCATCAACTTCGGGAGTGTCCAGTAGCGAGGGTACCAGGTGCCGGACCACCGTCTAGAGGACCGCCACTTTTGACTCAGCAGCAGTGGTTTGGGCAACATCTGCAGCAGCAGAAGGGACCCTAGGGGAAGGCTTATAGTCTAGCTCTTGAACCAGAGCCGGAGCAGGTTTCGGAGCCCGATTATTTGGCTGACATCATCACAGGTCATGTTTATTTGCATACTTTTCTAGCTCTATGGTTGTTTTATTCTGGTGCATTGCATAGCTTCTTGTCATTAGAGTTTATGCATAAACACCATTTAGTAGCTACACCTACCGAGGAGATGAGTAGAGTAATAATGGGAGGCGGACCAGTGTCCATTAGAGCTATCTATCGATGCTCTATTATTATAGCCGAAAGAGAGTTTAGGGGACGATTCTTTGTGATGCCATTCCCCGGGTATGATATCATATTGGGGATAGACTGGCTTAGCTATGCCCATGCAGCTATAGACTGTCATGAGGGTAGTATTCTGTTCAGTCCCCCAGGTACGGCACCATTCAGTGTCAGGAGGACAGGGCCGGAGATCAGCCTAGAGCCGAACTGTTGTGTAACAGTTGGGGAGATAGCACCGCCACACCCTATCATTAGGGAGTTTATGGATGTATTCCCAGAGGATCTTCCAGGACTTTCGCCTGACAGAGATGTGGAGTTCATTATAGATTTAGTACCGGGTTCATCACCAGTATCCCGGGCTTGCTATAGAGTGAACCCCAAGAAGGCCGTAGAGATGAAGGAGCAGATTGATGACCTATTGAAAAAGGATTTTATTCGATCTAATACTTCTCTATGGGGAGCGCCAGTGCTTTTTGTGCTGAAGAATAATAGTACAGTTCGGTTGTGCATTGACTACAGGGCGTTGAATACCATCACCATTAAGAACAAATATCCTCTGCCCAGGATAGATGATTTATTCGACCAGTTGAGTGGGGCGAAGGTGTTTTCTAGGATAGATTTAAGATCCGGTTACCACCAGGTGAAAGTCAGAGCTGCAGACATCTAGAAGACGACGTTCAACATGAAGTACGGACAGTACGGGTTTCTGGTGATGCCATTTGGTCACACAAATACGCCAGTTGTCTTTATGAACTTGATGAATAAGATATTTCACCAGTATCTGGATAAGTTCGTCGTAGTATTTATCGACGACGTCCTGATATACTCAAAGATGCCAGAGGAGCACGCAGAGCACTTGCGGATAGTTTTAGGGATTCTGAGGCAGGAGAGGTTGTATGCCAAATTGTTGTAGTACGAGTTCTTTTTGGACCGAGTGGAGTTTCTCACTCATGTAGTTACTGGAGAGGGGATTTCGGTGGATCCTAGGAAGATTTCTGCCGTTGAGACATGGAAGGCTCCGACGTCAGTTTTAGAGATCAGGAGCTTTCTTAGTTTAGCCGGCTATTATAGTAAGTTCGTCCTGGACTTTTCTAGGATAGCTGAACCCATGACAAAACTGACGCAGAATGACGCAGAGTACATCTGGTCAGAGGACTGCCAGGCAGCATTTGAGGAGCTGAAGAGGAGGCTGACGACCGCTCCAGTTCTGACATTACCTTCAGGGTCTGAAGGTTTCACCATACACAGCGATGCTTCGGAAAAGGGGCTAGGATGTGTCCTACAGCAGCATGGAAAAGTGATTGCTTATGCATCTAGGTAATTACGGACTCATGAGCGGAACTATCCTGCCCATGACCTAGAGTTAGCTGCGGTGATCTTTGCACTCAAGTTATGGAAACATTACTTATACGGAGAGCGTGTGGAAATCTTTACTGACCATAAGAGCTTGAAGTATGTGTTCACGCAGAAAGAGCTGAACATGAGGCAAAGACGATTGTTGGAGTTGATGAAGGACTTTGACATCGATTTACAGTATCATCCCGGGAAGGCAAATGTGGTGGCGGATGCACTGAGCAGGCATCCGATGGCATGGTATCTGATGATAGATCGATATTTGTGGGAAGATCTGGAGAAGTTCGGTATCGAGATAGTTCGGCCAGGATCAGTGATACAGATGATGGTGCTTGACATTCAATCAGGTTTGATGGAGCAGATCAAGGAGGCCCAGTCTACAGATAAGAGCCTTCGTAGACTTCCAGCCCAGGCTTTAGCTGGATTGCTGGATAACTTCACCATAACAGAGGATGGATCCTTGAGGCATGGCAGCCGGTTGTGCATACCGAAGGGAGAGCTGATGGAGGCTATCTTACAAGAGGTACACCGATCGAGATATTCTATTCACCCTGGTGCCAACAAGATGTACCGTGATTTACAGAAACATCTTTGGTCAAGACGGAGCGCCAGAGGCCAGCTGGTCTATTGCAGCCGTTACCTATTCCCTAGTGGAAGTGGGAACACATTACGATGGACTTTGTCTCAGGGCTTCCTCGTTCCCAAGGAGGAAAGGATGCTATTTGGGTCATCGTGGACAGGCTGACGAAGTGTGCGCACTTCATACCCTTCAAGGTGGGGCTTTCCATCTAAAAGTTAGCGAAGCTATACATACAACAGATAGTTCGCTTGCACGGAGTACTAGTGAGCATCGTGTCGGAACGAGACAGCAGATTCACGTCCCACTACTGGAGGAGCTTGCAGGAAGAGTTGGGCAGTCGGCTCAAGTTCAGTACAGCGTACCACCCACAGACAAATGGGCAGTCCGAGAGGACAATACATACGCTAGAGGACATGCTGAGGACTTGTGTGCTGGACTTTGGTAGATCATGGGAGAGCCATCTGCACTTGGTAGAGTTTTCATACAACAACAGCTACTAAGCCAGCATCGGTATGTCTCCTTTCGAGGCACTATATGGACAACGATGCCGTACACCGCTCTTTTGGGATGATGTTGGGGACAGAATTATGCTTGGGCCAGAGATGATCACGAATGCAGCAGAGAAGGTCGGGATGATCAGAGACAGGATCAGAGTCGCTCAGGACAGGCAGAAACACTGGGCCGATGCTAGTCGCAGACCGATGGAGTTCGCTGACGGAGATATGGTACTAGTGAAGATATCACCTATTAGAGGGACGATCCGGTTCGGACGAGGAGGCAAGTTGAGCCCCAGATACATCGGGCCATTCGAGATACTTGGCAGGATCGGAGAGGTAACTTACAGGGTTGCACTTCCACCCAACCTAGCAGGAGTTCACGGTGTCTTTCATGTGTCTCAGCTGAGGAGATATGTTCCGAATCCCAGCCATGTGCTAGATCATTCAGAGTTGGAGATCAGACCGAGCCTTACAGTTACTGAGCAGCCAGTAGAGATATTGGACAGGAGGGAGAAGAGGCTGAGGAACAAAGTCATACCCTTGGTACGAGTAGCTTGGAGCCGTCACTCTCCAGGTGAATCTACTTGGGAGAGAGACTCAGACATGAGGGAGAGATATCCTTACTTGTTCGACCCAACAACTGCAAGGGAACCACCCGTTCCTGCTTGATACCTTAGAGGTTAGTTTTAATAGTAGCCTTAGTCATTTGTTGCATTGCTTGTTATGTTAGAATATTTGTGGAGTCTTATATCCTTGTGAATTTCGAAGACGAAATTTTTCAAGGAGGAAAGATTTGTAAGCCCCTAGTTTGTAAATATTATTTTATAAATTTTTAAATGATTTTTAAATAATTTTTAAATAAAAATATATTATTTTATAATTAATTGAAATGTTTTAATATCAATTTGTAATAGTTTTAATTGTTTCAATATCATTATATAATTTGTCGAATTGTTATTATATCAGTTTACAATTTAATGACTTGTTTTAATTACAGTTTGTAAATTATATTTGCAAACTGATAGGCATAGGGCAAACCTGTAAGACCCCAAACTTCGGGGGCCTTGCTGTAAAACCTACAGTCACCCCCCACGACTTTCTCTCTCCTCTCTCACCTGCCCCCGACGACCGAGCGGCGACCGCCACCGCGACACCTACCTAGCCCCATTCTCACCGCCCTATCCTCTCTATAAATAGCCCCAGACCTAAACCCTAACCCTAGTCTATTTTTAGACCACCATAGCCCCATCTCTATCCTATTTTACCTCGCCAAAACCCTAACTCCGGCGACCCCTAGCACCACCTCCACAGCCACCTTCACCGCCATCGACCACCACCGAAGTGTTCGTCGAAGCAAGGCGAGCGCAGCGCCACCCCAGCACCGCGACCACAACGCCCCTAGCCGCCGGAAGCCCCCTCGACTTCAAACCCCAACGCCGGACATTAAGGTAACACCCCTAAATCGTGTTGTGCGTGTCCCAAACTCACGCATGATGTTCGCCTCGACACGAGAAACCTAACAGTAGGGTTCGTGTCACGACCCGCACCCACTGTGAGGGTACGAGAGCGTAACAACGCCCAGCCTACGCCGCAGTGTCGGCGGTAGAACGCTGTTCTAGGTCATGAACTATAACTAACATAATATGAATACTCTCCATAAGGAGGCCAACACAGAGGTACAACTCAATCACAATCTAGAGATAGAATATGGCATGATAAAATAGATAAGAGAATCCTCAACTGAGGTACAACAGAAATGAAATACAAGTCTAATCATCTCTAAAAATATACAACTCTGAATCAAGAACAACAACTAAACATAAAATGGAAAACAGTCTAAGCTATCTATACTAAGCAGGGTATCGTCCTCAGCAGCTGCCTGAACCTCCCCAGGGGTCCAGGTCGCGAGTGTCATCTAGGCAAGCTCCAAGTAAGGGGTGCAGGGTTCCTCATCATCCTCTGTAAAATTTTCAACAGGTCCAGTCAGGACGAGAGTGAGCACAGTACATCTCAACAGTTCATAGCAGGTTAGAAAATATAATCATGCAGTAAAGTAAGATATAGATACTGAAGGAAATACAGTATGTAAACAGAGAGAGAACTGTAATAGAAATATCTACTATAAGTAGAGAGCTACCAGTGACTAGTGATTTAGAGTACAAAGTCGACATGTAAACGGCTTGATTTGTACATGGCTATACTAAAGAGGTGTACATGGCTATTCTACTTTGGAAATTGTTCACATGGCTATTTATACTCCCCCGTACCCCCAACTAATACACAAGGATCCAAACAGGTTATGTTATGATTCTATGTAACAGCCTCCGAAGGGTGGTAGACCCCGAAGGTGATAAGCCCCCGAAGGTGATAGACCCCGAAGGTGATAGACCCCGAAGGTGATACATAGTAGTCCCATAAATGGGGATTCTGATAGACCCAATAAATGGGATAAGGATTCAGAGAAGACTCTGTGATCATATGAGTATATGTCACAAGTGATCAAAGAACCAAAAAAGCATATGATACGCCATGTAAGTGAAACGCGCAGAACATAGAGTACCCGATGCTCCCTGAAGGGATAACATCTCAAGAAGGGATCCATATAGTACTAATCCGTGTGACCAACGTGACAGTATCAAGTAAAGTAATTTAATGCAGGAAATAATTCTAAGCAGGATATGAAATGATCAGAGAATGTACTCGCCTGGTATCTGAATGTCTGAAGTAAATGTACTGTCCGAGATGAGGTACCTGACTCCTAGTTAGAGCAACACAAGTCAAGATGTATACAGGGGGTGATAAATGAATGTACAATGCATCTGCATGCTGTCTAGGTCAAACTAGACTAAAGTCAACACTTGGTCAACTCTGGTCGACTACACTAGTCATACTAGGTCAAGACTGACCCAGACAAGTCTAATAAGTCTCACTAGGCCTAACCAAGCCTAGTCTAGCAATCACACACCAATCACGAGTTATACTAGACTACCAATCAAACAATCATTGGTGTATCCCTACCATACACATAGGCTATAAACCGTAAATATAGCCTATAGGCCACATGGGCTATATCACATATTCACACATATTGCATGTTATACTAAGTTAATATAGTTATCATACACATATATATATAGGCTACATTAATATATCAAGCATTTAGATAATATATTTATTTATACATATAGTGAGATAGAGAGGGGAAAAATGAGTATAGAGTCATGGCAAGGTTTGAATGTGTGTGTGTGTAGTATCCATGTGCTCATGAATGGGCAACCAGTGGTTAGCAATGTGTGTGTATAAACAACCAACTTATTCAGTGTACTGGCAATAGAATAACAAAAGGGGAAAGAAATGGACTTACAGATCAGTTGAAGGGATTTAAGGAATCAGTTAACAGTTTAATGAACCCAAGCATTCAATCACATGAATCTAAACTTCAAAATCAGTCTAAAAGAAATGAAATCAAAAGACATTTATGAACAACTAAATCCAAATTTGAATCCCTCATTATTCTCTGATTTCCATTGACAGTGTAATGTGTGTCTATGTTTCAGGGTTTAACAAACATTGAAATAAAATGTGACAGATAATAAGAGGACTTGAGTACAGTTGATTGTGTGATAGAGCGTCAAGAGAGTACATGAGGGTGTGAGGATTAGGAATCATGGCAGGGGTGAAATGTGTGATTGTGTACATATAGGAAATCAATGTGGGTGACAGTGAGCTAGAGGGAGGGGAAAACCTGTGTGTTCTCAGGTTTGGATGTGCAAAACTGTGAAACTAGGCAATGGCAGCCCATACTGTAATGTCCCAAATCCGTGATACGTATTTAGTATACGTATACGTGTTTTGGACCCGTATTTTTGCTTAATCATGATTAGTTAATTTTGATTAATATTATTTAATTTGTTTAATTGGCTTGTGGTTCCCTATGGCAATTGCATTGGCTTGGTTCGGTTCGGTTGGCTTGGCTTGGTTTGGTTTTATATGTGAACCACTCCTACCTACCACCACCAACCCTTTTATTAATGCACTCTCTCATTTCTCTCTCTTCATTCATCATCATCTTCCTTCACCATTAAATTTCTCACCAACCTGTGAGTGAGAGGGAGAGAGAGAGAGAGCTAGGCAAGTGCATCTTGCTTTATGGAGGAACCCAAATATTATTGTTTCATTCTCTTCCTTGTAGCATTTTAACACTCTTTAGTACTTGACATTTTCCGTTTCCATGGCTGGATTCTTGTAGATCTAAGTTTATTTCATTTTTGGATTTCTTGGATTTTGATCTATTTAATCTTATTATTTTCGAGTTTTGATGGTTCCATGTTGTAGAGAATTTCGTTCTACCCCCATTTTGACCTATGGAAGTTCGAATTTAGGCTCCGGATGATGGAGTTATGGAGCTTGAGGACTTGGCTCTCATGGTGTTCTTCTTCTCTGAAATTTGGAGAAGATGAACAGTGCTTGACTTGACAGCATGAATATTCACGCGGCAAGTGTTCTATCCAGTCACATGACTGGAAGTTCTTGAGCCGCATGAGAGTCGGACTCACTTAGCCGTATGACTCGCCCTAATTCCCAGCCGCATAAGTTCTGAAATTCCTGAGCCGTATGGGCTCATTCCCCATCGGTCGCATATGTGCCCATCTCCTTGAGCCGCATGAACTCTAGCACTTGTGGACCGCATAGGCCCTGATCCTTCAGCCGCATGAGCACTCTTCCCTTCTGAGCCGCATAAGACCCTGCCCTGCCCAACCGCATGGGAGCATTCTTCCTTGGCCGCATGAGACTTAATTTGCCTCAGCCGCATATGACTAATTCTCTGAGCCGCATGGAGCTCACTCCCCGCGAGCCGCATAGGCCCTGATCCCCGAGCCGCATGAGAACCCTAGACCCTGGCCGCATGGACTTCTGAGTCCGGGCCATATGACACGATAGTGACTCGTAGTGGTGCACTCTTGACAAGAAAACCTGACATGACCTGATAGTGGTCCGTCGTGGCGCACTCCTGACAAGAACACTTGACATGATAACTTGGCATGATTTCTCGAATAGCTGTTGCGACGGCTACCTGACATGACCTGACCTGTATAATTGATCCTGACACCGTGGGCGATTGTGCTTGTACAAATAATCCAGTCCTGTCTTGCATCATGTCTAGGAGGGGACTCCTGAGTACCACGGTCAGGAGTACCTACTGAAATGGACTAAGGTTAATGACTAGTATAATTCACTAGACATGAAGAGATGTTCCCCAGTTACAGGCGATCCCGTTATCCCGACCGCAAATATTTGGACTTGTAGCCTGCCGACGAGTAGGGCACATTTTCAGCCCACTGTTATGTGGGGCACTCTTGATTGTCACTTAAATAATTAAACTCTATTGTCACTCTAATGCATTGTACTCTCTGAATTGTCACTATAATGATTGCCTGGATAACCTGGATAGCTGCAGGGCCTGTGACTACTTGGAGCATCTCATTGCATCTTGCTAGTAACTAGGATTGTGATAACCCTAGTTAGTTAATGTAGAAAGCCGTAGGCAATGATTGGCCGTGATTGCTTGGATGGAGTCTAGTCTAGTATAGTATTGTCTAGAATTGATTGATTGCAAGATTGTACCAGAATGATTGAATGATTGTCACTCCAGATTGTCACTATAATGATTGTCACTCCAGATTGTCACTATAATGATTGTCACTCCAGATTGTCACTATAATGATTGTCACTCCAGATTGTCACTTTAATGATTGTCACTCCAGAATGTTACTTGACCTGATTTCTTATAATTATCTTGCCGATAAATGGTGAGAGAAACCAAGTTTCGTTCAGACGAAGGGTTACAACCCCAGTCCTTGTTTGGTTTACGGGTTGTAACCTGGCTATCTGAATAGTCCCATGGTTATCTCATCGTATATCATCCTGTCATGCTTTCTTTCCATATGTCCTGTCTTTTAGTGATTCTATACAAGATTGTCTTTTATAATTACCCATCATATTTTTTCTTAAACTACTGCCTTTTATGTAATTGTATTCTTGTGCTAATTTGCTGGTTTTAGTTCCTAAGTGAAGCCTCCTTTGTGGCACTTGCTCTTTCTGGGGTCTGACCCAGCTGGTTTTATATGGCCAGATACCGGAGCAGCACCAAAGGATCTCCCTGCTTTTCAGCCCGATGGTGGTCGCCAGGCGTAACCAGGGCAACGAGTGGGTTTATTTTTTGCTCTCCCACTCTATTGTAAAAATTATTCTTTTGAGGCGTTTAGCCGTCGAGCAAGTGTTAGCTCGTTTGCAACTTTATTTACTATCTGCCTACGGGCTGTAATCATGATTGGCAACTCGAGGTGATCATGTATGACTTAAATCTTGCTAGTACTTATATTTTGTACGACTAGCTTCATGATCATCTGGATATGTAATGTTTGGGACGCCTTACAATTGTATATTGGTGATCTGATATCTTGTGATTATTATTAGTTGGTTGAGATTGAGACAATAGGTTATTTTATGACCTTAAGAGACTGATGGATTGTAGTGAAACCCTCACATATCTAGACAGCCGTGACCGTATAGCGGTGTGGATTCCATTCCGTTATACGTAGCTGGCTATGTCTGCCCCCGCTCTCCAGTATTCTGGTTCTGGAGCGTGACACATACCAATCCACATACCCAAGTAGCCAAAAATAAATGTGAAAGTGTATGCTAATGGTGCCTACACAAGTTCTCAGGAAATGTAGTTCAGGTTATGTAAGGGAACTCAGGTGCAAAATAGTGTGAAGGTGTTCTCAGGGGAAAACATGAAAACAGTTTTTTTTTTCCAATTACTCAGATTCGACTGAACCCATGTCCAGTGTGTAGTGCCCGTGTCATGTATGTGTACATATATAGCAATGTGTGTGAAGAGTATCAATGAGTGTGTGTAAGAGTTTAGATTTCAGTTTGTGTGAGTGTGGTTTAATGGGACAGTGTGAGGCAATGTGGGAGTGGGGGAAAAACTGGAAATCCTAATGTGTGTGTGTGTTCACAGGAATGGCAGTGGTGTATTGTGTGACTCTGAAATTAACAGTGAATGTGACAGTAGGTACATGTGTGTACAGCAAGTGCAAATGTGTCATGGAGTGAAGGTGAACATACAATGAGTGTTACAGTTAACAGGAAAGTGGCATTCATGACAGGTATTAGGAAAACCCAATGTGGGAATGATAAAAACTGGAATTAAGGTCAATTCAATATGAGCATGTGAATTCTCTGTTAATCAGTAAATCACATATGAGATATCCCAACCTCAGATTCATCACTGATACCTATGTATCCTAACTCACATATAATTGCCCTCTCAAATTGATACCTCTCTAACACACTCTAACACTAATTCCTCACTGTCATAGACAGTTAACAAATCCCCCGCCCATTCCCTAATTTACTAACTCTCTCTGACCTCTAATTACTGACACAAACTCCCACATTCACCTGGCAATGAGGAGGAACCCTTGGTCACACAGTCCCCTATCCTGCAATACCTACATACATATATATACATATGTACTGACATGTATACTCACATATATACATACAAATATACATGAATACAATATACAAATATATGATATATAAATACTCAAACCCAGGTATGTATGAACTCATATTAATTGAATTGAATCCTAACTCAACATAAAAACAGTAAACTGAACAGTGTATCAAAGAAATAGGACAGTTCAACCATTAAAATCTTTTTGAAAACCCAAAACCTAACACTTATCAATAACAAAGATTTAAGGCAACCTAATACACATGTACTTGAATCCAATCATGAGGATTAAACTAAGATTCAGTTAAAACTTTAAAAAAAAATAGAATGAGTATTGAGTAGAAATCTGGGAATTCAATTTTTCATTGAATTGCCCATATTCATACTCAAATTCCATTTTCGTGAAAACAATATATCAAACTTTGAAAACCTATCCTAGCATGACTAATACACCTGTGGGAACCAATTTATTGGTTTAAAACAGCATTTAAATCAGATAAAATAAAAAAATCAATTCAGACTCAAGAACAGTAGCATGTATCAGTCCACATGGGAGCTTGAAAATTCGACTTCAAAACATCGAAAACCCAATGAATTCGTGTACAGTGGTGTCCCCATATGTGTCCACATGTGGAGGGTGTCCATGTGTCCTAGACTGGACACGAAGTGTCACAATCGAAGGAAAAAAACAGGAAGACACAGTGTTCAGAAATTCCTCGTGCACCGTGTCGATTAGCCTAGGACACACACACGACACGAGACACCTCGTGGTCGTGTCTAGGAGTTCGCCAGGTATAGGGCTTCGTGTCTGACACCTTGACACACGACCACAACGTGTCCAGAAGCGACACGAACCCCGTGTCTGAGCCCTGTGCGCGTGTAACAGTGTAGTAAAAAATCCGTGCACTCACGATTTCTCACTCGACACGACACGATTTAACACGAAACTTTGGGATAGCCTTGTCAGACATTGCCCCTACCTCCGTTTCAAGTTTTACGTGTCCACGTGTCCTGTGTCGAGAGAAAATGAGCCGTGATGCAGGACACAGTGTACGTGTGTGCACGGCGTGTCCAACCCAAAATTCTGACACCATAGGACACTAAAACACTAGGACACCTTCAAAATATTATACACATCAAGATCTACAATCCATATAATTACATTTCAAAAATATGAAATAAATTCCTAGTGGCATTTCTACAAACACCTAGTGTATCACTATAATACGTGTCCGATATGGACACGAAATGGACACGAATTGTGCCCAAATTTTGGGGACAGCTAGGAAACCCTAAAACCTAACCTTATATGCAAAGAAATTAGGAAAAACTATAAGTTTAGATGATTTACCTATTGAGTATCAAAACTCAAGAAAAGCTTCAAAGAGGGGATTCCAATGGCAACTCCAATCCCCAAATTGCATACAAACTGATGTGCTCTTCCAAATTAGTATATAAACATAAATTAGATCCTATTGCAAAAGACTAGGACTAAAAAGGAGCTAAAATGAATTAATTAGGAATTTTAAGGTTGGGGATTTACCTCTTCCAAAACTTGAGATCTATTTCCAATAGAGGCTAATCCTAAATGAAAGAGGCATTAAATAGGGGTGGGAATCCCTAGGTTGGCTGCCATGGGTGGGTTTTATTTGGTTTTGGGCCTAAGTCATGGGCCTATGGCTTAAACACTAGGCTTAAATTGCTAAGTCATAAGTCATTGACTTAAACCATAAGTCAGGAACTAACTTCTCTTAAGTAATACTTCCTACCTTAAAACTAATTCCCAAAGACTAAAAGTAGGTTAACTAGAGTTAGACTAGGGTCACCAACTAGGGTTAGTTCTAGGTTAGTCTACAAGTCTCAACTAGTCAAGACTAACTTAACACATAGCAATATTTAATTAATATTAAAATCACACAAATTTCCATAAATCATAATAAATTCAAATATCCTAAAATGCCCAAAATACCCTCTAGGCTATAATGTACTAGTCAAACATCCTAATCACATGGCTAGGCTCTAAGGTTACACTAGTCAAACACCAAAATCATAAGTCATGATTTAAATAGTTTTAAAATAATTAAAAATTACCAAAATTATATTATCATTTAAATATCATAATTAAATAAATTAAAATATAAAATTCCAAATTACCTCATTTGGAAAAATATGTGTTACAGTTGGACACGCGTTAGCAGTGTCGTGCGTGTCGTGCTGGGCCGGACACACGATACTGGGTCAGATCTCATTGCTCGTATCCTTAACACTGGACACGAAGTCGAACTGTTACTTAGATTAATGGGTTAACGAGTTTAAAACGTGCTATTGGGTTCAGAAACTCATTAACCTAAACCCTAATAAAATTAACTAAACCTAACCCTAACAATTGACCCGGGCTGACCCCCTGGCCAACCCGAGCGCGCTAAACCCCCTTGCCCCTGGCCGAGTTCGAGCCCCCCTTTCCTTCTTTTTGTTTTGTTTTTAGTTTATTATATATATGTATATATGTAATGTATTTATATTATATATATAATCTATATATGTATTTATTTATGTATATATATTTATTATATAATACTGTTATGTATATATACATATACTGTATTGGTATATATATATATATATATATATATATATATATATATAGA
>JANAVB010000397.1:4935138-5188507 GCA_029216955.1 Iris pallida
TTCAGAGTTCGTCTGCAGTCCCTCAGACTAGTGTATATCCACCGGCTCTGTGAGAATCTGCGTAGAAAACTGCCACCAACTGCTCCCATAGCAGGGTTCATCAATGGATGATGCAAGAGCAACCATCCGAATAATAGGTAAGGTAACTCCAGCCTAGGGAAGTTCCCCTTATCACCCTTGCACTTGAGCATAGAATCAACATACAGACGAAGACCTACGTTTATCCTACAGGTCATCGCTGATAGTAAGTCCATCCGGTAGCCAAAGACTAACCGGACAGCAGCAAAAAGAACACCTTGATGGAAGCGGTCTACAGCACTTGCTCCAGGTACGACGAATCGACGTAGCCAGTACGTCAGAAATCCTGCCAGCTGGGCTTGTTTAGACATGGACCTGTAGCTCATTCTTATATAGCTCTCGACAAATTCTCCAGCCTTAAGAGGGGGATATTGGTGTTCATCTTCAACTTCGATATCCATTCTATTATTCTCCTCCATCAGCTTTATCACTTCACTGTTGCTGAGGGGCTGGAAGAAATCAGGATTGCATGAATCATGATCTTTTGTCTTTTTCTAATAATGTGGTTAAGAAAAAGATAAGTCAACCATTTGGATGAATAACATGTTCCAGAAGAGCCACTTTTTGTAATAAAAGAGCATATGTTATAGTGGCACAGAAGCTCATCAAAGACTTCCACCATCTTTGGATTCTCTCGACGAAGTCTATCTAATTCGTCGTTGGTCGGGACGTACTCCGTAAGGCAAATCACCCATTGGTAAATATGAGATATACTTCATCTCATGTAGAGCCAAGCCCATCTCCCCACAGGGCGTCATAAACGTCCCTGTCTTGTAGTTGTACCTCTCTGCCAGAGCCAAAACAAATAAGGATTTGGAAAGAAGCCGTATACAGTAGCGTGTACCGCATTATACAGATCAATTTCTCTGAGTTTATTTCAAACTGGACCAGTATCCAGTTGGCTATGCAACTCCATCTTTTGATGTCTGGGTTTACCATACCTGTTAAATAGATGTCTTGATCCGGATAACTGCCCTCTGCCTTGGCAAATTCATTGGCAAAAATTGGTGTTCTTACCGGTAGCAATAAAGATGAGTTTTCAGGAGGGATGCACCCTGGCTTCAACCCCCTCAGTAGAATGCCATGACGCTCAGATGAGCTATAAAACATGTCCCTGTTGTTCGGGCCTTTCTTGACGCAGATTTTTCCCGTTCGTGCATGTTGGAGGGGAGTGATGTCCCAATCCATCCTCCTAGGATGGCTCGCATGAGCATACCGTGCTAAGGGGAGGCATCGAGCTAGGTCTGGTAACTTGACCAATTTTACCTTCCGTGGGAAAGTTCTCGACTCAACTCGAGGTCTTGGTTGAGAACTTTTATTAATGGCATCGCCAAAGAGGAACATCGGCTTCTTATGAGTGACAACATCAGCAGATTGCAAAGGCTGTCCATTTATCAGACTTTGTAAAGTCTCGTTGTCCTGAGCTATCAGGATCGCTTGACGAGATGATGGAAGGGCATACTGTGGGAAGAGTACATAAGATAAGTCCTCCTTGAAATCTGGTTCAGATAAAGTTCCTATAAGATTTCATAATTAGGATCCTCTCTGGTATCAACTGTATCAAACAGAGAAAACAAACTTTAGTACAAGTCAAGTCAGAAATTCTGTCATCAGATTGCACAAAGCATCAGATTGCGCAGATATCAAACTGTGCAAGCATCAGATTGCGCAGATATCAGACTGCACAAGCATCGGATTGCGCAGATATCAGTCTGTAAGCATCGGATTGCGCTGATAATCTCGCACAAATCAGCCGATTGTGCTGACTTCTGCCAGCGCAATTCAACCGATTGCGCGAGAAGATATTCTTCATAAAATGAATAATGAGTTCCTGCAACCAAAACCCTAAACAGGGTACGCAGTATGATCTCATCTCTAAAAAGAGATGGATTCTAAGATTCAGTAAAGTCGAAAGACCCTAAAAAGGGTTTTCGATTGAGTTCTCTACCTCTCAAAGTGGGGTACGCAGCTTCGTGTCGGGAAGGACGCGGCGCAACATGAGTCAAAGACTCGGCGGGGGCCTTGCCCTTGTCGGCGACGGAGGAACGCTTCGGGGTCATGAGATCGACGGGGAAAAAAACTGAAGTCGGAGTAGGCTCGGAGTTTCTCTCTCTCAATGAAAGCAAGTAATAATTTGAAGGATCGGGGAACTATTTATAGTTTTTCAAACAACTAACGGCCGCCACAGATTGTGCCGAAAAAGCTGGAGCTGATTCATCCGATTGCGCAGACATCTCATCATATGCGCAACTTGATTGAAAATTCAAAATTTAAAGTATTTCGAAATTTTAAATAAATTCAACTTTCGAAAACTTTGAAGGGGGTCTTGTAGGTCCTAAAAAATCAAGTTGCTCCCATCAACAAAGTCAAGAAAATCAAGAAAAACAGCTTTCAAATGAACTGCACAGACATCAGATTGTGCATCATTCAGATGGCGCAGACTAGACTGCGCACACTTTCAAGTGCGCAAGCTGACGTGGCCATATCATATCATTACCTGACACAATCAAATCTTCTGACAACTGACAGCACAAAGAACGAGGAGACTGTTCGTTTGTTGTGCCGTACAGTGCTCGAGGACAGCTGTACATGCAGCACAATCTGTCTACGGTGCAGTCCATGCCAGCGCCTTCTATTTTAGCGCAATCCAAAGTCAGCGCAATCCAAAGTCAGCATACTTCATCAAGACAACTGACAAAAGTACACGTGGCATTTATGCCATCAATTGCTCACTACGTGGCAACCGTCTGTGCACGATCCTGCGCATTTCAATCAAATAATGCCATGTGTCCAAGACAGTTAGCCCACAGACAACTGCCTGCGCAGTCTAATGCTGCGCAATCCAATTCATGTGCAATCCAACTTGCGCCATTTAGAATAACTAAAAGTTAGTTATTTCCAGAACTCTATAAATAGAGTTTCAAGTCTTCATTCAAGGAGATCAGACATAAAAAAGTTCAAAAATATCAGAGAGTTCAGGAGTTCTTGCCCAAGTGCTGCTGCATTCTTCCGAGGCTTTTGCCTTCAAATTCAGAGGCTGCCGTCTTCAAAGTTCATATCGTCCAAGGGATAAAGCAATCGTCTTCTAGATTGGATTCCTACAGTTATACTTTTCCAGAATTCTTGTAATCTTTACAAAGTTTGTTGAAATAAAGTTCATACTTTTGTTTTTGCAAACAACCGTATCATAAGCTTTCCGGAGGTCAAGCTTCACACAAGCCTTCATCCCCCCAGATTTGTTGAACTCCCTCACCATCTCATGAGCTAGCAGGCTGTGCTCCGCTATCGACCGGCCCTTGATGAACGCAGCTTGATTCTGGGACACCAATCCCTACATAATCCCCTTCATACGTCTGCATATAAGATGAGTGATAATTTTGTAAAGAAAATTATAGCAAGCAATGGACCGAAAATCTGCAAGAGGTCGCTCCCTCCTTCTTAGGAACCAGCGTCAAGAATGTGTGGTTCATCTCCTTCAGAAGCCTGTCCTCCACAAAGAACTCCTGAACCGCCGCCAGGACGTGGGTCTTAAGCACACCCCAGTGTCGCTTAATGAACCCTGAAGAGAAGCCTTCAGGCCCGGGAGCTTTGTTGGGATTAGCCTTCATCACAATGTCTTCCACCTCCTCCATCCTCACAGGTGCCAGAAGCAGACTGTTCCCATGGAGGAAGGCCAGTCTCTTCGTGACAAGGGCTGAAAACGTGCTAGAGTAGTCCGTCTGCTGATATAGGGCAGTGTAAAATCTGACGGCCTCCTCCTGAATTTCTGCCGGGTCTCCTACAAGACGTCCCTCAGCATTCAGAAGTCTGGGATGCTGTTCCGGTGCTGACGGGTGCGGATCACATCGTAGAAGAATTTTGTGCAGCGGTCTCCATCTTTGAGCCAGGTACATTTAGCCCTCTGTGCCGCACTAATCTCCTCCTGCAGTCTCATGATGCTGACCTCCTCAATCAGGATCTTCTCCTTAACCGCCAGCTCCCCGTTCAGAATGTCAGCTTGGAGGGCCACCTGAGTGTCCCGAAGCTCGGCTTCCTTATCCGTCGGAGAAGTCCGCGGTCTCGTTTACCTACCCCCTGATAGCCGCTTGAGCTGCTTGAGTTTGTGAACCATGTAGAACTGAGCCGTGCCTTCCCGGAAGTGTTGTATCTCTTCCATAACCACCTCCTCATATCCGACCGACGGATACCAGCTATTGTTATATCGAAACGGCCTCGCCCTCCGAGTGGGTCTCTCACTGAGGCCAACCCAGATAGAAGAATGGTCGCTAGTACCCGCCTCCAGACCTTCCGCCACCGAGTTCGGAAAGCACCTGAACCACTCACTATTGCCCAAGACCCAATCCAACTGACAAGCAATCCGATTATGTATAGCCTTGTTGTGCCAGGTCCAGATATGTCCAGCTCGCTCCAGCCCCCGCATCCCTGACATAAGCAGACGCCTCTAGAAGTCAATAAGATCGAGTCCGGAACATGACGACCTCCCACCTTCTCTTGGCGAAGTAGCATAGCATTAAAGTCCCCCATGATGAGCAGAGGAAGATGCATGTTGTCCGCCATGAGACCCAGATGCACAATCTCCTCCCACAAAGCCTTCCGGAGTCTCCGGTCATTGTGCCCATATACAGCACCCATGATGAATCGGAACCTACCTTTTTTTTCGAAAGTAACGCCGATGGGTTGTTCTGATTTATGGATCTGCACCCCCTCCCAGCTACCTTTGTTCCACCTAACCCAGATCCTTGCCATACCACAAAGATCTCAGTTGTGAATGTGATCCCAGTTTGCCGGAGTCCTACGCGAGAGCATAGCGGCCCCTCTAATCTTCGTCTCCAACAGGATAGCAATGTCACACGACTCTTTCCTCAGAACCCCTCCAATCTTCCTCCATCGTCCAATAGAACACCCCCTAATGTTCCATGCTAGGACCGACATCTAATAAGAGATGAGGGGTCCCCTGGAACTCGTCTGGATCGACACTCGAGGGAAGTGTCTCATCCGCCTGATCAATGACTGTATCTACCATAGAGGAAGGAGCAAGATGAGCCTGGATCCTGCTAAGAGTAAGTGCCCAGTCAGGATTGTCTTCAGTCTGGTCATCCATATCCCTCGCCTGAGGGATATCCTCCCGTGTGGCCGGAGCATATCTTTTCCTGCTGATGTACACCATGATCGCCGGGGAGGCCTCCATCACCATCTGACCACTACCAGCCGCGCTCATACCCCTAGTCACGATGTTCCTCTGTGGCCTGAACGGGACAAGTGCACCCTGCGTGCTCTCCTGTCTCTACGGTGATCCTGACTCCAGCCTCCTATTGACCCCCCTATATATATATACCTCACCATGGCCATGCTTAAATTCTGACTTAAAGTGGAAACATACTTCTGGAAGCAGAAGGCGAGATTGAAATGGGACAACGACGGGATAGAAACTCAAAATTTTTCCATGCCTGCGTCAATGGACGCAGACAGAAGTTATCCATTCACCGTACGGTAGACGATAACGGGAACATCATCACTGACCATAAAAGAATCCAAGCAGTCGCTGCGGATTTCTACTCCAAATTATTCACCAAGGAGACTGTTCATATCGACAGACCCTTCTTGGACCAAATCCCCAGACTCATAAATGACAATGATAACACTCAACTGGAGCGTACACCCACGGTCCAAGGAGGTAAAGAAGCGGTGTGGGCCTTGAACGAGCACAGTGCTCCCGGACCGGACGGTTTCACTGGAGGCTTCTTTCGCAAATGCTGGGACATCATCAAGCAAGACATCACCGACGCGGCTATTGCTTTCTTCGAGGGGGCCACATACCCCAAAGCTATTTCTAGCGCCAACCTAATCCTCATACCGAAAAAAGATAACCCGGAGTCCTTTCGGGACTATCTCCCCATCAGTCTCTGCACTTTCACCAACAAAATTATCTCCAAAATTATCGCTTCCAGGATGGCGGAGATTCTTCCTAAGATTATTTCAGAGGAGCATAGCGGCTTTGTGCAAGGGAGAAACATCCAGGACAATATTATGCTGGCTCAAGAGCTAATCATCTGCATGAAATTCCCTGTCAGAGGGGGCAATATTGCCGTTAAGATTGACATGAAAAAAGCCTACGACAGACTAGACTGGCAATTCATGATCTGGGTATTCAGAGCATTCGGTTTCTCAGAAGCTTGGACCAATACCATGTGGAGATCCATCAGCAACTCGTGGTTCTCCACGGTTATCAACGGCCAGGCCGGGGGATTCTTCAAATCCAGTAGGGGCGTTAGACAGGGCGACCCCCTATCCTCCACCGTTTTCATCATAGCCGCGGACGCCCTGAGTAGAAACCTTAACAACATGGTCAATACTCCGAACTTCCAACTCTACCACACCTCCACTGGCTGTCCTACAATCACTCACCTGGCCTTCGCGGACGATTTACTTATCTTCTCATCGGAAGACGTGGGAGCGGTGGAAGTGGTCCACAACACCCTACAGAGGTACTCCAGATGTTCGGGTCAGAAAATCAATCCATCCAAGAGCATCATCTACGTCCACCACAGCATCAAAAGAGAGCACGCTACCAACCTCTCCCAATTAACATCATTCTCAGTCACCCAACCCCCGTTCAACTACCTCGGTTGCCCCTGGTGTACGGGAAATCTAACACTCGCATCTTTGAGAACCTGACTGCCAGAATCAGGAAGAAACTCGATGGGTGGCATAACGCTACATTATCCCCGGGCGGCAAGATGATCCTGGTCAATCATGTATATACTTCCATCCCCATCCACACTCTGGCCGCGTGCTCCCCGCCTAAGAAAGTTCTTGAGTCGATCGAACAGATCTTCTGTAACTTCTTCTGGGGGCATTACAACGGTCAAGACAAATACCACTGGGCTAGTTGGGAATCCATGGCCTGCCCCACCGTGGTCGGCGGTCTGGGATTTACCAAGCTCACCCACATCGCTCAATCCTTCTCAATAAAATTGTGGTGGAAACTCCGTACGAGCAACATCTTATGGACCAGATTTATGAAGGCTAGGTATTTCAAACACATTCATCCATCTCTGGCCATTTCCAACAGTAGATCGTCCGCGACTTGGCATCGTATCTTCGTCGGCCGTGACCTCACCGAGCCCGCAATGAGACTCATTTTGGGCTCCGACGATTCGGACCCATTCCTGGAGCAATGGACCGGGGACAGCTTAATCTCGAGTATTTCGGAGACCCCGAGAAAAGCAGAATCAGAGACTTGTGGAACAACACACCACCAACGACTGGAACTGGGACAAAATTCGTGATTGGTCCGGTGAGGAAGCGGTGGCCAGTATCTGCCAGGCCGGTATTACTATCGGCAGTGACGACGACGCGATTCGATGGACGCTCGAAGCTTCTGGGGCCTTCTCGGTGAGGTCAGCGAGATCTGCCATCCTCGGGATCAACCAGCAGCACCACCCCATAGCACACTATTGGCAGAGCTGTATCCCCCGAAAATGGTCTATCCTCATGTGGAGAATCATTTACAAGCGATTACCCACCGACGAGATTCTCCAAACTATTGGGTTTAGCCTTGCGTCAGCCTGCAATTGCTGCCTCGACTGTCAGATGGAGTCCATTGACCACATCTTTTGCCGTGGGTCCCTATCTGGCGATTCTTGGAGAACCCTCAACCAGATCTACAATATTGTGCCAGGAGGTGGACGCTTCCACGATCTGGCGGCCGCTTGGGGTTCTGCCTCCCATGGCCACCAGATCGTCGCAGCGGCCGCCACGTGGGTGCTTTGGAAAAATCACAACAAGGCGAGGTATGAAGGGCACCAATACTCTGCCGACCAGATCACTCGGGAAGTCCTCCGTCACTGCCGCAAAAGGAGCATCCACTGCTCCCATACCCCGAGGAGCTTTTGGTCCTCTACCCTTCTTTAGCTTTTCCTAGTGGTGTCCTCCCTTCCCTCTTTGTCCCTTTTAGCGGTATACTTGTACAGGCTATTTTAGGGTCTTGTATACTTGGACTGGTTCTGGCTTTTGAGCCTTTTTAATAAAAGGAGAGGGTTTTGGCTAAAAAAAAGTATATATATATATATATATATATATATATATATATATATATATATATATATATATATTTTCCCCACATATCTGAAATAGTAGCCGTTGGATTTTTTTTACCTTTCATATTAGATCAAAATCTTGAGAGAAATCAGACAATTTAAGAATCTAATCTGAATGGTCAAAAATAATAATCTAATAGTTGTTATTTCGAAGAACAAGTGGAAGTGCTTAAGAACGGGATCTCGATCATATATATATATTTTTAAACAAACAGCAATTTATTGAATAAAAAAGGGGGCTCAAAGTGAGCATTACAGGTGCCAGGGTCGAAACACAAAAGGGCCCTGGTAAGCTAAGTAGCTAATACAAAAGTTATAAAGAGTGAATTGCAAAATTTCGAAATAAAGACGAAATTAAAAACGTGTGGACGCTTGGTCCTAAGGAAGGGATGGGCACACAACCCAATGCAAACCGTGGTAGGGTGATCAAAAGAGAAGGAGGTTTTTTTTTCTGGAATGAGAAAAGGAAATACGAATTTTGAAAAAAATTGAATTTCGAAAAACAGACGCCACTCCATGTGCGAGGCGTTGGGCCGAGGGCGGGCTGACGGATGCACACCCCGAGGGATGCCCGCATCCCAAGGCGCACTGCGCGAGGGTCGCGCCGCCCGAGGCGGCGCACGTCTCGGGGGGGACCTCGGGCCACCCGCCGGCACAGCACGGAGCGGCGGAGGTGAGGTCGAGCCGCGGAGGGGCGGCGGCTCCGGCGACGTGCGATCCGCGGAGGGGGACGCCGAGGGGGACGCCTGAGCAAGGGAAGGGGGAGGATCTCCGGTACGGGGGAGGGCGGGGGGCGGCGCCTCTGGCGAGAGCGAGAGCGGATGGAGGACGCCCGGGTCCACCGCCGGGGGGCAGGCGAGCACTGCTCCGGAGAGAGAAGGCGGAGACGGAGGGTAAGAGAGGAGGGAAGGGGGAGAGACGGGGGAGGGGGGTGGGGGGAAAAGGGGGGGAGGGCGGCGGAGCGACGACGGGGTCCTCCGCGGAGCGCCGATCTCCGGAGAGGGCCGCCCGACAGAAGGCGGGGAGACCGTCGGATGCCGTAGAGGAAGGGGTCTCGAAGAGGGGAAGACGGTGGTGGCAGCACCGCCGGACGCCCGCCGACGTCGAGGGCGGGGAAGAAGGGGGAGACCACTCCGGTGGTGCCACGGACGAGGTCGGGGGGCCCCGTCGGAGGGAAGGGAGCTGGCGATGACGGCACACCGACAGAAGGACGCGCACCGGACGGATCCGTAGGCCCCGCCGGCGGCTGCACAGGGGAAGAGGGGACTCCACGGGAGGGGACGTAGCCGAAGGAAGGCCGCGCCTGGCTTTGCTGCGCCGGCGCGCCTAGGGCGGCGAAAGGGATGGTTGAGGAGGGGGAGGGAGGGGAAACCCTCGGCGGGGATCCGGAGAAGCTCCACGGAGGGGTGGGCCATGTGGGCGCTGGCCAACCCGGAAGGGGACCACCGGGGGGGCGAAGAAGAAGAGGGGGGCCGCCGGCCCCGGCAGTCCGACCGGCCAGCCCTGCCAGAGGATCCGCGGGCGGCTGGGCAAGAGGGAGCTAGCCCTCTGCTACATCCAAAGAGATTATAAGAAGAAGAGGCAGGCCTATATATATATATATATATATATATATATATATATAATATATATATATATATATATATATATATATATATATATAGTGGTGTTTTTGCCTTTGGAGACAAGAAAGATAGTCCCACTTTGCTCACACCAAAAAGTGAGTATCTCTATATAAAGCTTTGCTTGTGTTGTGATGTGCACATGAGGTGTGGTGGGACACATGGGTGCCATGTAGGGGTATTTTTCTAGTAGGAAAAATGATTAACTCCTCAATGAAGCATTTATTCTTTTTGTCATGCTCATGGGACTATTCTCTTAGGAGCTAAGCCCCGAACGGGCTTAGCGATTCGAGCCCGGGCTCAGACTTGGACGCAAAGTGGCACTTTGCACTTAGCACGTTAACATCGGCGCATGGCACCTTGTGCGAGGGTTGTTGTGCTCGTCTTATGCGTAAGTCGCATGCGTTAGACGCATGGGCGAGGCGCATGCGCATGATGGGCGAGGCGCATGCACGGAAGCATGCGCAGGGGTTGCACTGCTGCGTACATGCAGGCCTGCGCATCTGCGTTGTTGGGCGATTGTGCACACAGGCACATAGGCTAACGGACTATTGTGCGTATGAGCATTGTTGGCAGGTTAATTTGCTGATTGGTAGATTTGAGCGGTTATGGAAATATTAAGTCAATTATTCAGATCTATTTTTTGTCAGATTTGAATTTAATTCAGTTATATCTTTCTATTACTCACTCCTATCTTTTAGCAATCAGTTGGCGGCCAGGATTAGGGTTAGGTTTTCACCCAACTCTATAAATACTCTCTTCGTGCCTCCTTTGAGAACGTACTTCGAAATTGAGAGACAAAGAGAGTTGTGTGGTCGCTACCTTCAACAGTTCAGTGGATTTATAAAGGAGGTGACGACGAGCGTTCCAGAAGTTCCTTCAGAACTTGCTGGTTCTTGGGAGCATAACACGGTAGGATGAATTTTGTTTTGAGAAATGATGATCTTTATTACCCAGTAGAGTTGCCTTCTCTTCCTTCTTTCTTCTTCTTCTTCTTCTTCTTCTTCTTCTTCTTCTTCTTCTTCTTCTTCTTCTTCTCCGAGTGGCCTAAAGAAATTAGGAGAGCAAATTTGTTTGCCTGAGGTTAATCGTACAAAGTGAAAATAGAGAGCAATTTTTTTTGTACGAGGTCGCTTCTTCTGACAGTTGCTAAGTCAGAGCCGAGAGCAAATTTATTGCAAGAGGTCTCTAAATTCTGATCGTTCTTCCATCTATATCTATTTCGGGAATAACAATCTCAAAGCAAGATCCGGATCCAATGGAGAACAATTGTACAAACCTTCTCGACACAAGTTTTAGCAAACTTGAAAAGTTTGACGGAGAGCATTATAACCTTTGGAAGAGAAAGGTCAGCCTTAATCTTCAACTCGTGAGTGTTAACTACGTGTTGACAGATCCGGAGCCCTTAATTCCAGAAGGTAAAAATGCTCGGAGGTTCGCTGAGGCCACTGCTTTGTAGTCCAAGTGGAGGAGAGATAACAACCTCTGCAAGTTGCTTATCTTAAATTTGATGGAGGACTCTCTAGCAGAGTCATACGACATGACGATCAATGCCAAGAACGTCTAGGATTCTGTAGAGAATCTCTACAAGGCAGATAAAAATAGGAATAAGATCCACGTGGTCGAAAAGGTCTGGAAAATGTGATTTAAGGACGACAAGACGATGTTGTCTCAAGTCAAAAAAATTCTCAAGTTACGTCAGAAACTTGAGGATGACGACATGCCCTTGGTCGATGCTTTCATTGTTGGGGGTATTTCTCAAGAAGATGAAGGTGGATCTTCAGCGCCTTCTGTACTTGATACATATTGAAGACGAGTTGAGGGCTCAACTCAAAGTGGACACATTGTCCAAACAGATGGCCAAGGCCAACTTAGTGCAAGAAAAAAACTCTAAAGGGAAGCAGAAGGCTCCCTATCATAAGAAGAAGGATATTCTCCATTCGAAGGTGAAGATGGCTCAGTTCAAGCAAAAGTCTAATGAACCTGGGACTTGTTTCAACTATAGCAAGAAAGGCCACTGAAGGAAGGACTGCAAGGAAAATCCTAAAAGGAAAGAGCAAGGTGAGGCTAACTTTGTTGGTATGATTGCGCAGGTTGACTCAACTAGAGTAAGCCCACTTCCCAAAATTTTAATTTTCTTTTAATTTTTTTATTTTATTTGATTATGATTAACTTTTATGATTATTAGAGTTTATGCCTAAGCTCATAGGAGAGTTATGACCATCTTAAAGTCATATAGCCCCTAGAGAGCTTAAGTAAGTACTATTTAGCTATTTTATATTTTAATATAATTTTTATATATTTTTAGATAATTATTTTATAAAGTTTTATATATTTTAAAGACGTCCAATATTTACTATAAGGCCATTTGGAACTATTTTGAAACAAAGTATTTTTATTTGGGTTCTAGGTAGTTATAAATATTTTCTATAATTTTTTAGAATTTTTCTAGAATTTTTAGGATTTTATTTAGAATTGTCTGGAGTTAATTTAATTTTTAAAATAATTTCTGTAATTTATTTACACAGTCAACGCTCTGTCAGACGTCGGGCCTACCTGTCAGCCGCTCAGGCCGAGCGGGGTAGGCCCAGCTGTCATCGAGACATGAGCTTACATGGCATATAATTTCCTTTTATAGAGCTGGCTTCATGAGCCGACTCCAACTCGAAGCAGGGAGGTCATCGAGCCGTTGAATGTTTTGAACGGAATGGCCTGGATGCTACCACGGGGCAAGCTCCAGCCGCGGCTCACACCGACTCAAGCCGCCCCTCTCTCTCTCTCTCTATATATATATATATATATATATATATATATATATATATATATATATATATATATATTTTATATATATATATATATATATATATATATATATATATATATATATATATATATATATATATATATATATATAAAATAGTAAACCCTATTAACCTTGGCCGATTTTGAGGAGAATAACCCCTAGGAGAATTTCGACTTCCTGAAGCGATTACGGACAGCCCCGACCTCGTTTTCATGTGCTATTTTTTTGTTGGATTCGTCTCGAGGTCAGATTTAGAATATATATTTTATTTCTTATATTTTATTTGTGAATTTCTGGAGAATTATTTGAGTGTCGCTTGTCTAAAACTCGACATGTCGTACAGTTTTCGAGATCCCGGGAGATCCCAAACTCTGATTAGCGATCCGTTTAAAGTTTTGGAAAGCTAACACGATGATCTTTGACATATAAGTTTTCAATAATTTCAGAGGTTCTTGTACTATTTTATTTATTAAATTGAACTCAGATTTGATCGTAAATTATCGATTTGGCCACGGTTAGCCATAACGGCGGTATCTATTGACCAAAGCGTAATTTTACGGCACGGTCGATTCCGGTGCACTTGTGGCGCTGAAATATACCAATATGCACTTTCAAAATCTCGAGTTTAAAATGTTTGACTAGTTAGTCAACGACACGTCTCGATTTGCATGTCATAGTTTTCAAAATTAGAAATATGATTTTCTATGGCCAAAATTCCCTATTTGAATAATATTTCATATTATTATTAGGTTAAATTAGATTTTAAGTGATTTATTTTAGAATTAAATAATATTATTATTTTGGTATTTAAGTATATCTTATCGACCTTAAAATATTATTATAATTTTTTTTTAATCTATAGTATAACTTTAATATGATTTTCTCTAGTTCCAAAATAATTATTTACATTATTTGGACTATTAGTTTTCAAATATCGTAAATATTTTTTAGATAGATTACAAGTATTTTTCTATATATATTTTTAAGGATTTTCTTTTTATAAAACGAATTTCCTTCGAATATCGAATCTTGACCGAGACTAGCCATACTTTCCTATTTCTTATGATTCTGACTACTTCATATTGACCTTAGGTTAATCGGACTATTTTGGATCCAATGGCATGATTTATTCCATCATTTGAGGTTGTCTTGCATACTTATGACATCTAAGATTATTCTGTGCCAACACGATCAAGTCACACAACAACTGCAACTTAACTCGAGACAAGTACAGTATTGCATTATATTTTGGTATATTATAATACTTTTTTATTATTTCTTTGTTTGATATTCCATTGAGACATGATGGTGACACGGTAGGTTTATTATGTCTTTCTTATTGGGTCACGCCCCGCTCCCAGAATACGGCGAGCCGAGAACATAACATCATCCCAGGCTACGCGACATATGGATACTCCGGTATCCATAATCGCGATTGTCGCCCGTACGGCTCTAGGGTAGGATTACAATAGGTCACAGGGTACATAACTCAAATAATTTTATAATTTATTACAGGACATTTCTAAACTATAATTAGAAAATTTTATTATTCTACCCGATTACAACCTTTAACTCAATATACATATAATACATAACCAACTACAAAGTACTACCAGCTGATGTCCAGGATCGACCTCTTCAGTGTACATTGGCATTCCCTCCTGAGCTTCATTAAAACCTAGTAAACAAAACTAGGTCGTCAATACGACTAGCAAGCCCTCGGTCAAAGGAGATAGTTATGAATGTGGAATGATAAGATAAATGAATACAAAATGAAGTAACTTGAGCAATTAAACTCATACCTTGTGATATCAGTCAAGAAGTAAATAGCTCTCAAGATAATGTCACAAAGGACATAAACCAGATCTTTCTAGACCGAAATGCAATTTAGAGAAACCTTTCTGGATCACACACACATGCCTAGCATCTCAACAATAACCCCATATGCCCGGGATCAGGCTCGTATGGTGCTTAGATTATCCAACCGTCTGTACTATCACATATTGATGTAATTACAAGCAAGATAGCATCATCATGAGTTAATTTTCGAATCATCTGGATCGAGTCATCGAATCATGAGCTATAAAAGAAGTTCGTATGACTTGAACCTTTCTAAGAATATCGAACCCATTCATTAGATAGCTGAGCTGAACTCAGTGCCTGGATGTTTAATGAATTAACAAGTATTCTGAGCTGAAACTCAGGGTATTGTGCAAATGGATAGCTGAGCTGAAACTCAGGGCCTGGATGTCCAATTGCGATAAAAAAGTGAGCTAAGCCTCACCCAGAATATTCGCACGGCCGCACGAACACCGATTCAGGGACTGATCAGTACGAAAAATAAAAATCATATTGCAAAAAAGTCAGCCGAGTGTGATCCAATAGCTTCTCTCCCATCCCGATGCATCATATTCTAGACGTTCATATTCCATAGAAACCATCCCTCAAACGGGAGTCTTAAAAGTCAAGTCACATTCAAGTGATAGTTTCGTCCTTTCCGAAACTAATTGAGTCCAAGAAAGTGTTGGAACTAAGGCAAAATTCCAAGGTATCTAATTGGACAATGATTTTCAAGAATCCCTCCGATGTTATAGATCGAAAATGGATGGTTCCAATGATCTAAAACTTAAGTCAAAAGTTTCTAAAGAGTCAGAATTCTCGGAAAAAGACTATCTTCGAAAATTTTCAAATTTTTTGGCAGTCTCTCCTTTGTATTTACTGACCCAAAAATATTTTCAGAACACATAAACACAAAGAATAAATGTATGGGCACGCCGAACCCTTCGGTAGAGCAACCCTCAATACCGGCAACACGCAATATATATATCCGAGTACGCCGACCCCTTCGGTGGAGCAACTCTAAACACCGGCAACACGCAATATATATATCCGGTATTGAAAATAAGGATTTGATATCATACCTTAGCGAGTTAGCAATCTTATTTATGTGCAAAATGTATCTTTGGGTACAAAATGTATTCTTTAGGTCCTCACAAGCTCAAGCATACAAGTTGTAGTGGAAAACTACATAAGTTTTTCTAAGAAAAAAAATCACGAAATGAAAACTTATCCAAAATCAATTCTAACATGTCCAAAGTTAATCCATACATAAAAGTATCTTTTAGGAGAAATAAATTGGTTATTTTGACTTGAAAACTTATAGGTGAGGTTACTATAATGTACCGGCATTTATAAAAACCCATTTAACTAAGTGGTCACAATAATTATGTCAAATATGTATAGTTTATAATTCTGGACAGAGTTAAACAATACAAATAATAATGAAAATTTATACATGCATATACATATGAACCTTGCATAGAATTTAACTTTTACAAACTTGTATTTCATGATGTTAACAAGAATTCATACAAAGCCCTCTTTATAAATATGTAAATTCATTATCTACGTGACAAGCGTAAAACCATTTAATAAAATCAAGGCTTAAAGTACTAAAATTTCTAGACTTTCTTCCTTTTAATTTTCATTCACAAGAAAAACCACAAAGTTGTAATAACTTAGTGTGTCATGAAGAACTAATGTGTATCTCTATGAAGACTGAATCCGCTGCCTGCAAAATAATTGATTTCCTATCCTTTTCGAGAACCAAACGAGGCCAAACAGTCTGCTAAAGCTAGAAAATGGTGTTCTTTTATACTTTTATTGATAATGTGATACTTAAATACTAGTACTACTACTCAAAGATAAAGTTTCTCAACAACATTTAAAGCACATGCAACAGAACCCATGGTAAGTTCCTAACCGATAGGTATTATATAGTCTAATTCCCGAGAAGTGTTCAAATACTATAAAATAAAATGTTAAAATACAGTTGTCAACCTTCAAACTATCTGCTCGAGCAGTCAATAAACCATAGTGCAAGTGACTATATCATCATTTCTCAGATATTAGAGAGCATATTTGTAACAAAAGAAGATTCATGCACAAAAGTTTCAGAATGCTTGATAAAGTTTAAGCGGAAGCTAAGTTTCAGTGAAACGGTTTTTAAGCAACTATCTAACTTATAATTCCAGCAATCAAGATGTTAAACCTGTGAAAGTGGAGGTACTATTGGGGAAACCCTTAACATATGTATAAAGTATATATATGAGATAGGAATGAAACTCTACACTACTACATTCAATGTCAACAAACAATTTGTAAATATACTTAATTCTATCCAAAATTTAGATAAATAATTTAACATGCATTTTTTGATGGAAAAAAATTACAGATAAAAAGAAGGGAGAGAGAGCTTGCCTTGGAAAAATAGATTTGGGTTTAGAAATTGGGGGTTAGGGCTTGAGTCTTCTTCATCTTCCAATTCTCATTCTCTTTACTTCATCATCTTCTACTTCTTCTTCTTCTTCATTTTTTTTGAGCGATAAAGGGGTTAGGGCTTTGGTGATAGAGATGATAATGAGGATGATGGAGATGGAGATGAAGATGATGGTGGTGGTGAAGGTGAGCGGCCAGGAGGGGAGCGTCCGGCCGACGGTAGTCGACGCTGGTGGATGTGCGGAAGGAGGAGCCGAGAGGGAGAGGGAGTAAGAGAGATGGAGAGAGAGAGATGAAGAGTGGTGTCACGACCCACACCCGATTTTTCGGATGCGAGCTCGTGAGCAAGCCAGCTATGTATTGAGCGGACTCCAGCCCGACTCGAGTACGTATAAGCTGTCCAGAATAGGGTGTCATGTCTAATCTAAACTATATCTCAATCCACAAGAATCATATAAACAAGAATGAACAAGTATGGGTCATAGTCTGCAGCCCATTATTATATTGTCCGATTAGACTCCAAGAATGATATGAGTCTATAAAATAAGCAGAATATATCATGGCATGGAATATAAAGCACGAGAAGATAATAAAGAAATATCACAAGCAAATACCTGTATCATACATCGCAATCCTCTACCATCCTGCTCTGCTAACTAACTCCATGTAGTCGCTAAATCTGAAGAGATCATTAGGTCCTCAGAGGACATAGCAAGATACATATAAGCATGCCTATCTAGCAGTTTAATCATGCAATAATATAAACAGGAACTAGACATGAGACTGGCATGTGGCTACTGACAGGTAACTATGAACTGGAATACAAGAACAACTATGCGTAAATGAACTGCTGGAAGAACAAGTAAACAAGAGATCAATGGAATACCAACCCTCGTCCCGAATGTAGACTCGCAGGTCAGTTTCAAAATAAGTTACCCTCGTCCCGTGTGTGGACTCGCAGGTGTAAAGGACAACCCTCGCCCCGTGTGTAGACTCGCAGGTTGTGGGAACTATACATGAATAACAGTTTAATTACACATACTTATAGGCATGACTCAGTCAAGATATAGGTGACGACACGTTACAACTCAATCATGACACAGGTAAGGACTACTCTAGCATGTGTAAGCCCCTAGTTTGTAAATATTATTTTTATAAATTTTTAAATAATTTTTAAATAATTTTTTAATCAAAATATATCACTACCAAAATACAAGGTTTTAGCGACGGCACTATCCGTCGAAAATCTGTCGGTAATTCACTTTATCGACAGATTTTCGACGGATACGGGCTGAAAAATCTATCGGGAATAGCCTCGTCGCTAAAACTAGCTCGTCGCTAGTCCGCCGCTCTGCGACTACTTAGCGACGGATTTCCGTTGACAAAATAAAAACTTTTAGCGACGGCGTACCGACGGCTTCCCGTCAAATACGCCAATTTAAATTTTAAATATATTCATAAAATTAGCGACGAAAAAGTTGTCGCTAAATCGTCGCTAACCGTGTATCCGAGGGTTTCTGATACGCAATATCCGTCGCTCAAATCGTCGCCATCCTTGACGGATTAGCGGCGGAATAGCGACGGATGATACGTCGCCACCCTTCTGGAAATCTTCCATATATTCCAGAATATGAGCGACGGAAGGTCCGTCGCTCTTCCGTCGTAAAATTTTTCCAGAAATAGGCTGACGAACAATCCGTCAGGAAACCGTCGCTAACTGCAAATGTCAGTTGGTAACCCGTCGGTAATCCGTCGCTACCTACAAAAGTCCATCGGCAAGCCGTCGATAATCTGTCGCTAACTGAAATATTTTTGAAAAAAAATTGCAGGAAAGAGACTATTCCCTATAATATAACATATTCAGTATCCACCATATACAAATATAACATATCCGACATCCAATATATCCAACAAATATCCATATTGCCAACAGAATATCTCCAAACATCTAATATATCACAACATACACAAAAAATATCCAACACAATGACCAACAAAATATCCAACACAATATCCGACACACTATCCCAACATACATAGCAAAATATCCAAACATAAACAATCCAATACAAATACGAAGGCTCAATCTGGTTGCGTTGAGACATGTACCATTCTATCAGCCACTTTGCAAAATATTCAAACATAAACAATCCAACATAATGCCTCAGAAAAGATCGCAAGTCAGATGATGAATCCTCACAGCCAGAGATCATAGTTGCGTTGAGGCATGTACCATTCTATCAGCCACTTTGCATACGAAGGCTCAATCTGGTTGAGATCTTCTGTAGGGACAGGAGGGTCGGTCCCGATACTACTACTCTCTGACGGTGGCTCCTTCTTAAATTCAACCTTGGGAGCAATCTCTTCCTTGATGGTCATCGGTTCTTCCTTGACCTCGACCTTTGGTAACACCTCCTCTTTAACAGTCACCGTCTCTTGTTTGACGATGGGGACTTCCTCCGTATCGACCTCCAAGGGTTCCTTGCCTCGGCCCCTTCCTCGGCTAGCAGCACCACCTCGGGGAGTCTTGGGAGCCATCTCTCTGACAACAGAAATTTTCATATAGGATAAAGAAATTTACTCAAATTATAAAATAAATAAGAAGTTTATCGAAATTTTCAGCCACATATGATATCCACCTCGGGGAGTCTTGGGAGCCTTCTCCTCTCCTCCACCATGGCTCTGGAAAAATCGCCAACACCTCCAGCAAAATCTCTGTACTTCCTCTAGGTCATGCCACCGGCTGTGCTGGTTCCCTCTCCTCTTTCTGTCCACTTCTTATCCCCCGACTCTACACTTGAGCTGGATATCATATATGGCTGAGAGAGTCAAATAAGAAGAAGGAAAGTAGGGAGGAGCAGATGGGACCAGAGCATGGATGGAAGAGAACTAGAAAGCACTGAACCTTCCTGTTGTGAGAACTGTGAAGAGTGAGAAAGGAGAGGGGGGTCTTTGATTTTTGCGTTCTTCATCATTAGAGGGAGTAGCACTGGAAAAGTTGTGACGTTGGTAGCATGAGAGAGTAAAAATTTGTATCACAAGACTAACAGAATTACTATGTAATCATGTACTCACCAACAACCGGATGTAACTGGAAATCTTTCATAATTTATTCTAACATACATTAGTGTGAATCTTCTATGTTCTGTACATATGGTGTAGTATACGTTCTTATCGAATCTAGTATCTAGTATCTGAAGAATGTAACAGAATCAAAATGAACTCACATAATTTAATATTAAAACATCATCTACTGCTATATAAGATATAGTGATAGGTTGTCGTATCATCATTGTCGAGGGATGAGGGTCGGAGGACAGTCAACTTTATCTACGGCTACATAGTTTCTGCCATGCCAGTCGAATGACTGCAGGGACTATGTGCTGATCACCATGTCGTACCGTAGATTAATGCAAATGGAGCTGGAGCCAAAATATAGAATCCAAAATACAAAATACAGAATCCAATCCTTAGGTTCGCCAAAAATACAAAAACAAAGATTGACACACAGTTCTAATTCATATATATTTTAAGTGTGAGAACGGATGGCTCAGAACACAACCCAAAGTTCATTCTAGCATACATTAGTGTGAATCATGTATGTTCTGTATATATGGTGTAGTATACGTTCTTATCGAATCTAGTATCTAGTATCTGAAGAATGTAACAGAATCAAGATGAACTCACATAATGTAATACTAAACCATCATCTACTACTATATAAGATATAGTGATAGGTTGTCGTATCATCATTGCCGAAGGATGAGGGACGGAGGACAGTCAACTTTATCTACGGCTACATAGTTTCTGCCTCGCCAGTCGAATGGCTGCAGGGACTATGTGCTGATCACCATGTCGTACCATAGATTAATGCAAATAGAGGTGGAGCTGGAGCCAAAATACAGAATCCAAAATACAAAATACAGAATCCAATCCCTGGGTTCACCGAAAATACAAAAACAAAGATTGACACACAGTTCTAATTCATATATGCTTTAAGTGTGAGAACGGATGGCTCAGAACACAACCCAAAGTTCATTCTAGCATACATTAGTGTGAATCATGTATGTTCTTTACATATGGTGTAGTATACGTTCTTATCGAATCTAGTATCTAGTATCTGAAGAATGTAACAAAATTAAGATGAACTCACATAATGTAATACTAAAACATCATCTACTACTATATAAGATATAGTGACACAGTACTAATTCAGAGATTGACACAATACTAATTCATATATGTAGTCCAATACAAATAGTCTAATACAAAAACAACCCAATACAAATAGTCCAATACAAATAAGTTCAGTAATAGCTAATGAGAACCACGCAGCTCACGCAAACGCTCAGTGATATGATCACGCAACCACCTAGAATAAGTGGGATCGATGACGTTAGGAGAGATGTAGTCCCTTGTAAGTGCTGCATGAATAGAACTCCCGGTCTCACTAGCTACAGGTGCTGGATGAATAGAACTCCTGGTCTCACTAGCTACCGGTGCCACTTCCTTCTTAACAGTAGGAGGAGCTACCTCACTCAAACGACGTGTCGCTCCTCGGGTCATGGGTGCCATCCGGTAAGATCGAGAAATAAAGAGAGAAATGAAGAGAGAATGGGGCTACTATCATGAAGAGAAGGGATATTAGTTGGTGTCAGTCCAACAATCAGTGAGGACATGGGTACTGTTTTGAGTGTTCAGTTGTATGAGTATCTTGTGTTGGTGTCTTTGGATCAGTAAAATGAGGGTGTATTATGAGTTAATATTTTATTAGCAATTAGGATACATGATTTAGAGAGGTTAGTAATCCAAGTATCAGAGTTAGTGATCAGCTGTATGGGATTAGAGGATGGAGCACTTGGAGCTTGGGGATTTTTAGATCTTGGAGCCATTTTTATTAGAAATCCATCTCCCAATAGGTATATGCATTGTAAACCCTCAAAATTGCATTAAATAGAGTAGAGGCATCAAATAAGAATCCCATGCAATAGGGTTTCCAATGGTGAGGAGTTTTGACTCTTTTCCTTCCATTTGAGGACTTTCTTCTTTGTATTTCAACCTATTTTGCCAAACTGTACCGGTATCGGTCAGTATCGGTCCGATACCGATTCCGATACTGACTTCGATACCCCCTCCCCCGATCCGATACTCATAGGATTGGTCCGATCCGAAACCACCTATACCCCCTCCCCCGATCCGATACACCGATTCGAAACCACCGATACTCATAGGAATGGTCCGATCCGAAACCACCGATAACCCCCCACCCCCTCCCCTACCTCGCCGGACAGCAAACCCCCCACCCCCCTTTCCCACACCCCCCAACAGCAAACCCCCACCCCACCCCCTCACCCCCCGACAGCAAACCCCTACCCCACCCCTTCCCCTCCGACAGCAAACACCCACCCTCCTCCCCCTCACCCCCCGACAGCAAACCCCCACCCCATCTCCTCTCCCCCCGACAGCAAACACCCACCCCCTCCCCCTCATCCCCGACAGCAAACACCTACCCCCCTTCCCCTCACCCCTTCCCCCTCACCCCGCTCCGTACCTAACACCATCCACCCACCGCCCCCTCCCTCCCCCATCACCGCCAACCCCCGCGACAGTCGGCCCACCCCCACCCGAAACCTTATCCCTGCCCCGAAACCCTAAAACCTACCCTGTCCCCCGCCCTCAACAACCTCCCCCCACCTCGTCGGCCCCAGCGACAGCCGACCCCCCACCAACCCGAAACCCTAAACAGAGAGAGAGAGAGAGTGAGGAGGAGAGAGAGAGAGAGAGAGAGAGAGAGAGAGCATACCTGAGATAGAGATATTCTATTGGAGAGAGCTTCGCCGAAGAATGTGAACCGTCGGAGAGAGCTCGTCGGAGAGAGAAAGAGAGAGAGAGAGAGGGAAGAGAAAGAGTTTTTTGGGGGGAATAAAAAATTTTCCCCCCCGTCGGTCAATTTAAGTTAGGTTACAGTATTCAGCGACGGATTACCGACGAATATTTTCGTCGGTAGGTAGCCGCTAAATACCAACTAGATTACCGACGGAACGTCCGTCGCCACATAGACGCTAATTTAGCGCACCATTTATTTCAGATTTTGTCGCCACAATGTACGACATATTAGCGACGGACATGAATCCGTCGCTAAAGTTTCGTCAAATTAGCGACGGATGTGCGACTGATTTTGACGCAAAAAACTAAAAAAGTATACATTGCTTTCTGACGGTAGCCAGTCACAAGGTAGTCGCAAGACCGTCGCTATGGCCGACGGATTCGATCCGTCGCTAATCCTCCGTCGCCAATTTACTGTATTTTAGTAGTGTATCATTTTATAATTAATTGAAATATTTTAATATCAATTAGTAATAGTTTTATTTATTTCAATATCATTATACAATTTGTCGAATTGTTATTATATCAGTTTATAATTTAATGATTTGTTTTAATTATAGTTTACAAATTATATTTGCAAACTGATAGGCATAGGGCAAACCTGCAAGACCCCAAACTTTGGGGGCCTTGCTGCAAAACCAACAGTCACCCCCCACGACTTTCTCTCTTCTCTCTCACCTGCCCCCGACGATCGAGCGACGACCGCCACCGCGACACCGACTTAGCCCCCTTCTTACCGCCCTACCCTCTCTATAAATAGCCCCAGACCCAAACCCTAACCCTAGTCTATTTTTTGACCACCACAGCCCCATCTCTAACCCATTTTACCTTGCCGAAACCCTAACTCCGGTGACCCCTAGCACCACCTCCACAGCCACCTTCACCGCCATCGACCACCACCGAAGTGTTCGTCGAAGCAAGGCGAGTGCAGCGCCACCCCAGCGCCGCAACCACAACGCCCCTAACCGCCTGAAGCCCCCTCGACTTCAAACCCCGACGTCAGACACGAAGGTAACAGCCCTAAATCGTGTCGTGCGTGTCCCAAACTCACGCATGATGTTCGCCTGGACACGAGGAACCTAACAGTAGGTTTGGACACGCGTTAGCAGTGTCGTGTGTGTCGTGCTGGACACGGACACACGATACTGGGTCGGATCTCATTGCTCGTGTCCTTAACAGTCTGGACACGAAGCCAAACTGTTACTTAGATTAATGGGTTAATGGGTTTAAAATGTGCTATTGGGTTCAGAAACCCATTAACCTAAACCCTAATAAAATTAACTAAAACCTAACCCTAACAACTGACCCGGGCTGACCCCCTGGCCAACTCGAGCGCGCTAAAACCCCCCTCTTGCCCCTGGCCGAGTTCGAGCCCCCTTTCCTTCTTTTTGTTTTGTTTTGTTTTTAGTTTATTATATATATGTATATATATATATATTTTATTATATATATGTATATATGTATTTATGTATATATATATATATATATTTTATATTTAGTATTTTTATATATGTATAAGTATATTTATTATATGTATATATCTATTATATATATATATATATATATATATATATATATATATATATATATATATATATATATATATATAATATATATATATAATATATATATATATATATATATATATATATATATATATATGTATATATAAATATCTATATATTTATATATAATATTGTTGTTGTATATTTATATATGTATTTCAAATTCTACTTTGTACAAAATATTATTATGTAAAATTTTACAAGTTATTTTATTATATAATTTTGTGACTTGCATATTTTACCACTTTAAAATATATTATTTATATTTAAATTTCTGTATTTTATTATTTATGACCAATTGATGTCCAAACCTAGCATGAGTTTTTGGGCCCAATTGTGTCTAATACATTCAGAGTCTGTATAAGTCATATTGGACTTGATTCATGGCTTTGGGTCCTGTATCTGGACTTCGTTTCAATTTCGAATACATGGACAAAATAGTAAATAATTAATTAATTATTTTCCAGAAACTGTTGCTTGCTATTTTTGAATTTTTATATATAATTTAAGTGCTGTAAAAATCTGAAAAAATTATATTTAAATACTATATTAATTTAGCTAATTTACTATAATTTTTCCAGTATTTAATAAGTAATTTTGGTATTTTATAAAAATAGGAAAATAGAACTCATTTTTAGGATATATATGTTTGCTGATTTTTAATAAATATCTATGAGGGTTTATAAATTCCAGAAAAATTAGTATAAATTTCTATAATTAACAAGGATCATTATGGTACTTTATTTTATGTAAAATTGAGCTTTTTCTCTATCTCAAAAAATTGTTGAAACACAGTGTACAGTTTGATTTATTTATTGAATAATTACGACTTACAATATTTTGTGTTGTTTTGAGTTATTGTGACATTGGACCTCACCCTACACTAGTGTAAAGGCCCTAGAAAGTTAGTTTGGATATTGTGTCACCCCACACTGGTCTCCTATGCTAAATTCATCATTTGGCTAGGTGTCCAGTCAGAAAGTCATGTTGCACAACTAGTGTTTTAGTGTTTAACTTAGTATAAAAACTAAGTTTATGTGTTATTTCTACAGTGACGAGTCACCTGACATCTATAGCATTTCTATCACTACTTTACTTTGCTAAAGGCAAGTACTTCTACAAACTTTACATACTGTTACAACATTGAACTGCGATTCCAACCATGTTAAATACTGATCCTTGGGGTAGCAAGTTAAATATTCACATGTTGTATTACTTTCAGTCCCTACCATACTTAGGATAGTTTTTATATCTCTTACATGTTTAGAATCTGGGTTATGGAGAAACTGATAGTTGAGTACGTGATCATGACCCCTTTATCGTACGGAACAAAGTTTTATTTTAAATGTTACTACACCGTAGGCCTTTATCTCAAAGCTGTATTTGTGCGTATGTACATCTATCGCCTTTACACTTGTACGGAAGTACATTTCATTATATGCCCCTGCACATTATACACCTATTGACGATCACGTACCTGCTACAATTTTAAACATTACATATACATCTGTCTCTATGACATATGTGTCCATGCCATGATAGATTATGATGTGCCATGATTCCAGTTTATTACATTCCTGTTCATTTCATGTTTCGTATATTTAGTTTGCTAGAATCGAAACTTGCTCCCGTCCTGACAGGATAACGTTGTAGGTATACTTACTGAGGAGGAGTTGCTTTGTGATTCCTATTATGGAGTTGCTGTCGAGGACCAGGCTTTATCTTACGAGAAAGTACCTGTGGGAAAACTCATCTAGTTATCTATTTACTTTAGAATTTTGAGAGTAGTCATGTATTAGACTTTGTATTTTATGACTGGACCTGTATCCATCTTTATATTATGGACTTGTACTTGGAACCTTCTTATATACGAGATGACTTTTGTGTTTGGAACTTTTTTGACTCTTTATTACATATAGAACTGTTAGCACATTTTAGTCTTATCTTGTTATCTTTAGAACAGCTTACTATGCTTTATCTCAAGCGTAGGCTGGACATGACTCGGCCCGGCCCAACAATTTGGGTAGCGGATCGTGACATATTTTTAGTGGTGGCCCACGCAGGTCCCGACTAAATTGTTTGGTTACGTTATTGTACCAAGCATGCCTGCAATTAGGAACTTAAGGTAATTAGATAACATTAGAAATGACGCTTAGAACACCTAGAGGAATACTAGGACTGCAACATAGAAAACATATTACATCATATGCTCGCCATTACAATTAGATTTCTTGTTTATGATTGTTTACTTTAAAGAGTCCTTATAAGTCCTTTTTATTTATTTATTTAGATGGTGCTCACCCGCTCATCCCAGTATGTCACACCTGAGAATGGCACACTCCCTATCCAATCGGTTGACCAGTTGACCGATGTACCTCCACCTCCACCTATTATACTCCCCCACTCCACAAATCCATCAACCCAAATGCCTCCACCATCTTCCACATCATAGGACCGACAGGACCCGATACTCCCACACCACCTATTATTATACCTACCCAGGCTTCCGTCACACTCGACGGAAACCAACTGTTTATTCTGATCTAGGGGTTCCTAATGACCCATCAGGAGCAGACCATCCTACTCCGACAGAGCATGGAGCGTTCTGAGGAGCGTACCGTGGTCCCACCACCTGTAGAGCCACGACAGAGAGCAGGGACAATCAAGGACTTCATGGGTCTGAACCCCAAGGAGTTCTTAGGGACTGAGGGCATTGTAGTAACAGATGACTGGCTAGACTCAGAAGAGAGAAAGCTCATTGGAGCTAGGTTGCCGAGTGACCTCCAGGTCGAGGCAGCAGGATTTCTGCTGATAGACTTGGCAGGAGTTTGGTTCAGAAATGAGCTGCTATTCGCGAGAGGGAAGGCCACTTGGGATCAGTTCAAGACACAGTTCAATAAAAAATTCTTCTCGACCACCGCTAGGGTAGCCATGGGGCTACGATTCCAGAATATCCAGCAGGGGAACCGTTCTGCTGACGAGTATGCAGCAGAGTTTAGTCGATTGAGCCATTTTGCTCCTAGTCTAGTTACGGACCCTGAGGAGATGACGCATAGGTTTTGCCATGGGCTAGTTCTAGACATTGGCATTCTTATAGTGGCGAACAGTACGACTGACTACTACCAGAGCCTGGAATTGGCCCGGAGCAAAGATGAGCGTCTTCTGTCTTACAAGAGGCCAGCTTCTGTACACCTCGAGGGACCGTCCAAGCGTCAGGGTTTCCAGTCAAGAGCACCGACGCCGCACCAGCAGACTTACCGTCCCCCTACATCACATCACTCAACCCAGCCAGTTAGAGCTCCGGGACCCCGACAGCAGCAGAAGGGAGGTGTGTGTTCATTCTATAGGAGGCCAGGGCATGACTTTGCCATCTGCAGGAAGAGGTTGGGGCAGTGTTTAGCTTGTGGGTCTACCACCCATCAGCTTCGGGAGTGCCCAGTAGCGAGGGTACCAGGTGCCGGACCACCGTCTAGAGGACCACCATTTTCGACTCAGCAGCAGTGGTTTGGGCAACATCTGCAGCAGCAGAAGGGACCCTAGGGGAAGGCTTATAGTCTAGCTCTTGAGCCGGAGCCGGAGCAGGTTTCGGAGCCCGATTATTTGGCTGACATCATCACAGGTCATGTTTATTTGCATACTTTTCTTGCTCTATGGTTATTTTATTCTGGTGCATCGCATAGCTTCTTGTCATTAGAGTTTATGCATAAACACCATTTAGTAGCTACACCTACCGAGGAGATGAGTAGAGTAATGATGGGAGGCGGACCAGTATCCATTAGAGCTATCTATCGATGCTCTATTATTATAGCCGAAAGAGAGTTTAGGAGACGATTCTTTGTGATGCCACTCCCCGGGTATGATATCATATTGGGGATAGACTGGCTTAGCTATGCCCATGCAGCTATAGACTGTCATGAGGGTAATATTCTGTTCAGTCCCCCAGGTACGGCACCATTCAGTGTCAGGAGGACAGGGCCGGAGATCAGCCTAGAGCCGAACTGTTGTGTAACAGTTGGGGAGATAGCACCGCCACACCCTATCATTAGGGAGTTTATGGATGTATTCCCAGAGGATCTTCCAGGACTTTCGCCTGACAGAGATGTGGAGTTCATTATAGATTTAGTACCGGGTTCATCACCAGTATCCCGGGCTTGCTATAGAGTGAACCCCAAGAAGGCCGTAGAGATGAAGGAGCAGATTGATGACCTGTTGAAAAAGGGTTTTATTCGATCTAGTGCTTCTCTATGGGGAGCGCCAGTGCTTTTTGTGCTGAAGAATAATAGTACAGTTCGGTTGTGCATTGACTACAGGGCGTTGAGTACCATCACCATTAAGAACAAATATCCTCTGCCCAGGATAGATGATTTATTCGACCAGTTGAGTGGGGCGAAGGTATTTTCTAGGATAGATTTAAGATCCGGTTACCACCAGGTGAAAGTCAGAGCTGCAGACATCTAGAAGACGACGTTCAACATGAAGTACGGACAGTACGGGTTTCTGGTGATGCCATTTGGTCACACAAATACGCCAGTTGTCTTTATGAACTTGATGAATAAGACATTTCACCAGTATCTGGATAAGTTCGTCGTAGTATTTATCGACGACGTCCTGATATACTCAAAGATGCCAGAGGAGCACGCAGAGCACTTGCGGATAGTTTTGGGGATTCTGAGGCAGGAGAGGTTGTATGCCAAATTGTTGTAGTACGAGTTCTTTTTGGATCGAGTGGAGTTTCTCACTCATGTAGTTACTGGAGAGGGGATTTCGGTGGATCCAAGAAAGATTTCTGCCGTTGAGATATGGAAGGCTCCGACGTCAGTTTTAGAGATCAGGAGCTTTCTTGGTTTAGCCGGCTATTATAGTAAGTTCGTCCTGGACTTTTTTAGGATAGCTGAACCCATGACGAAACTGACGTAGAATGACGCAGAGTACATCTGGTCAGAGGACTGCCAGGCAGTATTTGAGGAGCTGAAGAGGAGGCTGACGACCGCTCCAGTTCTGACATTACCTTCAGGGTCTGAAGGTTTCACCATACACAGCGATGCTTCAGAAAAGGGGCTAGGATGTGTCCTACAGCAGCATAGAAAAGTGATTGCTTATGCATCTAGGCAATTATAGACTCATGAGCGGAACTATCCTGCCCATGACCTAGAGTTAGCTGCGGTGATCTTTGCACTCAAGTTATGGAAACATTACTTATACGGAGAGCGTGTGGAAATCTTTACTGACCACAAGAGCTTGAAGTATGTGTTCACGCAGAAAGAGCTGAACATGAGGCAAAGACGATTGTTGGAGTTGATGAAGGACTTTGACATCGATTTACAGTATCATCCCGGGAAGGCAAATATGGTGGCGGATGCACTGAGCAGGCATCCGATGACATGGTATCTGATGATAGATCGATATTTGTGGGAAGATCTGGAGAAGTTCGGTATCAAGATAGTTCGGCCAGGATCAGTGATACAGATGATGGTGCTTGACATTCAATCAGGTTTGATGGAGCAGATCAAGGAGGCCCAGTCTACAGATAAGAGCCTTCGTAGACTTCGAGCCCAGGCTTTAGCTGGATTGCTGGATGACTTCACCATAACAGAGGATGGATCCTTGAGGCATGGCAGCCGGTTGTGCGTACCGAAGGGAGAGCTGATGGAGGCTATCTTACAAGAGGTACACCGATCGAGATATTCTATTCACCCTGGTGCCAACAAGATGTACCGTGATTTGTAGAAACATCTTTGGTCAAGACGGAGCGCCAGAGGCCAGCTGGTCTATTGCAGCCGTTACCTATTCCCGAGTGGAAGTGGGAACACATTACGATGGACTTTGTCTCAGGGCTTCCTCGTTCCCAAGGAGGAAAGGATGCTATTTGGGTCATCGTGGACAGGCTGACGAAGTGTGCGTACTTCATACCCTTTAAGATGGGGCTTTCCACCGAAAAGTTAGCGAAGCTATACATACAACAGATAGTTCGCTTGCACGGAGTACTAGTGAGCATCGTGTCGGAACGAGACAGCAGATTCACGTCCCACTACTGGAGGAGCTTGCAGGAAGAGTTGGGCAGTCGGCTCAAGTTCAGTACAGCGTACCACCCACAGACAAATGGGCTGTCCGAGAGGACAATACAGACGCTAGAGGATATGCTGAGGACTTGTGTGCTGGACTTTGGTAGATCATGGGAGAGCCATCTGCACTTGGTAGAGTTTTCATACAACAATAGCTACTAAGCCAGCATCGATATGTCTCCTTTCGAGGCACTATATGGACAACGATGCCGTACACCGCTCTTTTAGGATGATGTTGGGGACAGAATTATGCTTGGGCCAAAGATAATCACGAATGCAGCAGAGAAGGTCGGGATGATCAGAGACAGGATCAGAGTCGCTCAGGACAGGCAGAAACACTGGGCCGATGCTAGTCGCAGACCGATGGAGTTCGCTGACGGAGATATGGTACTAGTGAAGATATCACCTATTAGAGGGACGATCCGGTTCGGACGAGGAGGCAAGTTGAGCCCCAGATACATAGGGCCATTCGAGATACTTGGCAGGATCGGAGAGGTAACTTACAGGGTTGCACTTCCACCCAACCTAGCAGGAGTTCACGGTGTCTTTCATGTGTCTCAGCTGAGAAGATATGTTCCGGATCCCAGCCATGTGCTAGATCATTCAGAGTTGGAGATCAGACCGAGCCTTACAGTTACTGAGCAGCCAGTGGAGATATTGGACAGGAGGGAGAAGAGGCTGAGGAACAAAGTCATACCCTTGGTACGAGTAGCTTGGAGCCGTCACTCTCCAGGTGAATCTACTTGGGAGAGAGAGTCAGACATGAGGGAGAGATATCCTTACTTGTTCGACCCAACAACAGCAAGGGAACCACCCGTTCCTGCTTGATACCTTAGAGGTTAGTTTTAATAGTAGCCTTAGTCATTTGTTGCATTGCTTGTTATGTTAGAATATTTGTGGAGTCTTATATCCTTGTGAATTTCGAAGACGAAATTTTTCAAGGAGGAAAGATTTGTAAGCCCCTAGTTTGTAAATATTATTTTATAAATTTTTAAATGATTTTTAAATAATTTTTAAATAAAAATATATTATTTTATAATTAATTGAAATGTTTTAATATCAATTTGTAATAGTTTTAATTGTTTCAATATCATTATATAATTTGTCGAATTGTTATTATATCAGTTTACAATTTAATAATTTGTTTTAATTACAGTTTGTAAATTATATTTGCAAACTGATAGGCATAGGGCAAACCTGTAAGACCCCAAACTTCGGGGGCCTTGCTGTAAAACCTACAGTCACCCCCACGACTTTCTCTCTCCTCTCTCACCTGCCCCCGACGACCGAGCGGCGACCGCCACCGCGACACCTACCTAGCCCCATTCTCACCGCCCTATCCTCTCTATAAATAGCCCCAGACCTAAACCCCAACCCTAGTCTATTTTCAGACCACCATAGCCCCATCTCTATCCTATTTTACCTCGCCAAAACCCTAACTCCGGCGACCCCTAGCACCACCTCCACAGCCACCTTCACCGCCATCGACCACCACCGAAGTGTTCGTCGAAGCAAGGCGAGCGCAGCGCCACCCCAGCGCCGCGACCACAACGCCCCTAGCCGCCGGAAGCCCCCTCGACTTCAAACCCCAACGCCGGACACGAAGGTAACACCCCTAAATCGTGTTGTGCGTGTCCCAAACTCACGCATGATGTTCGCCTGGACACAAGAAACCTAACAGTAGGGTTCGTGTCACGACCCGCACCCACTGTGAGGGTACGAGAGCGTAACAATGCCCAGCCTACGCCGCAGTGTCGGTGGTAGAACGCTGTTCTAGGTCATGAACTATAACTAACATAATATAAATACTCTCCATAAGGAGGCCAACACAGAGGTACAACTCAATCACAATCTAGAGATAGAATATGGAATGATAAAATAGATAAGAGAATCCTCAACTGAGGTACAACAGAAATGAAATACAAGTCTAATCATCTCTAAAAATATACAACTCTGAATCAAGAACAATAACTAAACATAAAATGGAAAACAGTCTAAGCTATCTATACTAAGCAGGGTATCGTCCTCAGCAGCTGCCTGAACCTCCCCAGGGGTCCAGGTCGCGAGTGTCATCTAGGCAAGCTCCAAGTAAGGGGTGCAGGGTTCCTCATCATCCTCTGTTAAATTTTCAACAGGTCCAGTCAGGACGGGAGTGAGCACAGTACATCTCAAAAGTTCATAGCAGGTTAGAAAATATAATCATACAGTAAAGTAAGATATAGATACTGAAGGAAATACAGTATGTAAATAGAGAGAGAACTGTAATAGAAATATCTACTATAAGTAGAGAGCTACCAGTGACTAGTGATTTAGAGTACAAAGTCGACATGTAAACGGCTTGATTTGTACATGGCTATACTAAAGAGGTGTACATGGCTATTCTACTTTAGAAATTGTTCACATGGCTATTTATACTCCCCCGTACCCCCAACTAATACACAAGGATCCAAACAGGTTATGTTATGATTCTATGTAACAGCCCCCGAAGGGTGGTAGACCCCGAAGGTGATAAGCCCCCGAAGGTGATAGACCCCGAAGGTGATAGACCCCGAAGGTGATACATAGTAGTCCCATAAATGGGGATTCTGATAGACCCAATAAATGGGATAAGGATTCAGAGAAGACTCTGTGATCATATGAGTATATGTCACAAGTGATCAAAGAACCAAAAAAGCATATGATACGCCATGTAAGTGAAACGCACAGAACATAGAGTACCCGATGCTCCCTGAAGGGATAACATCTCAAGAAGGGATCCATATAGTACTAATCCGTGTGACCAACGTGACAGTATCAAGTAAAGTAATTTAATGCAGGAAATAATTCTAATGAAATGATCAGAGAATGTACTCGCCTGGTATCTGAATGTCTGAAGTAAATGTACTGTCCGAGATGAGGTACCTGACTCCTAGTTAGAGCAACACAAGTCAAGATGTATACAGGGGGTGATAAATGAATGTACAATGCATCTGCATGCTGTCTAGGTCAAACTAGACTAAAGTCAACACTTGGTCAACTCTGGTCGACTACACTAGTCATACTAGGTCAAGACTGACCCAGATAAGTCTAATAAGTCTCACTAGGCCTAACCAAGCCTAGTCTAACAATCACACACCAATCACGAGTTATACTAGACTACCAATCAAACAATCATTGGTGTATCCCTACCATACACATAGGCTATAAACCGTAAATATAGCCTATAGGCCACATGGGCTATATCACATATTTCACACATATTGCATGTTATACTAAGTTAATATAGTTATCATACACATATATATATAGGCTACATTAATATATCAAGCATTTAGATAATATATTTATTTATACATATAGTGAGATAGAGAGGGGAAAAATGAGTATAGAGTCATGGCAAGGTTTGAATGTGTGTGTGTGTAGTATCCATGTGCTCATGAATGGGCAACCAGTGGTTAGCAATGTGTGTGTATAAACAACCAACTTATTCAGTGTACTGGCAATAGAATAACAAAAGGGGAAAGAAATGGACTTACAGATCAGTTGAAGGGATTTAAGAAATCAGTTAACAGTTTAATGAACCCAAGCATTCAATCACATGAATCTAAACTTCAAAATCAGTCTAAAAGAAATAAAATCAAAAGACATTTATGAACAACTAAATCCAAATTTGAATCCCTCATTATTCTCTGATTTCCATTGACAGTGTAATGTGTGTCTGTGTTTCAGGGTTTAACAAACATTGAAATAAAATGTGACAGATAATAAGAGGACTTGAGTACAGTTGATTGTGTGATAGAGCGTCAAGAGAGTACATGAGGGTGTGAGGATTAGGAATCATGGCAGGGGTGAAATGTGTGATTGTGTACATATAGGAAATCAATGTGGGTGACAGTGAGCTAGAGGGAGGGGAAAACCTGTGTGTTCTCAGGTTTGGATGTGCAAAACTGTGAAACTAGGCAATGGCAGCCCATACTGTAATGTCCCAAATCCGTGATACGTATTTAGTATACGTATACGTGTTTTGGACCCGTATTTTTGCTTAATCATGATTAGTTAATTTTGATTAATATTATTTAATTTGTTTAATTGGCTTGTGGTTCCCTATGGTAATTGCATTGGCTTGGTTCGGTTCGGTTGGCTTGGCTTGGTTTGATTTTATATGTGAACCACTCCTACCTACCACCACCAACCCCTTTATTAATGCACTCTCTCATTTCTCTCTCTTCATTCATCATCATCTTCCTTCACCATTAAATTTCTCACCAACCTGTGAGTGAGAGGGAGAGAGAGAGAGCTAGGCAAGTGCATCTTGCTTCATGGAGGAACCCAAATACTATTGTTTCATTCTCTTCCTTGTAGCATTTTAACACTCTTTAGTACTTGACATTTTCCGTTTCCATGGCTGGATTCTTGTAGATCTAAGTTTATTTCATTTTTGGATTTCTTGGGTTTTGATCTATTTAATCTTGTTATTTTTGAGTTTTGATGGTTCCATGTTGTAGAGAATTTCGTTCTACCCCATTTTGACCTATGGAAGTTCGGATTTAGGCTCCGGATGATGGAATTATGGAGCTTGAGGACTTGGCTCTCATGGTGTTCTTCTTCTCTGAAATTTGGAGAAGATGAACAGTGCTTGACTTGACAGCATGAATATTCACGCGGCAAGTGTTCTATCCAGCCACATGACTGGAAGTTCTTGAGCCGCATGAGAGTCGAACTCACTTAGCCGTATGACTCGCCCTAATTTCCAGCCGCATAAGTTCTGAAATTCCTGAGCCGCATGGGCTCATTCCCCATCGGTCGCATATGTGCCCATCTCCTTGAGCCGCATGAACTCTAGCACTTGTGGACCGCATAGGCCCTGATCCTTCAGCCACATGAGCACTCTTCCCTTCTGAGCCGCATAAGACCCTGCCCTGTCCAGCCGCATGGGAGCATTCTTCTTTGGCCGCATGAGACTTAATTTGCCTCAGCCGCATATGACTAATTCTCTGAGCCGCATGGAGCTCACTCCCCGCGAGCCGCATAGGCCCTGATCCCCGAGCCGCATGAGAACCCTAGACCCTGGCCGCATGGACTTCTGAGTCCGGGCCACATGATCCCGATTAATTCCAGCCGCATGCGCCTTTGCATTTCCAGCCGCTGGCGCCCTTGTACTTCCAGTCGTATACGCCCCTCCTTTCCTGGCCGCATATGACTGAACCGTATGACTTTCTCATGGTCCTGTGTATTATTATTTATTATTATTTGCCCATGTTTCGTAACTCCTTTATTAGATATTTTACGTCCATTTTATATCCTTACGCCTTTTGTCATGAACTTGATAATCATGGATTTGTTTAATATGTTTGAAAATGATACCTGAGCATGACACGATAGTGACCCGTAGTGGTGCACTCTTGACAAGAAAACCTGACATGACCTGATAGTGGCCCGTCGTGGCGCACTCTTGATAAGAACACTTGACATGATAACCTGGCATGATTTCTCGAATAGCTGTTGCGACGGCTACCTGACATGACCTGACCTGTATAATTGATCCTGACACCGTGGGCGATTGTGCTTGTACAAATAATCCAGTCCTGTCTTGTATCATGTCTAGGAGGGAACTCTTGAGTACCACGGTCAGGAGTACCTACTGAAATGGACTAAGGTTAATGACTAGTATAATTCACTAGACATGAAGAGATGTTCTCCAGTTACAGGCGATCCCGTTATCCCGACCGCAAATGTTTGGACTTGTAGCCTGCCGACGAGTAGGGCACATTTCCAGCCCACTGTTATGTGGGGCACTCTTGATTGTCACTTAAATAATTAAACTCTATTGTCACTCTAATGCATTGTACTCTCTGAATTGTCACTATAATGATTGCCTGGATAACCTGGATAGCTGCAGGGCCTGTGACTACTTGGAGCATCTCATTGCATCTTGCTAGTAACTAGGATTGTGATAACCCTAGTTAGTTAATGTAGAAAGCCGTAGGCAATGATTGGCCGTGATTGCTTGGATGGAGTCTAGTCTAGTATAGTATTGTCTAGAATTGATTGATTGCAAGATTGTACCAGAATGATTGAATGATTGTCACTCCAGATTGTCACTATAATGATTGTCACTCCAGATTGTCACTATAATGATTGTCACTCCAGATTGTCACTATAATGATTGTCACTCCAGATTGTCACTTTAATGATTGTCACTCCAGAATGTTACTTGACCTGATTTCTTATAATTATCTTGCCGATAAATGGTGAGAGAAACCAAGTTTCGTTCAGACGAAGGGTTACAACCCCGGTCCTTGTTTGGTTTACGGGTTGTAACCTGGCTATCTGAATAGTCCCATGGTTATCTCATCGTATATCATCCTGTCATGCTTTCTTTCCATATGTCCTGTCTTTTAGTGATTCTATACAAGATTGTCTTTTATAATTACCCATCATGCTTTTTCTTAAACTACTGCCTTTTATGTAATTGTATTCTTGTGCTAATTTGCTGGTTTTAGTTCCTAAGTGAAGCCTCCTTTGTGGCACTTGCTCTTTCTGGGGTCTGACCCAGCTGGTTTTGTATGGCCAGATACCGGAGCAGCACCAAAGGATCTCCCTGCTTTTCAGCCCGATGGTGGTCACCAGGTGTAACCAGGGCAACGAGTGGGTTTATTTTTTTGCTCTCCCACTCTATTGTAAAAATTATTCTTTTGAGGCGTTTAGCCGCCGAGCAAGTGTTAGCTCGTTTGCAACTTTATTTACTATCTGCCTACGGGCTGTAATCATGATTGGCAACTCGAGGTTGATCATGTATGACTTAAATCTTGCTAGGACTTATATTTTGTACGACTAGCTTCATGATCATCTGGATATGTAATATTTGGGACGCCTTACAATTGTATATTTGGTGATCTGATATCTTGTGATTATTATTAGTTGGTTGAGATTGAGACAATAGGCTATTTTATGACCTTAAGAGACTGATGGATTGTAGTGAAACCCTCACATATCTAGACAGCCGTGACCGTATAGCGGTGTGGATTCCATTCCGTTATACGTAGCTGGCTATGTCTGCCCCCGCTCTCCAGTATTCTGGTTCTGGGGCGTGACACATACCAATCCACATACCCAAGTAGCCAAAAATAAATGTGAAAGTGTATACTAATGGTGCCTACACAAGTTCTCAGGAAATGTAGTTCAGGTTATGTAAGGGAACTCAGGTGCAAAACAGTGTGAAGGTGTTCTCAGGGGAAAACATGAAAACAGTTTTTTTTTTCCAATTACTCAGATTCGACTGAACCCATGTCCAGTGTGTAGTGCCCGTGTCATGTATGTGTACATATATAGCAATGTGTGTGAAGAGTGTCAATGAGTGTGTGTAAGAGTTTAGATTTCAGTTTGTGTGAGTGTGGTTTAATAGGACAGTGTGAGGCAATGTGGGAGTGGGGAAAAAACTGGAAATCCTAATGTGTGTGTGTGTTCACAGGAATGGCAGTGGTGTGTTGTGTGACTCTAAAATTAACAGTGAATGTGACAGTAGGTACATGTGTGTACAGCAAGTGCAAATGTGTCATGGAGTGAAGGTGAACATACAATGAGTGTGACAGTTAACAGGAAAGTGGCATTCATGACAGGTATTAGGAAAACCCAATGTGGGAATGACAAAAACTGGAATTAAGGTCAATTCAATATGAGCATGTGAATTTTCTGTTAATCAGTGAATCACATATGAGATATCCCAACCTCAGATTCATCACTGATACCTATGTATCCTAACTCATATATAATTGCCCTCTCAAATTGATACCTCTCTAACACACTCTAACAACTAATTCCTCACTGTCATAGACAGTTAACAAATCCCCCGCCCATTTCCTAATTTACTAACTCTCTCTGACCTCTAATTACTGACACAAACTCCCACATTCACCTGGCAATGAGGAGGAACCCTTGGTCACACAGTCCCCTATCCTGCAGATACCTACATACATATATATATACATATGTACTGACATGTATACTCACATATATACATACAAATATACATGAATACAATATACAATATATATGATATATAAATACTCAAACCCAGGTATGTATGAACTCATATTAATTGAATTGAATCCTAACTCAACATAAAAACAGTAAACTGAACAGTGTATCAGAAAAAAATAGGACAGTTCAACCATTAAAATCTTTTTGAAAACCCAAAACCTAACACTTATCAATAACAAAGATTTAAGGCAACCTAATACACATGTACTTCAATCCAATCATGAGGATTAAACTAAGATTCAGTTAAAACTTTAAAAAAGAAAATAGAATGAGTATTGAGTAGAAATCTGGGAATTCAATTTTTCATTGAATTGCCCATATTCATACTCAAATTCCATTTTCGTGAAAACAAGTATATCAAACTTTGAAAACCTATCCTAGCATGAACTAATACACCTGTGGGAACCAATTTATTGGTTTAAAACAGCATTTAAATTAGATAAAATAAAAGGAAATCAATTCAGGACTCAAGAACAGTAGCATGTATCAGTCCACACATGGGAGCTTGAAAATTCGACTTCAAAACAATCGAAACCCAATGAATTCGTGTACAGTGGTGTCCCACATGTGTGTCCACATGTGGAGGGTGTCCATGTGTCCTAGACTGGACACGAAGTGTCACAATCGAAGGAAAAAAACAGGAAGACGCAGTGTTCAGAAATTCCTCGTGCACGCGTGTCGATTAGCCTAGGACACGACACACGACACGAGACACCTCGTGGTCGTGTCTAGGAGTTCGCCAGGTATAGGGCTTCGTGTCTGACACCTTGACACACGACCACAACGTGTCCAGAAGCGACACGAACCCCGTGTCAGTGAGCCCTGTGCGCGTGTAACAGTGTAGTAAAAAATCTGTGCACTCACGATTTCTTACTCGACACGACACGATTTAACACGAAACTTTGGGACAGCCTTGTCAAACATTGCCCCTACCCCCGTTTCAAGTTTTACGTGTCCACGTGTCCTGTGTCGAGAGAAAATGAGCCCGTGATGCAGGACACAGTGTACGTGTGTGCACGGCGTGTCCAACCCAAAATTCTGACACCATAGGACACTAAAACACTAGGACACCTTCACAAATATTAATGTACACATCAAGATCTACAAATCCATATAATTACATTTCAAAAATATGAAAATAAATTCCTATGTGGCATTTCTACAAACACCTAGTGTATCACTATAATACGTGTCCGATATGGATACGAAATGGACACGAATTGTGCCCAAATTTTGGGGACAGCTAGGAAACCCTAAAACCTAACCTTATATGCAAAGAAATTAGGAAAAACTATAAGTTTAGATGATTTACCTATTGAGTATCAAAACTCAAGAAAAGCTTCAAAGAGGGGATTCCAAATGGCAACTCCAAATCCCCAAATTGCATACAAACTGATGTGCTCTTCCAAAATTAGTATATAAACATAAATTAGATCCTATTGCAAAAGACTAGGACTAAAAAGGAGCTAAAATGAATTAATTAGGAATTTCTAAGGTTGGGGATTTACCTCTTCCAAAACTTGAGATCTATTTCCAATAGAGGCTAATCCTAAATGAAAGAGGCATTAAATAGGGGTGGGAATCCCTAGGTTGGCTGCCATGGGTGGGTTTTATTTGGTTTTGGGCCTAAGTCATGGGCCTATGGCTTAAACACTAGGCTTTAAATTGCTAAGTCATAAGTCATTGACTTAAACCATAAGTCAGGAACTAACTTCTCTTAAGTAATACTTCCTACCTTAAAACTAATTCCCAAAGACTAAAAGTAGGTTAACTAGAGTTAGACTAGGGTCACCAACTAGGGTTAGTTCTAGGTTAGTCTACAAGTCTCAACTAGTCAAGACTAACTTAACACATAGCAATATTTAATTAATATTAAAATCACACAAATTTCCATAAATCATAATAAATTCAAATATCCTAAAATGCCCAAAATACCCTCTAGGCTATAATGTACTAGTCAAACATCCTAATCACATGGCTAGGCTCTAAGGTTACACTAGTCAAACACCAAAATCATAAGTGATGATTTAAATAGTTTTAAAATAATTAAAAATTACCAAAAATTATATTATCATTTAAATATCATAATTAAATAAATTAAAATATAAAATTCCAAAATTACCCTCATTTGGAAAAATATGTGTTACAGTTGGACACGCGTTAGCAGTGTCGTGCGTGTCGTGCTGGGCGCGGACACACGATACTGGGTCAGATCTCATTGCTCGTATCCTTAACAGACTGGACACGAAGTCGAACTGTTACTTAGATTAATGGGTTAACGAGTTTAAAACGTGCTATTGGGTTCAGAAACTCATTAACCTAAACCCTAATAAAATTAACTAAAACCTAACCCTAACAATTGACCCGGGCTGACCCCCTGGCCAACCCGAGCGCGCTAAACCCCCCTTGCCCCTGGCCGAGTTCGAGCCCCCCTTTCCTTCTTTTTGTTTTGTTTTTAGTTTATTATATATATGTATATATGTATATATGTATTTATATATATATATGTATATATGTATATGTATTTATGTATATATATATTATTATATATATACTGTTATGTATATATACATATACTGTATTGGTATATATATATATATATATATATATATATATATATATATATATATATATATATATATATTGTTGTTGTTGTATATTTATATATGTATTTCAAATTCTATTTTGTACAAAATATTATTATGTAAAATTTTACAAGTTATTTTATTATATAATTTTGTGACTTGCATATTATACCACTTTAAAATGTATTATTTATATTTAAATTCCTGTATTTTATTAATTATGACCAGTTGATGTCCAAACCTAGCATGAATTTTTGGGCCCAATTATGTCTATTACATTCAGAGTCTGTATAAGTCATATTGGACTTGATTCATGGCTTTGGGTCCTGTATCTGGACTTCGGTTCAATTTCGAATACATGGACAAAATAGTAAATAATTAATTAATTATTTTCCAGAAACTGTTTCTTGCTATTTTTGAATTTTTATATATAATTTAATTGCTGTAAAAATTTGGAAAAATTGTTTTTAGATACTATGTAAATTTAGCTAATTTATTATAATTTTTCCAGCATTTAATAAGTACTTTTGATATTTTATAAAAATAGGAAAACAGAACTCATTTTTAAGATACATATGTTTGCTGATTTTTAATAAATATCTATAAGGGTTTATAAATTCCAGAAATATTAGTATAAATTTCTATAATTAACAAGTATCATTTTGGTACCTTTTTTTATGTAAATTGAGCCTTTTTCTATCTCAAAAATTGTTGGAACACAGTGTACAGTTTGATTTATTTATTGAATAATTACGACTTACAATATTTTGTGTTATTTTGAGTTATTGTGATATTGCACCTCACCCTACACTAGTGTAAAGGCCCTAGAAAGTTAATTTGGATATTGTGTCACCCCACACTGATCTCTTATGCTAAAGTCATCATTTGGCTAGGTGTCCAGTCAGAAAGTCATGTTGCACAACTAGTGTTTTAGTGTTTAACTTAGTATAAAAACTAAGTTTATGTGTTATTTCTACAGTGACGAGTCACCAGGCATCTATAGCATTTCTATCACTGCTTTGCTTTGCTAAAGACAAGTACTTCTATAAACTTTACATACTGTTACAACAATGAACTGTGATTCCAACCATGTTAAATACTGATCCTTGGGGTAGCAAGTTAAATCTTCACATGTTGTATTACTTTCAGTCCCTACCATGCTTAGGACAATTTTTATATCTCTCACATGTTTAGAATCTGGGTTATAGGGAAACTGATAGTTGAGTACGTGATCATGCCCCCTTTATCGTACCGAGCAAAATTTTATTTTACATGTTACTGCACCGTAGGCCTTTATCTCAAAGCTGTATTTGTGCGTATGTACATCTATCGCCTTTACACTTGTACAAAAGTACATTTCATTATGTGTTCCTGTATATTGTACACCTATTGACGATCACGTACCTGCTATAGTTTTAAATATTACATATACATCTGTCTCTATGACATATGTGTCATTTCCATAATAGATTATGATGTGCCATGATTCCAGTTTATTACATTCCTGTTCATTTCATGTTTCGTATATTTAGTTTGCTAGAATCAGTACTTGCTCCCGTCCTGACAGGATAACGTTGTAGGTATACTTACTGAGGAGGAGTTGCTTTGTGATTCCTATTATGGAGTTGCTGCCGAGGACCAGGCTTTATCTTACGAGGATGTACCTGCAGGAAAACTCGTCTAGTTGTCTATTTACTTTAGACTTTTGAGAGTAGTCATGTATTAGACTATGTATTTTATGGCTGGACCTGTATCCAGCTTTACATTATGGACTTGTACTTGGAACCTTCTTATATACGAGATGACTTTTGTGTTTGGAACTTTTCTGACTCTTTATTACATATAGAACTGTTAGCACATTTTAGTCTTATCTTGTTATCTTTAGAACAGCTTACTATACTTTATCTCAAGCATAGCCTGGATATGACTCGGCCCGGCCCAACAATTTGGGTAGCGGATCGTGACAGCATGAACCATTAAGTGAATCAAGCCTGGTGTAACTGCGCTATCAAGTCATAAAATACTGATATACAAACAAGACAATAAACTAGTAAACACGGTATCATATAAATATATAGCAGCTAAGGTAACTAAATATAACATACTAAAACAGATGAACTATAAGCATGAAAATGAACTGTAGAGAGAGGCAAGATATCTTGTCTGGTGGTAGCACGAAGATCCAATAAAATATAGTCAACTAGTGAGCCGTAGTGTCCAAATCATCACAACTGTCTTCAAAAGCTGAAATAAACATTACCAATATTCTCAGAATAGTCAAATTAGCTAGAATTGCCTGTCCTTAAGTCCAATTCTGGACACAGGGGCAAAACGATAATTTTGGACCAAAACGATGTCCACCGTTAGACCCGCTTTGTACCGAAAATTGTGCCAGAGTCAATGGTCTCTAAAGTCATCAAATTATATGTCTACAAATCCGGTTTGATGATACGAATCCAAAGATATGTCCAGTTTTAGATTCCGGTGGACCATGCACAAAATCGTCCGTTGAATCGAATCGTGGGGCCCGCGAAACGGCGATCCAATCAATTGTCTCAAAATTGGACCAAACTTGGCATGCAGGCCCAAAAAATGATACGGTCCTGATGGCCCAAGTTTCGTCTCGATCTGACGAGCGTGCACAAAGTAATTGGAAAATTTGCACGGAGGTCGATACGATGAATTTCGATGGATACGCATCAAATTCGTCGCACACACGCAACCAATTTAAATTCCACCAAAGCCCACACGTCCACGAAGACATTACGCACCTTTCAATGCTTTCGGTTTGCGATCACGTCGCCCGGTTTAGCGGGACGCACGTCGTATCGGAGTTTTCTTAAGTTTTAGAAAACAGTTTTATGTGGTTTTTTGGATCTTCAAACAGAAATTACTTGTTGTACAGTATGCTAGAAATAGTTCTAATTATAGGTTTTTAATCCTCTATATGTTGTCTAAAAGTCCCTTTAAATGTTTTTCCGAAACTGTGGTTGGATTGGCAAATATCTACCTTCTAAAAAGATGGTTTGGACTGGTTTCGTGCTCTATTTTGGGCAGAGTTTTGATCAACTTTGTATCGATCTTCTGGGAAATCTAGCACGATTACAATGAACTAATTGAAGGATATTAAAGTGGTATAGGTTGTCAACAAACCTGGGAAGGAGGATCGGACAATTATCGACTGCACGCGACGAATGGTCGTTGCGAAACTCGCCCGAGGCCGCACGCTGCTGCTGCTATTCTCTGTTTGTTGTGCGCCTGAGCGCGCACGGCGGCACAGCCTGGCCTACCGTCGGCGACTGCTCTGCTGCCCACGGCGGCGCTGGGGTAGCCGGGGGTCGTACAAGGCAGAGGGGGTCGATTGCTGGGTTAGGGTTTGCGTGTCGTTTTCCAGTTCTCTCTATATATATCGCATATATTAACGATGTAATCCTCTGGGGTCGGCTGCTACGCTCGGGATATACATGAGCTGGGCTGTGGGCCGGCTTGGGATGGCCCATGTGGCTGGGTGCTCGTTAAGTAGTTTGGGTTGAACTAGTTGCTACCATTTGTTTTATTTCTATTGTTTATTTACTATATATATATACATTTGTATATATATAGTTATATATACCTCCATATATTTGTATATATGTATGTATAACCATATGACAATACAACCCTATATATATAAATAAATATTCTATAGTCAAAACCTAAATGATATTTCCTTGCGTATGGTTTATAAAAATATGCACATATGTACATATAATTCATTTGAAAATGAATTATCAGAATAAACGAATATCAATTATATTATTTAAGAATAACAAAATAATAATAATAATAATAATAATAATAATAATAATAATAATAATAATAATAATAATAATAATAACAATAACAATATTAATCAACTAAAATGACTAATACGAGTTTTTGATAAGCATATCATACCCCATCTTATTTGGTCCTAGAACTTCGTACAATTATTCTAAAACAACATTAAATAAACTATTAAATATTTTATAAAATATTTGTCAAGTCCTAAAATAAGGAAAAAATATTTGTACACACGTAAAATGTCTACATGGCCATCTTTGGTCTTTCTACATGTCCACATGGGTTCGGATTTGGTTCGGGTCCAGTTTGGACTAAATTGGCACAATCGGGTCTTCTAAAAATCATAATCTTAATTAATATATAATTACGTAATCTATAGGAGTTAAGTTGCAACTTAGCCTAATTTTTCTAGTTAGGACATCAATATGACTCGGCCTTCCCTACTAGGGCTAATACACTAGTCAAAGCACGCCACTGCACTATCTGTGCCATGATTCCTAGTCGTCTTGTACTCCAAATCTCAACCATGGCTAAAATCATCTACCGTAATAATTAACTAAATAATCATTTATAAAAATCTAAATCACCATCTAAAACAAATAAATAATAATATTAAAAAATAATTCAAAATTTTTGGGAAGGGGAGCTACAAGTGGACCGAGAGAGAGAGAGAGAGAGAGAGAGAGAGAGAGAGAGAGAGAGAGAGAGAGAAATGGGGAGAAAGGAAACGTGAGGGAGAGGGATGGAGAGAATGATGGTTTTCTTTTCTTTCTTTTTCTTTTTTTCTTTTTCTTTCTTTCTTTCTTTCTTTTTTCTTTCTTTCTTTTTCTTTCTTTATATGTTCTTTACCGTTACTGTTTCTCATTGTCCTAGCCTATTTTGTGCTAACAACATTAAATGCAATATGGTTGAACTTTGCTCCTTTCCTGACTAGATCGTTGCAGGTGACTTGGCATGTTTTCTACTTTCACGCTATAGACTATATGGGCGGAGATAAGATCTTGGAGGTCGATCTTAGATTCTAGATAGAGTAAACACTTCTTGTATTTATATATATATTTAGCAAGTTTTGTATTATTAGAATTGTAAATAAAATAATTATTGTGAATGAGCAATTAGATTTATTTTATTGTATTTGAGATTGACATTGAGACCTAAACAACGTACTACTGATGATGCTGCGGCGTAGGTTGGACTTGGCTACATACTCATATCCGAAAAGCGGGTGCGGGTAGTGACAAGTTTTTTTGGTGGCCCATGCAGGTCTGTTTTTGTAAAATTGTGCGAACTCGTGATAGTACTTAAGTTAGTCATACTATTGCGAGCCTTTGACTAGAAAATAATCATTCACAATTAGGATTAATTTGATTTTTACGAGGATGACTAGGAGTAGGAATACCTTATTCAATTTGACTGATTGGGTAGTTAAGGTCGCTAAGTAGGCCATATGATTTAGCCAATGATTCATTGAATTATAAACCCTATTAGATGACTTTCATAGAAGGATACACATTATATTTTAATACGATGGTATGACCAAAGGTGGGTAGTCTATTCGCCTAGACTTTGTCACGCCCCGCTCCAGGAGGAATGATCGTCCTCGCTAAGACGTGATGCCGCGTGAGCCTAAATTGCGCTCATGTAAGGCATATTCCACAACGGTCGATTATAGCAGCTTACGACGGGGTCATTATACAGAAGTCCCAAACAGTGTCATTGAATAATCAGTATAATACCATAAAAAGTTAAAACAAACACAAGTCATGGAAATAGCTCTTTATTGATATCTGAAACAAAGATTACATATATGGCACGAGGCCAAAATTACAAGTCGCTCAAGCTCACTTTCTCTCGTAATACAATTACTCAGCTCTCTCTCATCTCTCAATACAATTTGACGAGCCAATGGATGCTTCAAATAGGCGATATCCATACATTATGTCCCGTATAAGTCTAGACTCCATGCAGCCACACGCCTCGAAACGCCAAGAAACTCCGTACCTCGACGTATCCAAGCGAGCTTCGTGCCAACAAGCTTCTACCTGTGCCTGCACATGGAAACTTTGTGGGTGTTAGTACACAACCGTACTGGTAGAGTGAGCTCCTCGCCCATCCATACAAAACCAACACATTCATTTACTTTGTGTAACATAATCCCTTTATGATTGTCTTTTTATTTTTGCCTTAGGAATCGATGTTAGGATATAGACTCTTGGCCTATTTGTGTCTCTAGACTATCACCGTGCCTCGCACCGATAACTTACTTATCGGTGTGTCTCTAGACCATTCTCGTATTTGTAACATCAATGTATCGATTCGTACTTGCCTTTCCGACTCATACTTTGGGACGCAACATGTTTCGTGTCATCAACTTGGTTCGTGCTTCAAACATTGAGGCTGTACCTCATAATTCAACATGACTTAACCAAACTTTACCTTACGGCCCTTCCTGACTTGACTCGAGACGACTCAATTCTGACTTGTAGAACTCTGAGTAAACGACTCAGAACTCGACGATGCATCTTATGCCGAAGCACGTGTCTTCACTTAGCCTAATCTTAGGCTTTATATTGGTGTTGCAATCGTGTATACTATTTTTACTCCATTCGTGTCGTGCTAGCATATTCTTTGATTCGACCGACACCGTATATACGGATTGCCGCTCAGCATGCCAACTTATCTATATGAGTCACAGGCATTAACTAGCCATCGTGGACATAGCTAGGAAGATGATGGGTCGTTCACTGAAGGTAGCTAGCCTCAATAAAATCCTATCGAATTCCTAGTTGCCTACCCAGCATTAGCTATACCGTATTTCCTCCATGGTCAGATCGGTCCTGTGGCCCGAGGTTATCGTCCGAAGAAACATCGCCCTTGTGCACAAGTTGTCCATGACCATGACCTATGAGACTTCATCTAGACTCACATAAATGCATGGCCTAATTTGTGATATGACTTAACCATATTTAGCAAACTGTGCATTAGAACCATACTTTGCAAATTGTGCATCGGAACCATGAGACTCCCAAATAAGGGACCGTCTCGACGACAAACCATCGCTTGAACTTTCTGTTCTATTGAAATCCAGGGAACGACTACTGCATAGCCTTCCTACTTAACTTGAACAAAATGTGTTCTTTAGGTGCTATAAACTGTCGCTAACTTTTTATTGAACCAACCGTGGCTCCTGCCTTAAACCAACATGTATTTTATGTGACACTACCGCTCAAGTCATACTCTATATTACGAGCGTTTAGATCGTGGGACTATGTAGCTATGACAACTATAGAAAACGTAGGACAATGTTTGCTATGACTTTGATAGCCCGATATAACTTTTGCCTAACTCAGTCATGCAACAACTTAATCCATAGGACAAGCAAAGCCAAGCCCTGTACCGTAGAAACGTGCATTGAGACTTGTTGGACACATTTGCTATGCCAAGCATTGGACGGTTGACAGTGCATGCTTTATCAGGCATTTATACGTGCGACGCCTATGACTTATGCTAAGTTCATAGCTTGTGGCAACATAAACCAACTTTCCTTCTCCCAAGCCACGGGACGAAGGACTGAGTGTCCTTTTGAAAGCACGCCGTGCACGATTTTAACCCGATCGTAGGGTCTTTCTATATTCTAACTCAATCTGACCCAACTTAGGATTATTTCCTTAGCTATGTGGATTCCTTTTTTTATTATCAAGCCTACTTGTGCAGTTGAAAACTTTCATTTTATTAATGCGAGGTCCAAGTTGAGGCAAGTTCATCGAAGCTATCCACCTGAGCGAGGAGTTGCCTCGACCGAGCAGGACTTCGAGCAAGCCGTTGCATGGCTAAGTCAAATATCGTTGGCATTTTGTTCTTCCGATTAGACTAAGCAGGACAGGACATTACAGACTTCCTAGGCTTCAATTCCTAATCTTGATTATTTGTGCAGTTTTAGTTTTTTGCCTTCTCTAATTATCGTCATTCGTAAGTTTGTATTGCTTATTAAGTTTCCTTTGGACATAAGGAATTATTTTTTGAAACAATTTTTGATTCAATTATCCATATATTCTAAGTCGTCTTCATTCACTTTTTGATTATTTTATTTTCAAAATTGATACTTTCACTTCAAGGACAAATACTTACATTTTTCTATCATGATCGGCTTGTTTAAATTTATAGAAGCTCCTTTGAAATTCTTACGGATATAGTTAGAATAAAATTTTGATGACTTATAATGGCAAGACAGATGCGCACTGTCCCTATTTATTTGAATTATAGAAACTGCGGGTTCACTGCAGCCAGCAACGCATTGGCAAGGCATGACCTCTAAGTTAAAATAATTTCAAGTAAGCGTAGGTTATCGAATATTATTAAAAATTGTCCTATTTGATCTTTGAGTTATTATGTCAATATTGGATAAAGTTAATAAAATATTCAATACTGTATTCTTATTTGAGTCATGAAACCAAAGAGTTTACTGCAGCCAGATGTACACTGATGAGACATAAATTCTCGATAAAATGACTTCGGGTATACTTATGGTTTTCGAATACCATATAGGTTATATCTTTTATTGGCATACGACTATTAATTTTCCAAATTGATTGATGTTTTATTTCTTATTACCATCCTCTCTATTAATTGGTAATTCTTTCCTTCTTTCTTATATTTTCTATTCGAGAATAGTCATTTAGTTTCTTTCTTCCTAGTAATCATCTAGAACCGATTACAATATTTTGATTCTATTATACTGGATTCATAATCATACTTAGATTTTGAATCTATGATCGTGCCTAAATAAGTTGATCGGGCCGAAACAATTTTGACTTTTGATTATTCTTAAACGTATTTGGTCATGACTAGACAGTTTGACTATAATTCATCGTGCCAATCAAATCTCATCTAATTAGGTTTTAGTTCTCTCCACGATTATACCTAGCTTATATTGATCAAACGTATCATCTTCTTAATTATATTATTAGTAGTGCCTAGTCGTATCCTTTGAAATTTCGAGGACACAATTTTTCTAAAATGGGTAGATTTGTAAGCCCACTTTCCAAAATTTTAATTTTTTTATTTGATTATGATTAACTTTTATGATCAGTAGATTTCATGCCTTAGCTCATAAGAGAGTTACGACCATCTTAAGGTCATATGACCCCTAGAGAGCTTAAGTAAGTACTATTTAGCTATTTCATATTTTAATATAATTTTTAGATTTTTTAGATAATTATTTTATGAAGTTTTATATATTTTAAAGACTTCCAATATTTACTATAAGGCCGTTTGGAACTATTTGAGACAAAGTATTTTTATTCGGGTTCTAAGTAGCTATACATATTTTTCTATAATTTTTTTAGAATTTTTCTAAAATTTTTAGGATTTTATTTGTAATTATTTGGAGTTAAATTAATTTCTAAAACAATTTCTGTAATTTATTTACACAGTCAGTGCTCTGTCAACCGTCGGGCCCACCTATCAGCCGCTCAGGCCGAGCAGGACGGGCCTAGCTGTCAGTGAGACAGACGATGACATGGCATATAATTTCCTTCTATAGATCTGGCTCCATGAGCTGACTCCAACTCGAAGTAGGGAGGCCATCGAGGTCATTTTGAATATATATTTTATTTTCTCAGATTTTGTTTGTGAATTTAGGGAGAATTATTTGAGTGTCGCTTGTCCAAAACTCGACATGTCATACAGTTTTCGAGATCTCGGGAGATCCTGAACTCTGATTCGCGATCCGTTTTAAGTTTTGGAAAGCTAACATGACGATCTTCGATATATAATTTTTCTAGAATTTTGTTTACTATTTTATTTATTAAGTTGAACTCAGATTTGATCGTAAATTATCGATTTGGTCACGATTAGCCATAACGACGATATCTTTTGACCAAAGTATGATTTTGCGGCACTGTCGATTTCTATGCACTCGTGGTGCTGAAATATACCAAGATGCACTTTCAAAATCTCGAGTTCATAACGTTTGACTAGTTACTCAATGACACACCTCGATTTGAGTGTCATGGTTTCCAAAATTAGAAATATGACTTTCTATGGCCAAATTCCCTATTTGAATAATATTTCAGATTATTATTAGGTTAAATTAGATTTTTATGTGATTTATTTCAGAATTAAACAATATTATTAGTTTGGTATTTAAGTATATCTTATCGACCTTAAAATATTATTATAAGTATTTTTGACTATTAGTTTTCAAATATCGTAAATATTTTCTAGATAGATTACAAGTATTTTTCTATATATTTTTTCGTAAGGATTTCCTTTTTATTAAACGAATTTCCTTCGAATATCAAATCTTGACCGAGACTAGCCATATTTTTTTATTTCTTGTGATTCTGACTACTTTATATCGATCCTAGGCTAATCGGACTGTTCTGGATCTGTAACGACCGTGGTTCGTATTACGTATTTTGGTATACGTATATTGCATGTTTCCTGGCATGGTTTATCTTGGTATTTCTCTTGCTTGGTTCGGCTTGGTTGGCTTGGTTTGGTTTGGATTGGTTTTTTCTTCATGAGGACCAAACCCCCACCTACCCCCACTCTTCTTCTTTATAGCCGCCCACTCCTTCTCTCTCTTCATTTACTTCTTCTTCATTTACTTCTTCTTCTCCACCATTACTCTCTTCACCTACCAGAGAGAGAGAGCCTAGGCAAGTGCAGCTTGCTTCATGGAGGAACTCAGTTTTTATTGTTCCATTCTCTTCCTCACGAGATTCTAACACACTTTAATACTTAGCATTTCTAATTTCTATGGTTCAATTTGTGTAGATCTAAGTTTATTGTATTTTTGGGTTTTTTGAGTTTTGATCTATTTTACCTTGTCATTTCCAACTTTTGATGGTTCCATATTGTAGAGAATTTCATTCTGTCCCATTTTTACCTATGGAAGTTTGGATTCTGACCTCTAATGAAGGATTTATGGAGCTTGGAAACTTGGCTTTCATGGCTCTTCTTCTCGGACAAGTGGAGAAGAAGCACAGCACTTGACCGCATGGATTCTCATGCGGCAAGTTTTTAGCCGCATGACACTCTCAGCCGCATGGCCTTAGCCGACCGCATAAAACTTTTCTCGGCCACATAGGCTCATCATTCCCTGGCCGCATAACCCGCGTCTCCCGCAGCCGCATGGAACTGCATCTCCTGGCCGCATGAAGTCAACTTCCCGCTGCCGCATAAGCCCTTGGCAACTCTCGAACCGCATAAGCCTGCATGACTCTTGCCGCATACTTTCCAGTCTCTTGACGCGTAGACCCGCAAGCCCCACTGCCGCATGAGGCTTTATTCCTTGAGCCGTATAAATCCCCCTTAATTCCTCAGGCGCATAGGCCATGGGACCCTCCAGCCGCATAAGGCTCTGTTTTCCTGAGCCGCATAAGCACTTCCTTTCCCCTGCCGCATATGCAAGTAATTCTCCGAGCCGCATGAGCGCGCACCCTTTCCGCCGTATGAACCCGTTTTGTCCCTGCCGCATAAGTCCCTTCCTTCTCGCTGTCGCATAAGCCCGTGTACCCCATTATCGCATAAGACTCTCATTCACGCAGCCGCATGAGACCCTTGCTCTCTTTCAAGCCGCATGTGCCCTTTCTTACCAGTCGCATGAGCCCGATTCTCCTGAGTCGCACGAGTCTGTGTTCTCCGAGCCGCATGAGACTCTCTCCCTTGCTGCATGGCTTTTCCCATAGCCATGCACCTTTTTTTATATTGGAATGTTGCATTTATGCTTATATAACTTGGGTCCCTTGCTAGAGTGCTTGTGTAATGCCTGTTGTCTGTATTACGTATTTTTGGAATACGTGTACGTATTTTATTCTGTATTGCATGATTTCTTGTTTTCTTCATGGCTTGGCTTGGTTATTTCATGGTCCGGGTTGGCTTGGTTTGGTTTGGGATTGCTATTGGTTCATGATGTACCCAAGGTGAACCCCCTACCTACCACCACCTTTGGTATTTATTACCATTATTCTTTCTCTCTCTTCATTAACCTCTTCTTCTTCTTTCATTTACTTCTTCACCTACCAGAGAGAGGAGAGAGGGGTCTAGGCAAGTGCAACTTGCTTCATGGAGGAAATCTGATTTTATTGCTCCATTCTCTTCCTTACTACATTCTAAAACACTTTAGTACTTGACATTTCTAAATTCCATGGATAGGTTCTTGTAGATCTAAGTTTACTTTATTTTCGAATTTTCTGGGTTTTGATCTACCTAATCTTGTTGTTTCCGAGTTTTGATGGTTCCATGCTGTAGAGAATTTCGTTCTACCCCATTTTGACCTATGGAAGTTCGGATTTGGGCTCCGGATGATAGAGTTATGCAGCTTGGAAGCCATGGCTTATGGTGTACTTCTTCTCGAAAATTTGGAGAAGAAGCACAGTCCCGAGCCGCATGGTAGCACTTGACCGCATGAACATTCATGCCGCAAGTCAGTTCCAACCGCATGCGCTATTGCCTTGACTTGACCGCATGACAAGTTCATGCGGCAAGTTTTCCTTCTCAGCCGCATGACTGAGGCCCAGGCCTTCCTGGCCGTATGGATTTCTAGCAACCCTGAGCCGCATGAACTCAACGCTCGCGAGCCGCATAGACCGCAGTCTCCCAGCCGCATGGGTTTGCTTCCCTTAACCGCATAGTCATTGCCCCCCGCAGCCGTATGGGTTGCTTCTCCCCGGCCGCATGTACTTGATTGGTCAGCCAGCCGCATGGACCCATTCCTCCGCCAGCCGCATGAGTTCCCTATCCTCCTGACCGTATATGTCTTGCCTTTCTCAGCCGCATGACTGAGTGGATCTCCGAGCCGCATATGACTGATACCCCTTTGACCGCATAAGCCCTTCCCTCTTAGGCCGCATGTGCCTGACCCTATTCAGCCGCATGGGCTGTTCTCTTCCAGCCGCAGGAGATCATTCCTGGCCGCATATGCCTTAGCCGTATGGCTCTCCTATAGCCCTGTGTATTGATATTTTATTAGATATTTTACGTCCATTTTATATCCTTACGCCTTTTATCCTGAACTTGATAAATCACGAATTGATGGACCCGATGTAATGACAATTGTACATGATATGGTGTGGCGAGGAACTAGCATGACCTGATAGTGGCCCGTTGTGGCGCACTCTTGACAAGAACACTTGACATAAAAACCTGACATGATATATCTGATAAGCTTGTGCGACGGCTACCTGACATGACATGACCTGTATAATTAATCCTGGACACCGTGGGCGATTATGCTTGTACAAATAATCCAGTCTTGTCTTGCATCATGTCTAGAAGGGGACTCTTGAGTACCACGGTCAGGAGTACCTATTGAAATGGACTAAGGCTAATAACTAGATTAATACACTAGTCATAAAGAGATCTCCCAGCTACATGCAATCCCGTTACCTGGGCACGCCTTGGGATCTGTAGCCTGCCGTCGAGTAGGGCACATTTCCAGCACACTGTCATGTGTTGCACCCTTCAAGCTACCTAAGGGTACATTCGTTTCCTGGACGATGTACCCACCTGAATTCAACTCTAATCTTTTAACCCGGGTAACCTGGATGGTCTGCAGGGCTTGTGGCTGTGGATGATTCTCACTGCATCTTGCTAGTAACTAGGCCTGTGATAACCCTAGTTAGTTAAAGTATCAAGCCGTAGTTCTTGCTTGGCCGTGAAATAATTGGATGGAGTCCAACCAGTCTAGTCTTGTCCTAATTCTGTTCCAGATTACTGCATTACCTGAATGCCTGTATCTATTTTACCGATAAATGATGAGAATTCCAAGTTCTGTTCAGACGAAGGGTTACAACCCCGGTCCTTGTTTGGTTTACGGGTTGTAACATGGTTATCTGAATAGTTCTATGGTTATCTCGTCGTATATCACCTGTTATGCCTTTTCTTAATTTTCGTCTTTATTATTAATTTATTATCTATTGTGCTAATTGCTGATTTTAGTTCCTAAGTGAAGCTTCCTTTGTGGCACTTGCTCTTTCTGGGATCTGACCCAGCTGGTTTTGTATGGCCAGATTTTGAAGCAGCTCCAGAGGATCTACCGCTTTTCCAGCCCGATGGTGAACACCAGACGTAACCAGGGCAACGAGTGGGTTATTTTAGGCTCTCCCACTCTATTGTAAAAATATTCTTTTGAGGCGTTTAGCCGATGAGCACCTGTTTAGCTCGATTGCACTTTACTTACTGTCTGCCTACGGGCTGTAACATGATTAACAGATCCTAGGGTTGATCATGTATGACTAAACTCTTGCTAGTCCTAACATTTTGTAACGACTAGCTTCATGATCAGCTGAATATGTAATATTTGGGACGCCTTATTATTGTATATTTAATGATCATACATCTTGTAACATTCATTTACTTGATTGTGATTGAGACACTAGGCTTGTTCATGACCTTAAGAGACTGTTGGCTTGTAGTAAACCCTCATGTATCTAGACAGCCGTGACCGTATAGCGAGGTGGGTTGCACTTCAATATACGTAGCTGGCTATGTCTGCTCCCGCTCTCCAGTATTCTGGTTCTGGGGCGTGACAGCTTGTATCATGTAAAGTTTACACATGTTCCATGAACACGATAGTGGACTGCCGTGGCGCACTCTTGACAAGTACACCTGACATAATATATCTCGAATTGCTGTTAAGACAGCTAGCCTGATATGACAAGAATGAATAATCTGGACACCGTAGATGATTGTGTTTGTACAAATAAACCAGTATTGTCTTGCATCATGTCTAGGATAGGGATCCCTGAATGCCACGGTCAGGGGTACCTACTAAAATTGACTAAGGCTAATAACTAGAAATTCCAGTAGTCATGGAGAGATTTTCCAGCTACAGGCAATCCTGTTATCTGGGCGTACTAAATGGAATTGTACCTACCGACGAGTAGGGCACAATTCCAGCACACAGTCATGTGTTGTACCTTTCATGAACGGACATTCGACCTGGATAACCTGGATGGTCTGCATGGCTTGTGGTTGTTAGAACAATCTCATTGCATCTTGCTAGTAACTAGACATGTGATAACCCTAGTTAGTTAAAGTATCAAGCCGTACTCATTATTTGGCCGTGATTGATTGGATAGAGTTTAGCCTAGCTTAGTCTTGTCCTGATCCTGTACAAGATTGTGACATGACATGATTACTTATGCTTGCTTTAACAATAATGATCATGGGACCAGTTCTGTTCAGGCAAAGGGTTACAACCTCGGTCCTTATTTGGTTTAAGGGTTGTAACCTGGATCCCGGAGCAGTTCTGTGTCCTCTCTTCGTTTACTGTCTTATTACCTTACCAGCAACATTTGAGACGGGTTTCTATTCAAGAGAAGGGTTGCAACCCCGGTCCTTATTTGGTTTAAGGGTTGCAATCTGGCTACTTGAATGGTTTTCTCGTACTCAATTTATTATTGTTATTCCTGTTATTATCAGTATCTTTACAATTATCTTTAATATTTATTTATGATATGCTGGTTTAGTTCCTAAGTGAAGCCTCCTTTGTGGCACTTGCTCTTTCTGGGGTCTGATCCAGTTGGTTTTGTATGGCCAGATATCGGAGCAGCTCCAGAGGATCTACCTACCTTCCAGCCAGATGGTGACCACCAGGCGTAACCCTGGCAACGAGTGGGTTATTTTTGGCTCTCCCACTCTATTGTAAAATTATTCTTTTGAGGTGTTTAGCTGGCGAGCACGTGTTAGCTCGTATTGCACCTTTATTTACTGTCTGTCTATGGGCTGTAACATGATTAACAAATCCTATGATTGATCATGTATGACTGAAACTCTTGCTAGTCTTAACATTTTGTACGACTAGCTTCATGATCATCCAAATATTTAATGTATGGGAGGCCTTACTATTGTATATTTGATGCTCTGAGATCTTGTAGCTGTTATTACTTGCTTGAGATTGAGACAATAGGCTTGTTCATGACCATAGGAGACTGATGGCTTATAGTTAAACCCTCATGTATCTAGACAGCCGTGACCGTATAATGAGATGGATCCTATTTTATTGTACGTAGCTGGCTATGTATGCCCCCGCTCTCCAGTATTCTGGTTTTGGGGCGTTACAGGATCCAATGGCATGATCTGTTCCATCATTTGAGGTTGTCTTGCATACTTATGACATCTGTGTTTATTCTGTGCCAACATGATCAAGTCACACAACAACTGCAACTTAACTCGAGGCAAGTACAGTATGTATTATGTTTTGTACATTATAATAATTTCTTTATTGTTTTCTTGTTTGATATTCCATTGAGATACGATGGTGACACGGTAGGTGTAACCTTCGTTTTCCAATGAATTAAATTATTTTATCTAGTTAGTAGGTACTGTACTTAAACTATAATTCTATGTCATGTATATATATGTATTATATGTTATATAAATAATATTTGTATAAGTAAGTATGTACTTGTTTACATTTTTTTATAAATAATATTTGTATAAGTATGTATATATATATATATATATATATATATATATATATATATATATATATATATATATATATATATATATATATATATATTTTTGTATATATATATATATATATATATATATATATATATATATATATATATATCCGAAAATATATATATATATATATATATATATATATATATATATATATATATATATATATATATATATATACATGACATATAGATAATACTATGTGTGATATAGGTATTTGACTTGGCTAGGTGCATTTTAGCTAGTTTAATTTTAGCCTGGTTAGGGTGGTGCTAGTGACTAGTGTAGGCTACCCAAACCTATCCAAATCAACTCCGATCAAGCCCAAACTTGGTCCACACTTGCACAAGACCTAGTAGACCCTAACCAAGCCCTTACTTGACCCATGTGGTGCACACTAGTGTGTGGACAACATACAACTTTAGCTTATATGTATTTTCGGAATTAAGTGGTGACTACTACTTTTAGTTGCCAAAACCACCTTCCCACTACCCCCATTTCCCTAAAACTTTGCCACAACGTTCCCTCCTCAACACCCTACAGTCCTATGGGTCATTTACCTATCATTCCATTCATTTCCTATCCCAAAACTCCTCCACAAACTCGTTGGACTGAAGGTAATTTCAGAATAGAAATGCTAGGTAGTCCTGACTTCAACAACGTTTTGCACCACAAAAATAATAGGTACGAGCCTCAAGTCCTTTATGAAAAATCTTCCTCTATCTTTTAGATTTTATTTCCATATTTTTACATAATGTTTTATGGAGTTTTGACCCTTCAAACCTCTGTCGCACGACGATATGTCCAGAACAGAGTGTTGTCTATGAATTCTGTGCAAAGAATTGGGTGTGCACACCAAATCACTTGGTAAAACTATATGAAACTTTTTCCATTGCGAACCTCGTTCCCGTTGTTCTAATATTTTATATCTCTTGTCCATATTTTCCTCTATACAGACATTTTTCGAGGAGGTACGCAGACTGAATTTTGCGGCACACAAGCGATCCATGTTTCGTACATAGGTAAGTACCTTTATTTTCTGTCGTATATTTTTATATGAAATAGGTAATAACTAGATACAACATCCTCCTAGGTAGAAACCACAAATAATAGTATCTAAAGGTTTGGATTCATGATAAAACGTTACCCCAAAATTATTTTTCTAAAATTATATTTTTGTCTACTTTGTGGTAGTGTAACTTTTTGCGTAGACCATATTTTACGATTCTAGAATTTTGTGTGCAGTTCTGGATATTTGTCTACAAAATTTATGTTGGAGTTATGCCCTAAATGTTTCGTTTGATTAGTACAAATTAGGCTCAAACTTGGCCCTGTAAACTCTGAATGCAGAAACTGTGGTTTTCTTCCAATTTTGAACATGCATAACTTTCTGTGTAATACTTATTTTCCAAAGCCACATTTTGGAATGTAAAGTATAATATTTTGTCTATCAATTATGTATTAAGTCATGTCCAGAATAATTAGTTTTACTAGTATAAAATAAGATCAAAGTAGGCATTATGAGCACACAGTTTTTCTGCACACTGAAATAATTCTAAGTCTGGAATTATTTTTACCAACTTTGGACATGAGTTATTTTCTGTGTATACCATATTCATATATTTTAATGCCATGTATGTATTCTTGGTTAAGTTTTGAATCATTTTATATAGGTTTCATGACTTAACTACTTGTTTTGGGTGATGTAAATTGAGGGCAAAGTGAGCTCAATGAACAACATTTCAGCATTTAAGTCTGAAACTGCTTTTGCAAGTCACTTTGAGCTCAATTTTTTGAAAATCAAACCGTTGGATTTCTTTGTAGTTTTTCTATAATAAACTCTAGTTAACTCTATATTAGATCCTGAAATTAGAGCCACCAATAACATTGTTTGTTTACTCAAATATTGCTTCCAAAACTGAAGAAATTATAAATTTTTGCACTCAAATTATTTCTAAGATTGAAATCAGTTTTTATTGCAAATTTTGTGCTTCGATTCTGGAAAATCCAACCATTGGATTGGTTTAGAATTTTCTTCTATTATTAGACAAAACTTTATTCTTCTGAATCCTTAAGTCTGAACCGTTCATCATTATTTATGACCACTCATTCACTAGCCTAAATTCAGGATAAAGTAAACTTTTGAAAACTTCTTTTTAGATAAAATATGAATTAAAAATTGTAGGAAGGTGTAATCTCTACCCATATCAACTTGACATTAGTGTTATATGGGTTAAATATAATGATTTTAAAGGCTAGCTTATATAGTTTGATGATGTGTATTCATAATATAGATCTTGGACACTGATATGGACTTGATTATTCAGGACCGCAGGTGAGTACATTTTCTGATAGTTTTTATTAATTTGATGTTTTCTATAAATTCAGTTTTAGTGTTTTTACTTGATTTCTGACACGAGGATACACAGAGTAGTATACATTAGATCCCGTCATGAGTTGTTATTTCTGGTTTATCCTGGTATACTGGTACTTGCTTGTTATTGTTCTTGTACTTGTATAGACACCTATTTGGGAGTAGACTGGCCCCATGCTTCTTGAATTTTGTGTCATAACATGACATGATTGGATCTATTATACTATTCGGGAGATTGGAGAGTTATTAGAGTTTATATGATCATACCCAAACTACTTGTGCATAGCTCACCCTCACCATACTAGGGTGTAGCCTAATCTTATACTACTTGTGTATAGCTTTCCATTATGGCCGACCTGATCCATTATACTTGTACTTGTGCATAGAGGTCATATGGAATAGCCTGATCTTAACCAAGCCGATCACATAACACTATAATATCTCAAGGCACCGTTTAGATTATATGTTATATTCAGATTTTCTGTGATATATCATATCCCTGATTTACTTACATGCTCTCACCTTACCATGATATGATGACCTGTTTATCCTGTACTTCTTACTACTCAGTTTTGTTATCCATCATGTACCTCATTATATTCTGTTTATTTATAGCACTTGTCAATTTAATGAAACTGTTGTTAGTGATTGTACTTTATTCCAATCCTGAATGGATATTATTTTTCAGAGGACTTAGAGGTCTTTTGCCCGACTTACTATGGGTCGGGGATAGATGATGATGTTGCTCAGGAGTTGCCCGGGGATCCGGTGCCCGTAGAGGACGCACCTCCAGTAGTGACTTTGTTATTTAGCTAGGTTTTGCTGGATTTGTCTCCAGATTTCTACATTTGGTTTGTTATATTATTTCAGGATATGTATTATTGTCTCGGACTTCTAGACTTATTTCTGTTGTGAACTCATGCTACTATCCAGACTTTATCTTTATTATCTTCTATCAATTTATCGTGCTTATCTTCCTTTAGAATTATGATTGAGTTATATATTTTATAATTGTTAGATGTTAGATATTATAGACGACCTATACAGCGTTCTACTGCCGATACTGCGGCATAGGCTGGACTTACTCTCGTCCTCGTGCCTAAACCGGGTGGGGTCGTGACAATAGGTTTATTGTATCTTTCTTATTGTATCATTGACCGTATTGTTATTTAGTGAGTCTGGAAGGGAAATACTCGGTAGGTACGTGAACAAACCCAAATAATGTTTAATAAATGATAGCTGTTTGCAAAAACAAAAGTATGAACTTTATTTCAACAAACTTTGTAAAGATTACAAGAATTCTGGGAAAGTACAACTGTAGGAATCCAATCTAGAAGACGATTGCTTTATCCCTTGGACGAGGTAAACTTTGAAGACGGCAGCCTCTGAATTTGAAGGCAAAAGCCTCGGAAGAATGCAGCAGCACTTGGGAAAGAACTCCTAAACTCTCTGATATTTCTGAACTTTTTTATGTCTGATCTCCTTGAATGAAGACTTGAAACTCTATTTATAGAGTTCTGAAAATAACTAACTTTTAGTTATTCTAAATGGCGCAAGTTGGATTGCGCATGAATTGGATTGCGCAGCATTAGACTGTGCAGGCAGTTGTCTGATCGTGGGCCAACTATCTTGGACATATAGCATCATTTGATTGAAATACGCATGATCGTGCATAGACGGTTGCCACGTAGTGAGCAATTGATGGCATGAATGCCACGTGTACTTTTGTCAGTTGTCTTGATGAAGTGTGCTGACTTTGGATTGCGCTGACTTCGGATTGCGCTAAAATGGATGGCGCTGGCATGGACTGTGCCGTAGACAGATTGTGCTGCATGTACAACTGTCCTTGAGCACTGTGCGGCATAACAAATGAACAGTCTACTCATTCTTTGTGCTGTCAGTTGTCAGAAGATTTGATTGTGTCAAATAATGATATGATATGGCCACGTCAGCTTGCGCACTTGAAAGTGTGCATAGTCTAGTCTGCGCCATCTGAATGATGTGCAATCTGATGTCTGCGCAGTTCATTTGAAAGCTATTTTTCTTGATTTTTATGACTTTGTTGATGGGAGCAACTTAATTTTTTAGGACCTACAACGGTCAACCGGGACTTCCTGTGTCACTTGATGCTTGCCATGGGGTTCAACGAGAGGTGGGTTGCGAGGGTGAGGGAGTGCATTTTCTTTCCTACTTTCTTAGTCCTCATCCAGGGCACGCCGCATGGCTACTTCAGGAGCAACAGGGGGTTGAGACAGGGTGACCCCCTCTCCCCGTATCTATTTACCTTAGTGTTGGAGTACTTTACATGCATAGTGGATACGACGATACATAGCAAGAGGATCATTCCCCTTTTTTGGTTGGTGAGTTCGGTTGTATCCCATTTGATCTATGCTGACGACTTATTGGTGCTCCTCCAGCCTTCCATGCGGGGCATGAGAGCGCTCTCTGACATTATGGAGGAGTTCGGGCGGCTTACTGGGCTCCAGTTAAACAGAAAAAAAAGCAGAGTCTATTTCAGCTCCCGGTGTACACAGCAGGAGGAGAGAGCCTTCGCCTTTGGAGTGGATAGAGGCGAGCTTCCAGTAAAATACCTGGGGGTCCCGCTGACGGTCAACTATGCCAGAGAGCAGGATTGTCACAGCTTGGTAGATTTTGCTCAGAGGAGAGTGGAAGGCTGACAAGCTGCGGGTCTATCATTTGGCGGACGGATTGAGCTGATGCGTTCGGTTATTGCGGGCATCACGATGTTCTGGCTCCAGTCTATCCAGATCCTTACGACTACTATTTGTAAAGTGAAGGCCATCTGTGCTGACTTCATTTGGAGGGGCGAGATGCATGCGATATCTTGGGACCAACTTTGTCGACCTCGGGAGGAAGGTGGAGTGGGGTTGAGGCCTCTTCATGAGGTCATAAAGGTAGCTTGTGTAAAGATGGCCTGAAGATTCATCAAGGGGGGTCGCTCTAGGCGATATGGATGGTGAACAGATACCTAAGGATAACTAACTTCTGGGCTTGCAGGATAGACAACAATTTTTTGGTCACGTTTAAGGCCATTCTGAGGTGTCGACCGGTGCTTCAGACCGCTATCAGCAGGAACATGAAGGATGGAACGACTACCGACCTCTGGCTAGACCCTTGGTTGGGTTCCAGATCCTTGTTCGAGCTTTTGAGAGGTCAGCTGGACAGAGGAGCGGGCAGGGGGCTCACATGCAGTAGGATCATCAGAAATGGAGTTTGGAGGCCAGAAGGATATCCATATACTGCTCAGCTTGACGAGGAGATTCACCTTATTATCATTGATGCTAGCCAGCATAAGGATTTCTGGAGCTGGGCAGGCCCAGGTACGGGGGACGGGTCAGGCCTATTCTGCTTTCGTAGCTGCTACGACTTGGTTCGGACCCACCACGACCGGGCTGAGAAGGTGGACTCCATTTGGGGCAAGCGGGTTGCCCGTAAAATACAACTATATGTATACCGACTTTTTTGGGGTAGACTGATGACGAGAGACAGACTCCTCAGGTTTGGGATGCAGATCCCGGATGCCAAATGTGTACTATATAATGGGGAGGATGAATCTATGGGGCATCTCTTCTTTGTATGCCCGATGACCTGGCATATTTGGACTGAGCAGTGCGCGCAGCTGAGAGGAGGAGTTGGGGTGGATAGAGACATCCAGAGCATTCTCAGCTGGATCTGAGATCACAAAGACCGGGATCCGGGGTGGGCCAGAAGAGCCAGAGTTCGTCTCGCCGCGTCCGTTTGGCACATTTGGAAGGAGCAGAACAGACGTATTTTTGAGGGCTTGTCTACCCCCTATTGGAATTCTACATAACATAGAATTCGATGTATCAGTAATTATCACTTCCCGTTCCCAGAATGCGTATTTTAAATCCATATACTATTTAAGTGTATTTTATTTAAATATTTATCATGTACTGCTCTGTATTTAAATTCCTTTAATTTCCTGTTAATTAATTTTCGACAATTTTATTTCTGTATTTTACTTCCTGTTTTTATACTCTGCTTCAGCTTTGCTTTAAGATCGGCTTAGATTGGTTTATTTTATGTGGTTCATCATGAACCGAACCAAACCCCCACCTACCACCACCCCTTCCATTTAAAGCCCATCCCCTTTTCTCTCTCTCTATTACTTCACCATAACTCTTATTCTTCTTTCTCTTAAACTCTTCCATCAACCTAGGAGAGCTAGGCAAGTGCCAACTTGCTTCCTGATGGATCCCCATTTTTATCGTTCCATCATCTCCTTATTTAATTCTAAGTCTCTTTAGTACTTGGCATTTTTGATTTCCATGGCTTATTTATTGTACATCTAAGTTTGTTGCATTTTTGGATTTCTTAGGTTTTGATCTAGTAAACTTTGTTATCTCCAAGTTTTGATGGTTCCATGCTGTAGAGAATTTCGTTCTACCCCATTTTGACCTATGGAAATCCATATTTGGGCTTGGGATGAAGGATTTATGGAGCTTGGAAGCAATGACTTCCCATGGTTCTTCTTCTCGGACAAGTGGAAAAGAAGAACAGTTCTGGCCGCATGACAATGCTTGACCGCATGAGTCTTCATGCGGCAAGTCACCCTGGTCGTAGGGGCATTTTGGCCGTATGGGCATTCTAGCCGCATGGACATGGACTTCCAGCCGCATGCGTTCATTCGTTTTGAGCCGCATGAGACTGTTCCAGTCCCAGCCACATGAGCGATGTTTTCCCCAGCGGCATAGACTTGTTTTATTAGCCGCATAGGCGCACGTTACCTGGCCGCATGAATTTAGTTTTCCTTAGCCGCATCAGTGTACGTTGTCCTCAGCCGCATAAGCGCTTGACTTCTCTCGACCGCATAAACTCACGCAACCCTGAGCCGCATAAAGACTCGAACCCTACCTGGCCGCATGGGTGCATGTCATTTCGAGCCGTATGGGCGCATGTCATTTCGAGCCGCATGGGGTTTGCTATCCCCCAGCCGCATGGAATTCCCTTTGGCTGCATGGTCGCATGTTAACCGTAGCCGCATGGGACCCCCCCTTTTTGTTCTAGTTACATAAGGCTTGCAGATTTCGAGCCGCATGGGACTACTCATTCCCGGCCGCATGAAAGCATTCTTATCCGGCCGCATGAAACCCATCTCGCAAGCCGCATGAGCTCTGACCCTAAAGCCTTTTGATTGATTCTTGTCCCAATTGACATTGATTGACATTGATTAATTATCTTGGCTTTTATTAACATTAATTATTGTCTTGACATTAAAATAACATTATTGGTTATCTCGATTAATAATTGATCATGCATTCCTAGTTGGAACTAAGAGGCTGGCTAGTCGTCTTATTGAAATGAATGAATGAGACACGTTCATATTAAGTATGAACTATTATCGATTGGCCGATCCCGAATATTGACATACAGGCACACGTGCATGCTTCAATTTATTTATTTATTTATTTCCTATAAAATAAGCATGTGTACTTTATGGTCAAGGCATGATTATTCCGTGGTTAGTTTGGATTATTGTATTACGCTATGTAAGACCTACAACCTAACCGCACGGGCATCGTTGTAGAGTTGTGCATATCGTACCCCGTACGAAAGTACTCATTCTGAATGACCATGATCCACGGCATGGGATTTCACTCAACATAGAGACTATTAAGTTAAATAAAAAAAATAATTGTATGGAGAGAATGTATTCCCGAGTTCTTACATGGTAGCCCTCTAGGGACTAGTAGTGCCCGACAGGCCGGTTGGTCCCTACAGATACTGCAAATCTGTCGCACGGGCAGGGAGCGGTATCTGGTTATATTATCTATTGTATATTGTATATTGTTGACGGGCGTCCCGCTGGGACTCGTCTAATTCATGATTGACGCAGTTGATTGACTAGGTAAACTAGCCTTGCTTGCACATAGTAAGAACTGAGGAATTCTTTATTGCATATATCCAAAATAACTTGGAAATCACAGTAGCAAGCCGTAGTAGTTGAATGGCCGTTTAAATTGATTTGTTTATGTACTGTATCTACTCTGTTACCTAACTGAGATGATCAGAATGTCAGGACATGACGGGCCAACTTCTGTCCTTGTCTGGTTGGGAGTGGTTCGAAGTGTCGTGATTGTTGGCCCATTGGTCATATGGTCAACCTGATTTTAATAATTGATCAAAACTCTGTCTGGATATACAAAGCTTGTTGGGACATTCTCAGCCTCTTGGACATAAGCAAGATTGGATATTCACTTCGTTCAAGACTGAAGATCTGTTTGCCTACTTGAGTCTGTATTTCCTATGCAATGTAATTTTCTTTTTATTTGAGTCTAGGAATACATTGTACACCGAGTCGTACTGGCAAATAGGCTATTTCCAAAATAGTTCAAAATGTTTTTAAAATGACCTATCAAATTGTTTACAAAAAGGTTTTCAAAAAGGTTTTCAAAAATCACCAAAACCTATTTTAAAAACCCTAACCTAACCCTGACAGAACTCGGCCGAGTTCGGCCAGAGTTCGGCCAGAGTTCGGTTGGTGGCCGTTTTGATTTTGAATTCTCTGGAACTTGGTCCTCCTGCAGTTGCGGATTTGACCGAGATTTGCTCATCGAGTTCTGCCCGAATTCTGACAGAGTTCTCCCTTTGGAAATCCTATAAATAGAGAAGTATTTCGATCATTTCAAATCACTCATTCACTTTCAATCTTCTCTCTATCTAAAGCTTTCTATCTTCCAAAGAGTTTTCTAGAGCTTTCATTTTCAGATCCCAAGCCAGTTACAATCCTCTAGTCGATTTGCCAGTGCGGTACGGTCTAGAAGTTTCTGAGAGATTGTAATCAGAAGGCTTGATTGAAGAATACCTCTTCACATTTGAAGTTGGACGAGTTCTTCGTATCAAAGCTCGCGTTGTAGAAGTTGCAAGGACTTCGTAAGAAAACTTGCGGTTTTTCCTATAGTGGATTCAAACTGGTAGCAAGAGTTCTACCGACTGGATTAGTCCTCAACAGAGGGATACCAGTATACATCGCTGTCTTTGCGTTTGCTTTCTGAACTCTGCCTTTACTTTATTTTCATCTGTGATTATATACTGTGATTGTGTTGCTAACTTTTTTAATTAGCATTATTCCGCTGCCAACTCTATTCACCCCCCTCTAGAGTATTACGCTTTACTATATCGTTCCTACAATTGGTATCAGAGCGGGTGTTACAGGTAAAGCAAGGTAAAAGTGCTATTATTTATTTATTATTTATTAGATCACAGCACATCACATGGCTACTATGAAATTCATAAGTGAAGGTCAGGCCACAAACAGACCTCCTCTGTTTGATGGTACTAACTACACTTATTGGAAAACACGGATGAGTTTCTTCTTAAAGTCTCTTGATTTTGACTTATGGGCTATTGTTCTTGATGGCTATCAGAAGCCACCTCGTATAAATGTCGAAGGTGTTTTAGTTGAAAACCCCCAAAACAGTTATACAGAGGAAGAAAAGAAAAAGGTCAGTCTTGACGCACGTGCCATTAATGCTCTTTTTTGTGCCTTAGACAGAACAGAATTTAACAGGGTATCTACATGCACAACGGCAAATGGTGTATGGAAGCTTCTCGAAGTTACACATGAAGGCACGACTCAAGTCAAGGAGTCAAAAGTCAGCAGACTTACTCAAGAGTACAAGGCGTTCAAAATGAAGCCAAATGAAACAGTCACACAAATGTTCGAGAGGTTCTTGGATATTGTAAACCCTTTGTCCTCCTTAGGCAAAGAATACAGTAACCACGAAAAGATTCGCAAACTCCTGCGAGCTCTCACCAAGAACTGGATTCCGAAGGCTACAGCTATCATTGAAGGAAACGACCTCACCACAATGTCACTTGAAGTACTCATGGGTAAGCTACTCACTCATGAACTGGATCTACAAGATTTTGAAGAGCCTGCACCAAAGGAGAAGACTATCGCCCTCAAGGCTCAGCACAGAAAAGCTGCTGAAGATGGCTCAGACAGCAGTGGATCTAACGCTGAAGATCAAGCACTCCTAGCAAGGAAGTTCAAAAGATTCATGAGACATGAGAAAAAAGTCAAAGAGAACAACAACAACAACAACTGGTACCAAGAAGATGCTGTCTGCTATGGCTGCAAGAAGAAGGGACATATGAAGAAGGACTGTCCCATCAACTCATCATCGAGCAAGAAGAACAACAGGTATGAAAAAGATAACCTGAAAAGATCAACGTCTCGGAAATACGCCAACACCAGCATATGGCATGAGAGTGAAGCTAGCGACTCAGAAGATGAACATTCAGAGGACGCTGCAAACATCTGCTTCATGGCAGTTGATCAGGTACCTACTGAACCTGTAGAAACATATGATGACTTTACCTTTGAGCAATTAGGAGATGCCTTTAGTGACCTGATGCTTGACTACAGAAAACTGCGTAGTAAATATCAGACCGCTAAGAAGGTACTCAAAGAGTACAAAGGAGAAATAGGAAGACTTACCGACCTACTAGCTGAGGTTAGAACTAGTGTTAGTGAGTCTGGTGAGCTTTCCTCTATAAAGCTCTTATTACACGAGACTAAACAGTCATCCGAAGAGAAAGATAAGATTATAGACCAATTGAGAGAAGATCTTTCAAAAGAAAAGAAAAGTCTTCAATCTGCACAAATCAGAATGGAATCACTCACTTCTGATTATACTAAGTTATATGACACTTCCAAAAGGTTGGAAATTAGGTTAGGAAAACAGCCTGAGCCTGCTGCTTCCTATCCTAACACGTGTCACTTACCGAAAATTTGGAACATTCCCAAGCCAAACACTGTCAGACCAAACCATATAAAACCTTTATCCCAAAAGGTTAAGCCCAAACATGATCATAGGTATGCATTCTTCTATACTATAAAACCTAAACCTACCAACCATTCACATCACTCTGCTTTGATCACTCAACATGCACAATGTCATTATTGTGGCCTCATTGGTCATATTTCATCTGCATGTAGAATGAGAAAGCTAGTTGATTTAAATGTTTATGCTTGGATACCTAAAGCTAACAATTCAGGACCCTACAAGAAATGGGTACCAAGAGTTTCATCTGCAAACTATTTTGTAGGTGGAACACCCTTCACATGCTAGAAGCAAATGGATCCTCGACAGCGGTTGCTCACGGCATATGACCGGTGACGCTACTCTATTTGCAACACTGTCGAAGAAAAAGAAGGAAGGCTATGTTTCCTTCGGCAATAATTTAAAAGGGTATATTATTGGTATCGGTGATGTTGGTAAATCTCCCTATCTCGTGATTAAAGATGTCTGTCTGGTTACCGAGTTGAAACATAATCTGCTCAGCATAAGTCATCTAGCTGATCATGGTTATGGTATCAACTTTGGCAAAGACAAATGTACTATAGTTGATAGCTCAACTGGTAGTACTATCTTTGAAGGAATCAGGAAAGACAATATATATGTTTTCTATCTATTGGAAGAAGCTAACATTTCAGGTAGATGCTTAATGGCCAAAAGTGATGAGAGTCATTTATGGCATATGAGACTCGGTCATGCAAACATGGATACAATTTCAAGATTATCCACAAAGAAGTTAGTACGCGGTTTACCGGACATAACATTCAAGAAGGATTCGGTATGCAGCCAATGCGAAAAGAACAAGGCTACCAGATCCACATTCAAGTATGTAAACGCAATATGTACTACTAGACCTCTACAATTGCTACACATGGATTTATTCGGTCCTAGCAGAGTTGCTAGCCTCGGAGGTAAATTATATGCATTTGTAATTGTAGATGATTTTTCTAGATACACGTGGGTATATTTCTTGACACGCAAGAATGACGCATTATCCGAATTTGTCGCCTTTTGCAAGAAAGTACAAAATGAAAAAGGTTACATGATCACTCGTATTAGAAGCGATCATGGAGGCGAATTCGAGAATGTTGATTTCGAGCAATTTTATGACACACACGGTTTTATACACGAGTTCTCCTGCCCTAGAACTCCACAACAAAATGGAGTTGTGGAACGTAAGAACAGAACTCTAACCGAAATGGCCAGAGTAATGTTAAATCAATTTAGCCTACCCAAATACTTCTGGGCTGAAGCTGTTAATACAGCTTGCTTTGTGCTCAATAGAGTTCTAATTCGACCCAAATCGAAGAAGACTCCATTTGAGTTATGGTTTGATAGAATTCCTTCAGTTTCATATTTTAAGATATTTGGCTGTAAGTGCTTTATTCTTAATACTAAAGACAATTTGGGAAAGTTTGACGAAAAGGCCGATGAAGGTATATTTTTAGGTTATGCGGCCAAGAGCAAAGGATACAGAGTCTTCAACAAACGTACCATGATCATCGAAGAGTCAATCAACGTCACTTTTGATGAAATGAACCAAATGACACTCGATGACAGTGATGAAGATCTGCCTACATCAAGCTCAACATCAGCTGAACCTGAACCAAGCTCTGCACAAGCTGAACCCCCTAGAGGAGATCCAGGAACCAGCTACCTACAGAGTCTACCGAAAAGGTTAAAATTCACAGCTGATCATCCACAAGATCTGGTAATTGGTGACATTACCAAAGGAGTAAGCACTCGATCATCCAGTAGAGATATTATTTCTAGTGTTGCATTTATTTCACAGCTAGAACCTAAATCTATTGATGAAGCATGTAGTGATAGTTTCTGGATAGATGCCATGCAAGAGGAATTGAACCAATTCGAACGGAATCAAGTTTGGGAACTTGTTCCCAAGCCTATTGATCATCCGGTCATTGGCACCCGTTGGGTATTCCGAAACAAACTGAATGAGGATGGTTTAGTAACTCGTAACAAGGCTCGACTCGTAGCTCAAGGATACAATCAAGAAGAGGGTATCGACTACGATGAGACTTATGCCCCAGTTGCGAGATTAGAATCCATTCGTATGTTATGTGCATTTGTATGTTTTCATGATTTCAAACTTTTTCAAATGGATGTAAAAAGTGCTTTTCTAAATGGATTTATAAAAGAAGAAGTTTTTGTAGCACAACCTCCGGGTTTCACGAATTTCAAAAATCCTGACCATGTTTTCAAGTTGAAGAAAGCCTTATACGGTTTAAAACAAGCCCCTCGTGCTTGGTATGATCGTCTAAGCTCTTTTCTACTTGACAACGGTTTTACAAAAGGAAAGGATGACACTACACTTTTTATTAAATCTTTTAATGGCAAGCTGCTTTTAATTCAGATCTATGTTGATGATATCATATTTGGATCCACTGATGAATCTCTTTGTCAAGAATTCTCTAAGTGTATGCAGAATGAGTTTGAGATGAGCATGATGGGAGAGCTGAAATTCTTTCTCGGATTGCAAATCAAACAAACCGACAATAGGACGTTCATTAATCAAGCCAAGTACACAAAAGATTTGCTAAAGAAGTTTGATCTGGACAATGTCAAACCTATTGGCACTCCGATGGCAACTTCAACAAAGCTTGATTCTGACGAACAAGACAAGCCAGTCGACACACGTAAGTATCGAGGTATGATTGGTAGTTTACTTTACTTAACTGCTAGTCGTCCAGATATAATGTTTAGTGTTTGCTTGTGTGCACGTTTTCAAGCTAACCCAAAGGAATCACATCTGTCCGCAGTTAAGCGTATCTTCCGATACCTTAAAGGCACTTCTTCTGTCGGCTTGTGGTATCCCAAATCCAAATCCTTTGACCTTATTGGTTATTCGGATGCAGATTTTGCTGGATGCAAGGTTGATAGAAAAAGTACTAGCGGTACATGTCATTTCTTTGGCAAGGCTCTAGTCTCTTGGTTTAGTAAAAAGTAAAATTCTGTAGCCTTATCAACAACAGAGGCTGAGTACATCGTCGCAGGACGTTGTTGTGCTCAGATTTTGTGGATGAAACAAACCTTAGAAGACTTTGATTTATTTTACACACATATTCCCATTTTCTGTGATAACACTAGCACCATTAATTTGACTAAGAATCCTGTATGTCACTCTCGTACTAAACATATCGAGGTTCGGCATCATTTTCTTAGAGATCATCATCAAAATGGAGATATAAACCTTGTATACATAGATACTGATAATCAATTAGCTGACATCTTCACTAAACCTCTAGCGGAAGATCGCTTCAATTATTTACGTCAAGAATTAGGAATTTTGGACGTCAATAATATTAATTGATGTTATTTTATGATTGTATATGATTATGCAAAAACTGTGTTAGAGACAAGCTAATAAAGAGTCTGTCTGTCACCACAACTACGGTTGAAACGAAGCGGTATTTAAGAGTTCCCCGGTGAACCTCCGCCAGCTGGGACAGTACTCCTACAGCTAATCTGAGACAGCTGCTGTGTAACGATATTTAACTCATAAAATATTATTAATTATGTTATTTGAAAGCTAAAATAACTAATCTTTGAATTAAATATTTGAAACGAGTCAATGAAAAAGAAGTAGCAAAATCAACTTGAAAGAACCCTAGGCGAATTCGGCCAGAACTCTGACCGAATTCGACCCGAGTTCGGTTGAGGGTATCTGCGTATATATCCAGAACCCGAGAGCTCCTTCTCTTCCATTGCTTCCATATTTCCAACCAGCAGCTACAGCCGCCCGAAAATCCTCCAAACCCTAGGTATTCACCAACCCATTGCTCCCTATCTACTTGGTAAAATCCTTCCAAACTTTGGAATCGTGCGGAGATCATCCTTCTCTACAACATATCTAATTTTTGTGAGGTATATCTCTCTCTTTCTACACTTTCAAATTTGTGCTTATTTATTTCAATGGTACCTAGATTTAATCCGTCTAAGAGGAAGAAGACTACTCCTAGTGAGGAAGGGTCCTCTTCGAATCCTCACACGGATTCTTTGTTTTCGCCAGTCCAAAAGAGCGACGGTGCTTTCGATGGGTTTTTCTTTCAAACCCTCGATCAAGCTTTATTATGGTACGGTGACTTTTCCATCCGATCCATATGCAGCGGCGCTCCGGTTAAATGGACGGTATTTCCTGACCATCGTCACTTATTTGAGGCATTAGGGTTACATTTGCTTGTTAAACTGTGCTTCCCAATTGCTACTAATGCCATTAGATTGTTCTATTACAATCTCGTAGTTAACACTTTTGACGTGAGCACACGTGTTGGAGGCATAGATATTGAGTTCAATGATGTCCTCCTAGCGGAGATTCTTGGGATTCCCAATGAAGGTGAACCGCTAGTTGATATCACGGAATTCGAGTTTCCCGAAGGCACTACACTCACGAGTTTCAAAACGGAACTTTGTGCTCCTGACAGAGTACGTTCTGGAAAGTTTAAGGCTAACAACCTTAACTTGTTTAACTACGAATTGCATCGCATCATCTACTCTACTCTACTTCCAAAATCTACTTCCAAGGATGATGTGACTTCGCTTGAGCTGTCCGCTATGTATCATCTTATCAAGGGGATTCCTTTTTCCGTCCCCAAGACTATTATTCAGATGATGGGACGTTGTCGTGCAAGAGATCGAAATCTCTCTTACGCGATGATTCTCCCTCGTATCTTTCAGTGCTTCGACATCGATCTATCGACTTGTACTCAGGACTCTGAGCCCAAGTTACTCCAGCTTTTTCGTCGCAGCCGGACTGCTTCAGCTACACCTCCTGCTCCTCCTACTGCACCATCTCCACTACATCAGCCGTATGCTATGACTTTTGAGGGCATACATTAGCACCTATCTGCTTTGCACGTCTCGATGACGGACATGGCTCGCGAGCGTGAGTTCCGCGATGTCACCCGTTACCAGGCGATGGCAAACTCCTTGGCCGATCTGCGTTTTGCACAGACTGGTCACTCTGCCGCTTCCATCCCTCGAGATCCAGCTTTTTCGGGTTACCGCTGTGAGGATGAGGCTGTCCATGCCTACTTCCAGCCCGGTAACGCCTATGATTGGTATCGTGCTCCTCGAGATTATGTTGGCGAGTTCTATGCTGGCGCCCCTACTCATCCTACTGGCGCTGGTACTTCTGGTGCTGGTACTTCCGGTCATGCTGGCCGTGCTGCTGATGATATTGATGAGGATAGTGATGATGAGATCTGATCTGATTACTAGTGACATTCTACTGTATACTTGGAAATGCTCCGACATTCCAAGTTTTTATCATTTACTTTTTGATTAGTACTTTGTAGTTTGCTATCAGTATTTCTTTTTCATGGACATGTTTATGATGTTTTATTTATGACATCTCAGTTAAGTTCAGCATTTTGTTTAGCACTATTTTCTTATATTGCTTTTCATTTTTAAACTGTCTGTGAAATAGCATGCCTGAGATTTTTTATGCAATACATGCTTGTGACGATAAATTTCTCTAATTATTTACTGTATCTTTTATTTTTGTTTTCTCACTGTTTGTTATTTATGCATTGATTGCGGGGGAGTCTTCTGCATTTCATGCGGGGGAGCCTTCTCTTGTACAACTATTTTGCTAAGTGACAAAGGGGGAGAAAATTAAAATGATCTAACAATTTTTTTGAGTTGAATACAGGTTATGAACAATTTTTCACCTTTTGATATTTTTTCGAACTAGCTTATTGTTATATCATTCATAGTTTGTCAATTATCAAAATGGGGGAGATTGTTGGCCCATTGGTCATATGGTCAACCTGATTTTAATAATTGATCAAAACTCTGTCTGGATATACAAAGCTTGTTGGGACATTCTCAGCCTCTTGGACATAAGCAAGATTGGATATTCACTTCGTTCAAGACTGAAGATCTGTTTGCCTACTTGAGTCTGTATTTCCTATGCAATGTAATTTTCTTTTTATTTGAGTCTAGGAATACATTGTACACCGAGTCGTACTGGCAAATAGGCTATTCCCAAAATAGTTCAAAATGTTTTTAAAATGACCTATCAAATTGTTTACTAAAAGGTTTTCAAAAAGGTTTTCAAAAATCACCAAAACCTATTTTAAAAACCCTAACCTAACCCTGACAGAACTCGGCCAGAGTTCGGCCAGAGTTCGGTTGGTGGCCGTTTTGATTTTGAATTCTCTGGAACTTGGTCCTCCTGCAGTTGCGGATTTGACCGAGATTTGCTCATCGAGTTCTGCCCGAATTCTGCCCGAATTCTGACAGAGTTCTCCCTTTGAAAATCCTATAAATAGAGAAGTATTTCGATCATTTCAAATCACTCATTCACTTTCAATCTTCTCTCTATCTAAAGCTTTCTATCTTCCAAAGAGTTTTCTAGAGCTTTCATTTTCAGATCCCAAGCCAGTTACAATCCTCTAGTCGATTTGCCAGTGCGGTACGGTCTAGAAGTTTCTGAGAGATTGTAATCAGAAGGCTTGATTGAAGAATACCTCTTCACATTTGAAGTTGGACGAGTTCTTCGTATCAAAGCTCGCGTTGTAGAAGTTGCAAGGACTTCGTAAGAAAACTTGCGGTTTTTCCTATAGTGGATTCAAACTGGTAGCAAGAGTTCTACCGACTGGATTAGTCCTCAACAGAGGGATACCAGTATACATCGCTGTCTTTGCGTTTGCTTTCTGAACTCTGCCTTTACTTTATTTTCATCTGTGATTATATACTGTGATTGTGTTGCTAACTTTTTTAATTAGCATTATTCCGCTGCCAATTCTATTCACCCCCCCTCTAGAGTATTACGCTTTACTATATCGTTCCTACAGTGATGTTATGTGAATCCCAGTGGCAAGCAGAGATCTATTATTATATCCTCCTATTTACTGGTTTCATCTTTTATATCGTGCTTCCTTGCGGTACTTGCTATTAGAGGTCTAACCTCTCTGGTTTTGCATGGCCAGATTTAGAGCCGGTTCCTGAGGACTCAGCTTACTTCCACCTCCAAGATGGTCAATACTAGAAGGATGATCGCAGGAGGACTCGAGTGGGTTCCTTACTTCCCCACTTATTTTGTTATTTACTTTATACTTTGCCGTTTGGCACCGACATGTTAGTCGGATTGTCTTGTACTTATTTTTACATAATTGTAACTAAGTCAGGCTGCAGCTGATAACAATTGTGTATACTTTTGCTACATCAATCTGGCGATATTCTGTAAAGCCAGATATCAAGAACATTTTGACAGAGCGTTTGGGACGCCTTACTGCTTTATCTTACATGTTCTCTATTTTTGTTCCTTGTTAGAATGATTGAGACAATAGATGTGAAGTGACCATAGTGAGACTTTCATGTAGTATGCACCCCCTCGTCTGGTTAGACAGCATTGATCGTATTATACGGTATTCATCTACCCGTAATACGTAGCTGGCTGAGTCATTCCCTCGCTCTCCAGTATTCTGGTTCTGGGGCGTGACAAGGTTTTAGTGGTGGCCCATGCAGGTCTAATTTCAGACTTGTGGAGTGTTTTGATTTATAGGATGTCTCAATCACACATGTTCCCCCTTAATCTCATGATTCGTTGTTCTTAACTCTAGCTTGATATTCCGGTATCCTTTGACTTCATTGATTTTCCATGTCCGATCGTTTAATTGTTCTCTTGTCCCTTTTCTTAGGGGCACCTCGTCCGTACCTGTTCGAGCTGGACGACAACAACAAGAGCAACATGGACAACCTGATCGTATTGGTCAGCAACCAGGGCCGGTACTAACCCAAGAGGCTATTCAAGAAGAAGTGATAGTGGAAGCAGCAGCTGGATCGCAGTATTCGGATGTTCCACCACCACCAACAGTTCTACCTACCCCTGTGGAAGTAGACACACCGGCTCTTCTGGAGATCATGAGAGGGATGATGGCTACTCAACAACATCAGATGTTAGCCCAGCAGCGCATGCATGCTCAGTTGCAGGAGCAGAACGTACTACTCAACCAGGGATTGCAGACGGCATTGGAAAGAGGGGCCAGGCCAGATTCAGGAGCATCAGCCAGGTTTTGCAAGTACAACCCCCGTCGTTTCGAAGGCACGGAGGATGCCATCTCAGCAGATGCATGGCTTAAGGACATTAAGGCTATTTTGACAGCAGCTAAGGTGCCGGTGGAAGAACGTGTGGATCTAGTAAAGTTGTTACTTCAGAATCTCGCACGTGATTGGTAGAAATCAGAGAAAGTGGGCATCAGACGTCCTGTGGCTTGGAATGACTTTACAGCAAGATTCAAGACCAAGTACTATGGGGTTGTGGCGCAGTTTGAGCTATAACAGAAGTTTATCAACCTCAGACAGGCAGGCAAGACGGTAGATGCTTACGCAGTGGAGTTCTGCAGATTGAGTAGATTTGCCCCAGAGATGGTAGCAACGGAGAGCCAGAGGGCTATGAGGTTCCAGCAAGGGTTTCATCTTGAGCTCTTGCAATTGATAGAAGGGCACAATTATCAGACTTTCAACAAAGTATTGGCGGCAACCCGAAGGCATGAGATCACCATTCAGAGGCTTACGGCAAGGACTGGAGGTCAGAAGAGATGCCACAGTCAGATTGAAGGAGGAGGGGGAGCAGCGCCCCGAACAACAGCACCATCCCTTGGCATTCGCATTCACAATGTGGCAATACGAGGGCCAGCACCACCATCCAGGCAGCAGCAACAGCAACAGAAGAAGAATCAGCAACCCCCGGCGGGCTGCACTTATTGTGGGAAGATGGGGCACACTAGAGATGTGTGTCGGGCATTGAACGGACTGTGTTTGATATGTGGAAATCCAGATCATTGGGTTACCACTTGTCCCATGAATTCGAGGTCAGGAGGACCAGTGCAGCAGTTTCCTGCTCTACCAGCACCAGGGGCAGGCCAGTATCGAGGACCAACGGTAGCAGTGAGACCGTTGGCACAGCGCCCGTTAATGCCACATGCTCAGATATTTCGGCAGCAGGGACCGCCGATGCAGCAACACCAGCATAGACCACCCCAGCATCATCAAGGAAGGGGCCAGCAGCAGCACCAGGCTAGGCCGCAACATGGGAATCAACAAGGAGGTCGAGGGCAGGCATTTACCCTGTCCTTGGAAGAGGCATTAGCATCAGGAGATGTTGTGGCAGGTAACATTCTCGTCGCCTCATATTCCGTAGTAGCATTGTTTGATTCGGGAGTATCCCATTCATTTATATCTGCACAATTTGTGACACGGCTAGGAATGAAGTTCGAAGCATTGCCAGGGAGGTTAAACATACTCACTGGTAATGGGCTCGTAGGAGTTAGTAGAGTCATTCTAGCATGTAGCATTGTAGTTTGCGGGCATTCCTTACCCGCCCGGTTGATAGAATTTCCTGTTGGAAATTTCGACGTTATCTTAGGCATGGACTGACTGAAAGACAGTCATACGACAATAGATTGTCGTAGAGGGAGTGTATCTTTTGATATCTCGGGCATGAAGCGATTCACCTTAGTCAGATCAGAGGCAACTCAGCAAGAGCAGGGAGTAGTAACAGCAATGGAAGAAGTTCAAGTTCCGAAGGTAGTTGATGAATTTCTAGATGTATTTCCCGAAGAACTTCCAGGGCTACCACCAGTTAGAGATATTGAGTTCAGCATAGAATTGGCACCTGAAAATAACCCGATATCAGATCGAGTTTACAGAATGGCGGATTTGGAGCAAGCCAAGGTATATCAGCACATAGAAGAATTGAAGGAGAAGAAGTTCATCCAAGCCAGCATATCACCATGGGCAGCATCAGTAGTACTTATAGGAAAGAAGGATGGGTCATCCCGATTGTGCATCGATTACAGAAAGCTTAACGCGGCAACAGTGAAGAACAAGTATCCATTACCCAGGATCGATGACTTGTTTGATCAGTTGAGCAAAGCTAGAGTTTTCTCCAAGATAGATCTTCGTTCAGTATATCATCAAGTGAGGGTTCGGAAGGAGGATATTCCCAAGACAGCATTCAGGTCGAAGTATGGACATTACGAATTTTTGGTAATGCCGTTTGGTTTGACCAATGCTCCAGCAATATTTATGGATTTGATGAACCGCATCTTTATGCCGTGCTTAGATCAGTTTGTCGTGGTGTTTCTCGACGACATTCTTGTATACTCTGCTAGTGAAGAGGAGCATGAAGACCACCTCAGGAAAGTGTTACAGGTTCTGAGAGAGAATCAGTTGTATGCCAAGCTCAGCAAGTGTGAGTTTTGGTCGGATCACATTTCGTTTTTGGGTCACATCATATCAGGAGCTGGAGTAGCAGTGGATCCCAAGAAGGTAGAAGCAGTAGAGAGTTGGCCAGTACCCAAGACCGTAGCTGATATACGGAGTTTCTTAGGATTGGCGAGTTATTATAGAAGGTTCGTGTCAGACTTTGCAAGACTTTCAGCACCTATGACCCGCTTGACACGGAAGGATGTGCCATTCGTCTGGTCGGCAGAATGCCAGACATCATTTAAGAATCTGAAGCAGAAGTTGATATCAGCACCTATTCTTACATTGCCAGTTAGACCCGGAGGTTTTATAGTGTATTACGATGCGTCAGGTAAGGTGCTTGGATGTGTCCTCATGCAGCATGGGAAGGTGATAGCGTACGCATCTAGGCAACTTCGAGACCACGAGAAGAATTACCCAACTCACGACTTGGAATTGGCGGCAGTAGTATTTGCTCTGAAGCTATGGAGGCATTACTTATATGGTGATCGAATGGACATGTACACAGATCACAAAAGTCTAAAGTACATTTTTACTCAGAAGGAGCTGAACATGAGGCAGAGAAGATGGTTGGAATTGATCAAGGATTATGACGTGGAGCTTCAGTATCATCCAGGCAAGGCTAATATGGTAGCAGACGCTCTCAGCAGAAGAGGCGGCACATTCATTTTGACAACACAGAGGTATATCTTAGAAGACCTTCAGGAGATGGGCATCGAAATTATACTTTCTAGTGATGTAGGAGTTCTAACAAGTTTACAAGTTCAATCCGACTTGGAGGATCAAGGCAGCTCAGGCACAAGACCCAAGGATTCAGAAGCTTAGAGCAGAATGTGAGTCCAGACTCAGAAAGGAGATGCAAATTCATGAAGATGGTACGCTTAGGTTTGGATCACGCCTATGTGTTCCTAGTGGAGATATCAGACAGAAAGTTATGGCAGAAGCTCACAGTTCTCAGTATTCCATACATCCTGGAGGGACCAAGATGTTCCAAGATATCAAGCAGCACTTCTGGTGGAACGGGATGAAGAGGGAGATAGCTAGGTTTGTTTTTTGTTGCTTGGTATGTCAGCAAGTGAAGACAGAACAGCAGAGGCCAGCTGGGTTATTACAACCGCTTTATATTCCGGAATGGAAGTGGGAGCACATCACCATGGACTTTGTGACCGGTTTACCGAGATCACCGAGTGGTAAGGATGCTATTTGGGTGATAGTAGATCGGCTTACAAAGGTAGCTCATTTTCTTCCTTTTAGAGTAGGTCAATCTACGAAGAAGTTGGCAGAATTGTATATGCAGCAGATAGTCAGGCAGCATGGGGTCCCAGTCACTATTGTGTCAGACAGAGATACCCGTTTTATATCACATTTTTGGAAGAGCTTACATCATAGCTTGGGTACCAAGTTAAAATTTAGCACGGCTTACCATCCACAGACGGACGGACAATCAGAAAGAACAATCCAGACTTTGAAAGACATGTTGCGAGCTTGCATCTGGATTTTGGAGGGTCTTGGGAGAGCCACCTGCACTTAGTCGAGTTCTCATACAACAACAGTTACCAAGCTAGTATCCAGATGGCGCCATTTGAAGCACTATATGGTAAGAAGTGTAGGTCACCACTAGCATGGGACGATATCGGAGAGAGGAAGATGCTAGGCCCAGAAATGATTGTTCAGACAGTAGAAGTGGTTAAGGGAATTAGAGAGCGACTTCGAGTTGCATAGGATCGGCATCGTCATTGGGCGGACCAGCATCGTAGGCCGCTAGAGTTTTCTGTTGGGGACCACGTGTTCCTGCGGATCTCACCTACTTGTGGGGTCATTAGATTTGGCGTTCGCGGGAAGTTGAGTACGCGGTACGTGGGCCCATTTGTTATCCTTGATAGGATAGGCGATGTTGTTTATCGTTTATCCCTTCCACCTTCGTTACGAGAGGTGCATGACGTATTTCATATATCCCAGTTGCGAAGGTATGTATCGGACCCAAGCCATATCCTTGATCATTCTAAGCTGGTTGTTGGTACCAACTTGTCTCACGAGGAGCAGCCTGTGTCCATTTTGGACCGGAGAGAGAAGATACTCAAGAACCGAACAATTAACCTTGTCCGGGTTGCTTGGGGTCATCACTCTTTAGGGGAGTCAACGTGAAAACGTGAGGATGATATCCGATCACGGTATCCGCACCTATTTGACTCGCAAGGTATACTTCTTTCTGTATACCTTGATCGTCTTAAACTCTTCATGCTTGTCACCTTATGAGTAGAATTGCTTGGTGTCGACAATAGTTAAACATAGATATGTTACTTGTTATTGGCATTGTGAAATGATTGCTTGCTCAATTGCTTATGCTTGAATTAGTTTAGCTCTAATATTTCTATCCTGCTCGGATTTGAAATTCCGAGGACGGAATTTTTCTAAGGAAGGTAGAGATGTCACTTCCCATTCCCAGAATGCGTATTTTAAATCCATGTACTATTTATGTGTATTTTATTTAAATATTTATCATGTACTGCTCTGTATTTAAATTCCTTTAATTTCCTGTTAATTAATTTTCGACAATTTTATTTCTGTATTTTACTCCCTGTTTTTATACTCTGCTTCAGCTTTGCTTTAAGATCGGCTGAGATTGGTTTATTTTATGTGGTTCATCATGAACCGAACCAAACCCCCACCTACCACCACCCCTTCTATTTAAAGCCCATCCCATTTTCTCTCTCCATTACTTCACCATAACTCTCCTTCTTCTTTCTCTTAAACTCTTCCACCAACCTAGGAGAGCTAGGCAAGTGCCAACTTGCTTCCTGATGGATCCCTATTTTTATCGTTCCATCATCTCCTTATTTAATTCTAAGTCTCTTTAGTACTTGGCATTTTCGATTTCCATGGCTTATTTATTGTAGATCTAAGTTTGTTGCATTTTTGAATTTCTGAGGTTTTGATCTAGTAAACTTTGTTATCTCCACGTTTTGATGGTTCCATGCTGTAGAGAATTTCGTTCTACCCCATTTTGACCTATGGAAATCCATATTTGGGCTTGGGATGAAGGATTTATGGAGCTTGGAAGCAATGGCTTCCCATGGTTCTTCTTCTCGGATAAGTGGAGAAGAAGAACAGTTCTGGCCGCATGACAATGCTTGACCGCATGAGTCTTCATGCGGCAAGTCACCCTGGTCGCAGGGGTATTTTGGCCGCATGGGCATTCTGGCCACATGGACATGGACTTCCAGCCGCATGCGTTCATTCGTTTTGAGCTGCATGAGACTGTTCCAGTCCCAGCCGCATGAGCGATGTTTGCCCCAGCGGCATAGACTTGTTTTATTAGCCGCATAGGCGCACGTTACCTGGCCGCATGAATTTAGTTTTCCTTAGCCGCATCAGTGTACGTTGTCCTCAGCCGCATAAGCGCTTGACTTCTCTCGACCGCATAAACTCACGCAACCCTGAGCCGCATAAAGACTCGAACCCTACCTGGCCGCATGGGCGCATGTCATTTCGAGCCGCATGGGCGCATGTCATTTCGAACCGCATGGGGTTTGCTATCCCCCACCCGCATGGAATTCCCTTTGGCCGCATGGTCGCATGTTAACCGTAGCCGCATGGGACCCCCCTTTTTGTTCTAGTTACATAAGGCTTGCAGATTTCGAGCCGCATGGGACTACTCATTCCCGGCCGCATGAAAGCATTCTTATCCGGCCGCATGAAACCCATCTCGCAAGCCGCATGAGCTCTAACCCTAAAGCCTTTTGATTGATTCTTGTCCCAATTGACATTGATTGACATTGATTAATTATCTTGGCTTTTATTAACATTAATTATTGTCTTGACATTAAAATAACATTATTGGTTATCTCGATTAATAATTGATCATGCGTTCCTAGTTGGAACTAAGAGGCTGGCTAGTCGTCTTATTGAAATGAATGAATGAGACACGTTCATATTAAGTATGAACTATTATCGATTGGCCGATCCCGAATATTGACATACAGGCACACATGCAGGCTTCAATTTATTTATTTATTTATTTATTTCCTATAAAAGAAGCATGTGTACTTTATGGTCAAGGCATGATTATTCCGTGGTTAGTTTGGATTGTTGCATTACGCTACGTAAGACCTACAACCTAACCGTACGGGCATCGTTGTAGAGTTGTGCATATCGTACCCCATACGAAAGTACTTATTCTGAATGACCATGATCCACGGCATGGGATTTCACTCAACGTAGAGACTATTAAGTTAAATAAAAATAATGATTGCATAGAGAGAATGGATTCTCGAGTTCTTACATGGCAGTCCTCTTGGGACTAGTAGTGCCCGACAGGCCGGTTGGTCCCCACAGATACTGTAAATCTGTCGTACGGGCAGGGAGCGGTATCTGGTTATATTATCTATTGTATATTGTATATTGATGACGGGCGTCCCGCTGGGACTCGTCTAATTCATGATTGACGCAGTTGATTGACTGGGTAAACTAGCCTTGCTTGCACATAGTAAGAACTGAGGAATTCTTTATTGCATATATCCAAGATAACTTAGAAATCACAGTAGCAAGCCGTAGTAGTTGAATGGCCGTTTAAATTGATTTATTTGTGTACTGTATCTACTCTGTTACCTAACTGAGATGATCAGAATGTCAGGATATGACGGGCCAACTTCTGTCCTTGTCTGGTTGGGAGGTTGGTTCGAAGTGTCGTGATGTTATGTGAATTCTAGTGGCAAGCAGAGATCTATTATTATATCCTCCTATTTACTGGTTTCATCCTTCATATCGTGCTTCCTTGCAGTACTTGCTATTAGAGGTCTAACCTCTCTGGTTTTGCATGGCCAGATTTAGAGCCGGTTCCCGAGGACTCAGCTTACTTCCACCTCCAAGATGGTCAATACTAGAAGGATGATCGCAGGAGGACTCGAGTGGGTTCCTTACTTCTCCACTCGTTTTGTTATTTACTTTATACTTTGCCGTTTGGCACCGACATGTTAGTCGGATTGTCTTGTACTTTTTTACATAATTGTAACTAAGTCAGGCTGCAGCTGATAACAATTGTGTATACTTTTGCTACATCAATCTGGCGATATTCTGTAAAGCCAGATATCAAGAATATTTTGACAGAGCGTTTGGGATGCCTTACTGCTTTATCTTACATGTTCTCTATTTCTGTTCCTTGTTAGAATGATTGAGACAATAGATGTGAAGTGACCATAGTGAGACTTTCATGTAGTATGCACCCCCCTTCGTCTGGTTAGACAGCATTGATCGTATTATACGGTATTCATCTACCCGTAATACGTAGCTGGCTGAGTCATTCCCCCGCTCTCCAGTATTCTGGTTCTGGGGCGTGACAGTAATGGCCCCATAATATTATAATTTGGGGCATGGGAAGTTGTGATATTTATGTACTGTAATACCTTTTCCGCTATTTGCGAAGAATAAATTCACCCTTATTCCAAAAATATATATATATATAGGGGGGGAGGTGTTAGCCAGGAAGTGACGCTTTCGGCCCAGCTTGGAGGCTCTTGATCAAGGAATCGAACCTCATGGCGGTGGATATATATATATATATATATATATATATATATATATATATATATATATATATATATATATATATATATATATATATATATATCTTCTGTTGATAAAAACTCCTTTCACAACTCCTCCTATACAATGAAGGTTCTATCTCACGATGCTAACATCATTACATCATTTGCTATATTTTGCACAATACCTATAATAGAAGTATGCATGTTCTCAAAAATGCAATTATTCCGTTCCTTCCATAATGCCAAACTGTTGAGGATAATCAAGTGCGTGCTTCCATAGCCCACCTCGACCCTTTATGTCGCAGCATCTCAATCTCCCCATAACTTCCTCCATATTTCATGAACCGTCCATACTAATGTTAACCTTTCTTTTTTGACTCCGCCAGACTTGCCATGAGAATAAACACTTGAAGCATATATGGTCCGTAGTCTTATCGCTAGCCCGACACAACCTACACTCCTGGTCTACCTGTCACATCAAGTCCCAATATACGTAGGACTAGGAATACGCGAGCATACCAGCTATATGTATACGAAGACTACCCAAATATGTGGAATCATCAAATATACACATAAGATGTAATATATGAACACCAGCTCATATCCAATAAATTACAGTCACAGGTAATAATTATATCTCATCCACAACAAAGCAAAAAAAAACCAAATATATCGACTGAAATGTTAAATAAAATGATAGCCGGGTGGAGACAAATCCATTATCAAGTGACTAAATCAACTAGAATGAAAATGGAATCCGACTTCCTAAAAATAAATTCAGAAAAAAGTAGCAACTAAATAATCCATCACGAAAGGATTAAATGTGATCGGAAGGTAAAACCTTCTCGAAAGAGAATGAAGAGTCCGGTCTGAGACCATACTCATGCAAAAAGTTATGATCGTCTACACCTTGAGAGATCACCAGGTCCTCAGAGGGACGTAACAAGATACATAATAACATGCCATGATGTACTGAATATAAACAAACGACTAAAGGTCTCGTAACCATTCTATGTGTAAATGCAAATTAAGAACAATATAGAACAGTATATGGCCATATGACTACCAGGTCAAGTCGAAATAAATAAAGTACCTCAGTCGTGAGTCAAAAGTCTATATATCATTCCTCAGTATCGAGTCTATAGCATATATTCTATCTACGGTTCCTCAGTAGCGAGAGAGTCTATGATAGATATGGGAGGTAGTCAACGTCTAGTCGTTTTCTTCCCACCCAATGTCATATCTATGTCGTATCCACGACATAATACCTCTAATAACTACTAAGTCTTTAACATGCATTCTATTAGCAGTTATAACCTATCGCATGTCTCATACGTACCATTAACCAGTCGATGTGCAAGTCCGAGTTCTATATGAGACTCATAACTCGTAGAACATATATATCATGGCCAAAGGAGATATACTAATACCTCACAATCATGGGGTAGTTCGCTAAAACTAAGTCAAAATGCATAAAATAAATATAAGTAACAAAAATGACTAACACAGTCATTTGCACCCAAATATGACTTGGAAGCACAGTTTAAATAAAATAAATAACATAACTATAAAATGCTGAAATAAATGTAAATAATCAGTAATCATGACAAGGTATAATTGTCTGGAGATGGTGCGGTGATTTGAAGACGTCTAGTAAACGAACCAGCCAAGTCAATAGAAGTAACAAAGTGAAATCATTGCAAACGTCTTCAAATGCTGAAATAAACATCACCAACGTTCCCAAAATAAGAAAAAAGCTAGAATAGACTATCAATAAGTCCAATTTGGACACAAGGACAAAAACGATCATTTCGGGTCAAAACGATATTCGGCAATGGGATCGCTTTGTACCAAAAATATGTCAAACCAGAGAGTCTCTAAAGTCAATAAACTATGTCTACAAGTCCAGAACGACGATACAAACTCAATGTTATGTCCAGATTTAAATTTCGATGAGCCGATCACAAAAACATCCGTTGAATCGGATTATAAGGTCCGAAAAATGACGATCTGATCAACTGTCTCAGAATCGGACCAAACATGGGTCACAATACCAGCGTAATGTTGTGAATCCAACGACGCAAGTTTCGTAACAATTTAATGAGCGTGCACAAACTAATTTAAAAATTTGCAAAAACTTCGATACAATAATTTTGACAGATACTGATCAAATTTATCGCGCACACGAAACCAATTCGAATTCCATCAAAGTTTGCACATCATGAAGTCCATACGCACATTTCAAAGCAATGGTTCACAACGAAGTCGTCCGATTTGTCGGAAGGGACCCCGTATTGAATTTTTTATTATTTTTAAAATAATTTTTCTCCATTTTTGGAACTGGCTTTATCGAGAAAATAATAAAGAAAAAATTACAACAATAGGTCGTTGTAAAGCCGTTCATGTTGGCTACAACTATTCAAATAGATTTTAAAAAATCTTGATATTGTGTCCTCAAATCGGCTTTTTCTTTTCTTTTATTTTTTTTTACGCACACACGATGGGGGGGGCTCAAACTGTGCAGGCCTCTCTGGCTGTTTGCTCCACTACCACTAAGCTAGAGAGCTTGGGCTCCTCAAATCGGCTTCGAAAACATGGTTTCAGGATAATTTGTGTCCAAAAATTGAATTTTATCTTAATATTGGAACTCGATTTATGACGCATACATCGCAAATTAAATAAATCTACCTGAAGGAAATTAAAGAGGGTTAACTTTTCTATACACATGTGCGATCAATTCGTAAAATAATCAACCGAGGAAGAAGAAATCTTGTCGTGAAGTGGGTGTAGTTGATGTTGTTGTTGTGCGTTATGCTGTCGCGCGGTCAGCCATCGGCGCTCCGGCGGGCCGGCGACCGTGCATGCGCTGCGCGATGGTTATAGAGGGTCGGGAACGTTGGAGATCACCCTGGGACCGATCATGAGGAGTTAGGATTTTCTCGGTTCCGATCGAGATTATTGGTTGATATATTGAACGTTTAATTCCGTTATTGATTTGAATTTTAGTTTAAATTTGACCGAAATTCAATCTAATTGGGAGATAATCAAAATAGTATTTGAATGCAAGAGATTGGATTGATTTTGTTTCTAATTGAAATTAAAAATCACAGAGATTTACTCTGTTTCGGTTTTAAAACAGAGCATGGCTCGGGAAGAAGCCGATTGTTCATTGTTTTTTTCTTCTTTTAAATACCATTTACTAATTCTCTTTAATAATAATCCAAAAAAAATACTAGAGAAATTTCTAAAATGCTTCTAAATTTTTTTCTTAAAAACTTTCTAACAATATACTTTCCCTATATATATTGCATAAAAAAATATTTTTGGAACATATATTCATTTTTTCTATATAGCCAATTTTTAAAAATAAAACTCTAATTTTTTTTTGAAAGAAGATAATTGTAGGGAACGCTCCCACCGGGAATCAATCTCTTGACCACCCGGGCTGCATGCGTCTTTCTTAACCACTAGGCTAGAGGTCATTTGCAATAAAAAATCTTCTATATATATATATATATATATATATATATATATATATATATATATATATATATATATATATATATATATATATATATATATATATATATATATATATATATGAGGAGCCCTGCTAAATATATATTTTAAAGTAACATAGATTATTATTTGAATTGTACCTAAGAATTTGGTATACTAAAAGTATTTAGATAACGTTAGGTATTGAAATTATATTTTCTTTATATAAGTATTTAGATAAAGTATGGCAATATTATAGTTTCTAGTAATAATTGTAATAAAAATCTAATATATATATATATATATATATATATATATATATATATATATATATATATATATATATATATATATATATATATATGAGGAGCCCTGCTAAATATATATTTTAAAGTAACATAGATTATTATTTGAATTGTACCTAAGAATTTGGTATACTAAAAGTATTTAGATAACGTTAGGTATTGAAATTATATTTTCTTTATATAAGTATTTAGATAAAGTATGGCAATATTATAGTTTCTAGTAATAATTGTAATAAAAATCTAATATATATATATATATATATATATATATATATATATATATATATATATATATATATATATATATTGTTGGTGCTTTCTTTACATGGAGATAGCTTGTTCTCAACATGCCTTGTAAATTTTAGTCCCACATCGAAAATGCACCATGAGTTATCTCAACATATATACTTGGGTGTGTTGTTGAGAGATGCACATGGGGTGGTGACCCTAAGGAGGGAACCATGTGGGTGATTTTACTAGGAGGTAAGAATAAGGCTCTAAGGATTAAGCATTAATGCTTTTGTCATTCTCTTGGATTAATTTCCATTTGGAGCTAAGCCCCAAAGGGGCTTAGCGACTCGGACTCGGGCTCATGGGCTCATGAGGCATTTTGTTGGCGCACTTAGCACGTCAGCAGTCATGCGGTCTTTATGCGGCTCATATGCGGCCATGCGGTCTTATGCGGCATGCGACCTCATGCGGTCCATGCGGCTCATGCGGCCCATGCAGCCATGCGGTCCATGCGACACATGTGGTTCATGCGGCTCATGCGGCTCATGTGGTCCATGCGGCCCATGCGGCCATGCGGCTCATGTGGCTCATGCGGCCCATGCGGCCCATGCGGCTCATGTGGTCCATGCGGCCCATGCGGTCCATGCGGCCCATGCGGTCCTTGCGGCCATGAGGCTCATACGGCCAGGCTGCTGATGCTGCTGCTGCCGCATGGAGGGCTCCGCTAACTGTGCAGATTACAAGTCAGTTATGGTAAGGCTGAATCAATGCGATTAATTCAGATCCTATCTTTGTGGGATTTGAATTAATTTCGTTCCTATCTTTGTTGGATTTGAATTAATCTCGTTGCTATCTTTTTGGAATTTGATTCAATCTTTCCATAACTGAAAAGGCGGCTAGGGTTTCCACCCTCTCTCTATAAATACTCTCTTCTGGCCTCCTTTGTGGTTATTACGAAAAATATAAGTCAGAAAAGGAGAAAGAGAGAGAGCGTCTGCCGCCATTGCAAGTCCATAATCCGAGGAGTCAGAACAGAGGTGACTTCGAGCGTTCCACAAGTTCTTCAAACTTGCTGGTTCCTGGAAGCAGATCGTGTGGGACAAATCTTGCTTTGAGCAACGATGTTTTGATACCCCAGCATTGTTCTTCTTCTCATCTCTCTCCAGATTATTATAACTCGTTCTGTTCCAATTGCAACACGTTGCAAGGAAGAACGAGAGATCTTTTCTTCTTTATTTTCCTCCTCCATATTGTAATCGGGTTACTTGGTATTTGTATCATCGTAGATCTTTGTTGTATCTGTTTTACCATCTTTGATCAAGCCCCGGGACTAACATATATATATATATATATATATATATATATATATTTTTTTTTTTTATTTATATATATATATATATATATATATATATATATATATATGATGATGATGAGGTGCCCCGCTAAATATATATTTTAAAGTAACATAGATTATTATTTGAATTGTACCTAAGAATTTGGTATACTTAAAGTATTTAGATAAAGTTAGGTATTGAAATTATATTTTCTTTATATAAGTATTTAGATAAAGTATGGCAATATTATAGTTTCTAGTAATAATTTAAAATTATATTTTCAAACTTATCTCTAAAATATTTTTCTAATATTATATTTGGAAAAAAAAATTAAGTTTTGAAAAACTAAATTAAAAGATGAAATTAGTAACGAAAATTATTTTGTTTCTAAGGAGTTAAATTTACTTAGGATGAGATAAAAGATGAGGAACTAATATATGTCAACAAAAAGTTGTGAAATATGTCCCATCTGTCGCATTGGTGTTTTTTCCTACATGGGGCGCCATTAGAGATGGCGCCAACTCATTTCTCACATGGGACGACATATCTAATCGCGTCGTACTATTTTTCTAATCATAGGATGTCATTGCTAATGGCGCCACACCGTTTTTTTCCATGTGACGCCATTACTAAGGACGCCCTATCCCTTCTTTGTAAATATTTCAAATTTTTCCTCTTCTATGTAACTACCTCATATTATATCGCTCTATACGTAACTTTCTGAAAATTATATCCTAGTTGGTGGAGTTTTTATATATAAATTGCACACATTAAAATCTCTCAAAGGCCATCTCCAATGGGTTTTTTTATCTCCCCTATTTCTATGGTAGAAATTCATATTAGAAAAAAAATCTTCCAATGGGTGTTTCTATCCTCATTTCTATTGTAGGTGGCATTGATGTAGGATGAAGAATTTCTATGAGGGCTCTCATAGCAGTTAATATTGGATCCCACACCATTAAATTTGTCATTTTATTTTGTGACATCTATGTTAGAAATGGAGAATCATTGGAGATTTTTTTTTGTCGTGTGTAATTTCTATGTAGAAATTCTAACAACTAGGATAGAATTTTACTTAAAGTGTAATGCCAACTAGGATAAAAACTCAACTTTAGAAATCATCGTTGGAGATGGCCTAAGGCGATCTCCAATGGGGATTTCTAAAATTGGGTTTCTATCCTACTTGTCATTGTACTTTATGAAAATTTCTATCATAGTTGGTAAAGTTTCTATATAGAAATTACGTACACAAAAAAATATTCTTCAATGATTTTCCATTTCTATCATAGGTATCACAAAAAAATTTATTCAATTTAATAGTGTGGGGCCTAATATTAATTGGTATAAGAGATAAATAACTTCTACGAGAGTTTCTAGATGTACATAGAAACCATTGGTGTGAGAGATGAAGAATTTCTATAAGAGTTTCTATATGTAGAAATTCTCATAAAAACACTCCATCCTACGTTAATGCCACATAGGATAGAAATTAGCATATAAACCACTATTGGAAGAAGTTTTTTCCAAAATGAATTTCTACAGTAGAAATAGAGAAGATATAAACCTCCATTGGAGATGGCCTAATGGTTCTCCATTTCATTCCATATTGGCAACAAATGAAATAACCAATTTAATGATGTGGAGCTCAATATTTATTCGTATGAGAGATGAAATTTTTTACATATAGAAATCCTCATATAAACTCTCCATCCTATATCACCGCCACATATAATATAATCTCCATTGTGAGGTATATTTTTTTTCTCTAAACTGAGTTTCTACCATAGAAATAGGGGAGATAGAAACCCCCGAGGGTGACATCTAAAATTGAGTTTTTATCCTCATTGACATTGTACTTTAAGAACATTTCTATCCTAGTTGATAGAGTTTCTATATAAAAATTGCACATACAAAAAACACTCTCTAATAGTTCTCCATTTTTGTTCACCCACCAAAAACTAAAGTGTTTGTTCATTATCCAACAAAAAATTGACACGTGTCAAATTCATTCAACATAAACCATTTTTGGAAGTGGTTTTGTCGTAATTTTGACTAAAGGATTTGACACGTGTCAATCCTTTATTGGATGATGAACAAACACCTTAGTTTTGGTGGGTGAACATAAATTGACTCATATATCTGACCAAAAGTTTTGGACTCCAACAAAGTTTTCACAATTGAAATATGACATAATTTTTGATAAATGGTAATGGCACTATAGAATTTATTAGGGGACGACACATAATAGATGACATTATTAGGGGCTATTAAAAATTTGATAGGGGACAACATCATTCTCCTTCTCCTCTAATACAATATCCCATCTTCCTTTTTTTTTTTTCTCTCTTCCTCGTCCTCCAACTCTAATATTGTACTAGATACTCCAAAATGAGACTTTACAACACTAATTAGATAAAGTTTTGAACTCATTATAGGTGTTGTAAAATAACAAAAATCGACAGTCTAGTTGGAAACGAAACAGGATTGCCAAAAATTTTGTAGCCCTAAAATTAGTTAGAACTGTCAAAAGAGGACTGGCCAAAATTTTGCAGTCCCCCCAAAAAATTATATTCCTGGACTGTCAAAATTTTGAAAGTCATATTAGGACTATCACAGTCATGTGCATATCCAACTACTGTTTAAAATTATAATTTTATAAATATGTCAAGATAAGATTAATATTTCCATAAAGTTGTGATGAAAATATACAACATTTGTATCAAAAGATAAACATATCTTTTTTTTTTAACGGTAGTTAAAGTAAGGTGTAAGATATGATTAAAATAAAAATATGTAGGATTTTGAATAGTAGTTGAAAATAAGGTGTAGTTATATCCTTTTTTTTAATATGTAAGATTTTATAAACATGTCAACATCTGTATATTTTCAATACTCAACTTCATCATATCATTTTAAACATATTTTTATTCTATTCATATATTTTGCATCAAAAGATTTTTTTATTTTAATCATATTTTTTTCTACTCATTATATTTTTTTAATCAAAAGATAAACATATATTTTTAATTATAAGCATATTTTTGTCTAAACTAATTTTCTCGAAATTTAAATTTTGGTTGTCCTAGATATACATATGGCTGCCATAATTTTGGTTACATATTCCAAAATTTTGGTAGTTTTTTGTTGTCCCGAACGGACTGTTTCGATTTTGAAACTTTAAAACTCCTTTAGTGGACTTCAAAACTTCAGAAATAGTCTCTATCTACTAAGAAAATATGCCAAGAAAAGGAATTAAGGTTTAGAAATTTGGGAAGGAAGAAGAAGAATGCAATTTTTATATATATTTAAAGTTGTGTTGTTCCTTAACAATTTTCTAATGATATTTTGGATAATAATTTTTTTTCCTTAACATTTGTGTCGTCTTCTACTGTAGTGTCCTTGGCATGGACTGTAGGCATGTATTGTTGGGGACACTTCTTGAATTATGTAAACCAAATATATTGGTTCATAGAAAAGAGCGAGCACAAAATGTACATTTGGGACAATCTTTGGTGTGTCGCACGTTTTGAATGTACATTTGGGACAATCTTTGGTGTGTCGCACGTTTTGTTGCAGAACTGTGCATCTTCCGCCCCAAAATTATTTGTGTCCGACTCAATTCTGAGTAATATGACATGTAACGATTAATTGGACATCTAAACGAACGACGCAAACATGATTTGACACCATCATGTTATATGATCAGAATTTAGATGGAGAAGATGAGAGAAAGAAGTGGACATTGTTAGACGAATACTAAAACTTCCATCCTACAAAATGTATTACTTCCTGTTGGAAAATGTGAATGTATATTTATTATAATAATAATATCAAATTTTTATATCAACGAATCTATGAAAAGGTGTACGAATCCTTTCATTAGAAAATGTGTACGAATCTATTTATGGGAAAGGTGTGTCCTTTCCATCGTGTCTTTTTATTTCTATAAATACACATGGTTTTGGAGCATTCAAGCATTCATTCAATTCATCCATATTACATTAGTTAGTCTAAGAGAGAGAGACAACCAACGTTGCTTCGACGAGTTCCTACGGTGTGAAGTGCTGCTACCGAAGGAAACAACCGTTGTATCCTGAGAGACTAATCGCCATTAAACCGTAAGCACCAGTGCGGGGCGAATATTGTTTTAAGGACATTGAACCAAGTTCAAGCCTCGGTATCATTTATTTATTTATATTTATATTTTAATTTCAGAGTTTGAATACAGAGTTGGAAATATTTTTAATACTGAAAATTGCTGAGAAGCCCAATTTCGGGGTGGACTTTTATGAAATGCCCACCCGCTGGATTATTTTTATGAAATGCCCAGAATTAAGTTTTTACACGTTAAATATTTCAAGATTCTCTCTAGTTGCTATGTATTTACAAAATTTGCCATTATCATAATTCCAAAAATACCCCTTCGCGTAAATTTGGACATCTATATATAATTATGAATTCGCAAACTCAGATTTGGATTGAGAAATTCGTATTCTTCTTCTTCTTCACGAGAAATTTGAAATCCATTGATATAATCTTTATTAGAGATCGCAGAATCGTTCGTAGTTCACTGTGGTTTTCGTCAGTCGAACGTCGATCATCCTTCATCATCATCGATCATCATCATCATCAACATCATCTTCGTGGTTTCCGGCGATTAGGTCAATTGTGGATAGAAGATCTTCTTCTCCGTCTTTTTATAGATCTTAAAACAAGGTGAGAGTTCAGATCTGTAGAAATTCATCCATCAGCTTCGTATATCTCGAAATTTATGCTGAATTTGATTTTGTTATGAAGATTATTAACTTAGAAAATGTTAGTGAGATATTTAATCTTGTTATTTTATGCGAATAGCATTCTCCGTTATATTTTAAAGGAGAATGACAATTACTTCTTATAAAGATCATTAACCGTTTTGTTTTTAGGACGGAGAATGCCATTCTCCGTCTTAATTAGGACGGAGAATGACATTCTCCGTTTTAATTTGAACGGAGAATGACATTATCCGTCTTAGTTAGGACGGAGAATGACATTCTCCGTCTTAATTAGGACGGAGAATGACATTCTCCGTTTTACTTTAGACGGAGAATGTCATTATAAGTTAGTTCCAACTGATGATATTTATTCTCCGTTATTTTTAGACGGAGAATAATCATTATTAGATGAGAATTTTATTGTTCTATTTGTGGCCTCTTATGTTTTTATGTTATCAGGGGGGAAGATATGGAATCAAGTTGTTTAGTTAACATTTGTTTCAAGGGAGACATAGTTTCCTGCCGTGTCACACATGAAAGTACCGTGGATTTTTTAAAGAATAAAGTGTGCGATCGATGGACTTCTTTGGACCCACTTTCCTTCCGTTTCAGGTTTTTGCACTCTGATGGGACTGAACTGTATGTTGAAAGTGATTTTTGGCTTCGCTCATTGGTTGGTGGTTTTAACGGTACTCATGATGTGAGTTTTGATCTATTTGTGGAGCAAATATACTCTCAATGTTCTTCATCAACATCTTTTTCTTGTCAAAGCTTTCACATGGGACCTTCGTCTTCCTCCTCTAGTTCTTTGAGTAGATCTTCTCCTACTGTAAAGGACAAACGAGTAGTACAATTTTATGAGGGCTCAACTGAGACAGTGAAGAAGAGGAAATCGGATATGTGGCCTGGATCAATTACTGGTGTTGGTCAGATTTTTCTAAATGGTGTTGAAGAAGTTAGGAATGCTGTTAGAAAGGTATGTTTTGAATCTCGTCATCCATTTCACATTTTGAAATCTGAGCCGGGGAGGTATACTGTTTGCTGCAAGAATTACAAGACACATGCTTGTTTGTGGAGCTTCCATGCTATATCTATTTCGAAAGATAATCAAATTTTTGAGGTGAAGAGGTATGTGGGAGAACATAATTGTGGAGCTGGCTATATGGATAAAGGTAATCAGGTTGTTCCAGCAAAGTTTGTGAAAAGTTTGGTTAGTGACATTGTTCGGATGCATCCTAAAAAGTCAGCAAAATCTGTTGTCGATGATTTCAAGGTCGACTACGGCTTATCTGTTACCTACGGGCAGGCATACCATGACATTAGGCTGGTGCACCAGGAAATGTACGGAGATGATGTTAGATCTTACAGTGACTTGTGTTGGTATGTCAACAAGGTAAAGGAAACCAATAATGGTTCCGTTATCGACTTCCAGAAAGATGATTCATCAATGAGGTTTGAGCGGCTTTTTCTTTCATATGGGGCTTGCGTAGAAGGCTTTCAATATTGTCGTCCAATGCTATATTTGGATGCTACTTTCCTTACAGGTAGGTTTAGAGGATGTTTGATGTCTGCTACAGCGAAGAATGGTAACCAACAGTTCTACCCTATTGCATACGGTATAGTCTCAGGCGAAGATGGCGATAATTGGGAATGGTTCCTTAGAAATCTAAAGAATGTTGTTGGATGTAGTAGGCGTATTGTTTTTCTTTCGGATCAAGGCACTGGTCTAGTTTCTGAAGTCCCTAAAGTGTTTCCTAATGATTACCATAGCTATTGCTATTATCACATGAAGAATAACATACCGATGAAAGAGAAAGGAAATGAAAGATTGTATCCGCATGTACTTGAAGCTTGGAGGCAAGCAGTATATGCTCTAACTCCAGGTGTGTTAATGAGACAGATATATGCACATTTTTTATGCATTTACCATTAATTTAACAAGGAGAATGACCATTCTCCGTGTCAGTAAGACGGAGAATAGTCATTCTCCGTTTCAATCACACGGAGAATGACCATTCTCCGTCCAACATAGAACGGAGAATAGCATTCTCCGTTAGCTTTTGAACGGAGAATGGTATTCTCCGTCTTGCATAGAACGGAGAATATCATTCTCCGTTAGCTTTTGAACGGAGAATGACTATTATCCTTATGAGAATGCACTTATTTTTTCATAATTTTGTGAATTGACCTAATTCTTTATTACTTATTTGTTTTTCTGTATAAAGGTGGGTATAGACAAGCAATCAAGAAGATTTATGATCTGAATTGTGGTCATGTTGTGAATTGGATGAATAAACAAAAACCTAAACACTGGTCAAACGCATTCTTCCCGGGATGTAGATACGGTGAGGTTGCTTCTAGTTGTGCAGAGTCATTCAATGCATGGATAAAGGCTGAGAAGAAATTGCCTATTTCAGCAATTGTAAATGTCATCCGTGTGAAGATGATGAAGATGATTTCGGATCGCCACAAGGATGCAATTGGTTTGAATAGCAAATTGACTCCATACGCTGAGGATATGCTGAAGCAGCTTACAGATGATGGCATGTGTTATAGGGTATATCGGTCCGGTGATTTCGAATTTGAGGTGATCGCAGATACTTCCTCCCACATGGTGAATCTTCTTGATTGTCATTGTAGTTGTCGTAGATGGAAGGTATATGGATTCCCATGCAGCCATGCAATACAATGCATCAGAGTTGGTTCAGATAAATCTGTTTACGACTTTGTGGAGCAGTATTGGACATCAGATTATTACCGGAAGTTATATTCATGTGCTATTCGTCCTGTTCCAGATTGCGAAAAACAGTTTGAAAATAATCCCACTGATGTTGTTCTACCCCCTGTTCCGAAACGTGGTCCTGGACGACCAAAAGTGGACCGTTACAAGAGCAAATATGAGAACAAGGGAAAAGAGAAGAGAAAGATAAGGTGCCAGAATTGTTTTGAATTATGCAATCACAATCGCAGCACTTATCCTCTGCCTCCACGTGCTGCTACGGTGGTCGAGGGGGCAGCGCCCCCTCGTTAATACATACAAATATATTCCTTCTTTTATATAACTGGAAATTGTTTTTTGAATACATATCTTACATTTTTTGATATCAATGGTAATAGTTTGAATTCTGCATATCAGCATAAGAACTTATTCTCCTTTATACTCTCTGACTTTATAATGTATTGAATGACCATTCTCCGTGTGTTTTAACACGGAGAATAATCATTCTCCGTTTTAGATACACGGAGAATGGCCATTTATAAGTCAAAAATAGGAGGATAATCATTCTTCGCGTGTTTTAAAACGGAGAATGTCATTCTCCGCGTCAATAAGACGGAGAATGCTCATTCTCTATGTCAAAATACAAGCAGAATGGCATTCTCCGTCTCTTTTGACCCGGAGAATGACATTCTCCGTCTATTTGGACACGGAGAATGGTATTCTCCGCGTCCCTAAGACGGACAATGTTGCTTTCTAGGTCAAAAATACAAAGAATAGTTATTCTCCGCGTGTTTTAAAACGGAGAATGCCATTCTCCGCGTCAGTAAGACGGAGAATGCTCATTCTCTAGGTCAAAATACAAAGAGAATGGCATTCTCCGTCTCTATTGACCCGGAGAATGACATTCTCCGTCTCATACGAAACGGAGAATTGCATTCTCCGCGTCCCTAAGACGGACAATGTTCCTTTCTAGGTCAAAAATACAAAGAATAATCATTCTCCGCGTGTTTTAAAACGGAGAATGCCATTCTCCGCGTCAGTAAGACGGAGAATGCTCATTCTCTAGGTCAAAATACAAAGAGAATGGCATTCTCCGTCTCTATTGACCCGGAGAATGACATTCTCCGTCTATTTGGACACGGAGAATGGCATTCTCCGCGTCCCTAAGACGGACAATGTTCCTTTCTAGGTCAAAAATACAAAGAATAACCATTCTCCGCGTGTTTTAAAACGGAGAATTCCATTCTCCGCGTCAGTAAGACGGAGAATGCTCATTCTCTAGGTCAAAATACCTAGAGAATGGCATTCTCCGTCTCTATTGACCCGGAGAATGACATTCTCCGTCTCATACGAAACGGAGAATGGCATTCTCCGCGTCCCTAAGACGGAGAATGGCCATTTATAAGTCAAAATACAAGGAGAATAATCATTCTCCGCGTGTTTTAAAACGGAGAATGCCATTCTCCGCGTCAGTAAGACGGAGAATGCTCATTCTCTAGGTCAAAATACAAGGAGAATGGCATTCTCCGTCTCTTTTGACCCGGAGAATGACATTCTCCGTCTCATACGAAACGGAGAATGGCATTCTCCGCGTCCCTAAGACGGAGAATGGCCATTTATAAGTCAAAATAGAAGGAGAATAACCATTCTCCGCGTGTTTTAAAACGGAGAATGCCATTCTCCGCGTCAGTAAGACGGAGAATGCTCATTCTCTAGGTCAAAATATAAAGAGAATGGCATTCTCCGTCTCTATTGACCCGGAGAATGACATTCTCCGTCTCATACGAAACGGAGAATTGCATTCTCCGCGTCCCTAAGACGGACAATGTTCCTTTCTAGGTCAAAAATACAAAGAATAATCATTCTCCGCGTGTTTTAAAACGGAGAATGCCATTCTCCGCGTCAGTAAGACGGAGAATGCTCATTCTCTAGGTCAAAATACAAGGAGAATGGCATTCTCCGTCTCTTTTGACCCGGAGAATGACATTCTCCGTCTATTTGGACACGGAGAATGGCATTCTCCGCGTCCCTAAGACGGAGAATGGCCATTTATAAGTCAAAATAGAAGGAGAATAACCATTCTCCGCGTGTTTTAAAACGGAGAATGCCATTCTCCGCGTCAGTAGGACGGAGAATGCTCATTCTCTAGGTCAAAATACAAAGAGAATGGCATTCTCCGTCTCTATTGACCCGGAGAATGACATTCTCCGTCTCATACGAAACGGAGAATTGCATTCTACGCATCCCTAAGACGGACAATGTTCCTTTCTAGGTCAAAAATACAAAGAATAATCATTCTCCGCGTGTTTTAAAACGGAGAATGCCATTCTCCGCGTCAGTAAGACGGAGAATGCTCATTCTCTAGGTCAAAATACAAAGAGAATGGCATTCTCCGTCTCTATTGACCCGGAGAATGACATTCTCCGTCTATTTGGACACGGAGAATGGCATTCTCCGCGTCCCTAAGACGGACAATGTTCCTTTCTAGGTCAAAAATACAAAGAATAACCATTCTCCGCGTGTTTTAAAACGGAGAATTCCATTCTCCGCGTCAGTAAGATGGAGAATGCTCATTCTCTAGGTCAAAATACCTAGAGAATGGCATTCTCCGTCTCTATTGACCCGGAGAATGACATTCTCCGTCTCATACGAAACGGAGAATGGCCATTTCTAAGTTCCAATTGCACACATTATAGGTTTGTATTAACACAGATAATGACATTATAGGTTTGAATCAAACAACAGAACTTTAACAAAACAGATTTACATATATAGAACAATGTAAATTAGTCGTAAAATTGAATTTCAATACAAAGGAAAACAAATACATTACAAAAGAAACCTGACAAACAGAATATATACATTGAATTTGTTAGCCAATTTACATTGTCATTTTACAAAAGGAATTGCACATTTACTCATAAGCAAAGCCTTAGCCAAATCTAGCCTTCTCTTTACAATAGTATTGTGAACTTGTTTGTTTGTTTTCTTCCGTAAATCAAATGGATATCTCGACAACTTTTCAATATAATATGAAACATACAGAAGGCAGCTGGGTGTTAATTGCTGTGGACATTCTTTGCAAACCTTGAGCTCTGTTGTTTCATATTCCGAGATTGCTGGGCTTTTATTACTCATCAATGCAATCTTCTTTATTATAATTGGCTCAATTTTATTCTTCATGTATACTGCATCCTGGATTCCCTTAGCGCCCGTGTTTTTCCGCAATGAGTTGTAGTGCGTCCAAACATAGGAGCTGAAGTTGAATGCCAGCAGCGTATAGTGTTTATTCTCCTCGCGGAAGAGTGGCACGAATAGCCATTCAATGTCATCTTCCAGCTCCATTATAAAATCTTCTATATCAACTTTGAAATTGTACACTGCTCCTTCTGTTGGATCTTTTTCATCGACATACCGGGCAGTACCCTGTTTTCCAGAAGAAAAAAAAACAAAAAATAATATCATGAGTTAGTTTTTTACAACACTATTAGTAGCTGTACACATTAATATTTATTTTTCAGTTTCGATTCTTACCAATGAATGGGGCATCATGATTGCAAACCATTTACATTGTGCACCCTGCGAGCTTGACTGAATGTTCTGCCTTAATTCGGCTTGAACGTCGTTCATAAGCTTTATTAGGTAGTTCATAACACCGGCTTCTATATCCGCCTCATTTATAATGTCTTGAAAATCTTTAGCACTTAACAACATGCTGACATCATTATTTCTTCTTCTTATTTTACACTCTTCTGGAGCACTTGGAAAGTACATATATACATAATCACTGCACATAAATTTAGTTTCGATTATGATAATAATATAGGCTAATGATAAAATTGCATAAAAAATAACTCCAATAGAGAATGATCATTGCACTTGGAAAGTACATATATACATAAGTATTCTAAACAAAAATTGGTTCAAGTTTAGAATACTTACGTTGGAGACATCCTTCTTGTGTATACGATGCTCCTGTATACTTGCTTCAGCTCATCGTCTGCAACGTTCCAAAGTCTGAGCTTCGGACATTGCATCAGCATTTTCCCATCTCTAACAAGCTTTGCTGTTTGAGGAGATTCTTCCTCAAGTTCTTCAGGAGCTGACATCTCCTTTTTATTGTCGACCTTCTCGGGGCTGGAAGGAGCTTTTTTTTTCCCAGCAGGAGCTACATTCTTACTGGGACTAGTAGCAGCTTTTCTTTTTCGACCAGGACCTGCCTTCTTACTTGTTGTAGCATCGGATGTTTTCTTCTTTTGCAATGTAGCAAAATCATCCTCATCTGCAGCAGGTACATTTGATCTTGTGTAATGCTTCTGGGGAACTGCTTGAGTATCCCCTCTTTCCAATGCTCTAGCCATTGCTTCAAGGTTAACGATTGTATCGTTCTTATTCTTGACTTCGTCATTCAACGAGGCAACTTCCTCTAGAAGTCTGTTATTATCATTAGTTAGCTTTTCATTCTCTTTTTTCAGATCCTCTGTCATTTTCACTGATATAAAAACAAACAAGAACAAGAGGTATGATGTCAATATTATATAATCTTCTTTTTAAAAACAATGTCATTCTCCGTGTCAACTTAGACGGAGAATGACATTCTCCGTTTCAAAATAGACGGAGAATGACATTCTCCGTGTCAAAATAGACGGAGAATGTCATTCTCCGTTTCCAAATAGACGGAGAATGACATTCTCCGTGTCAATTTAGACGGAGAATGACATTCTCCGTCTAATATTAGACGGAGAATGTCATTCTCCGTGTCAAAACATACGGAGAATGATCATTTCTATGTCAAAATACAAAAAATGCCATTCTCCGTGTCAAAATACTAGCGGAGAATGTCAAAATAGAAGGAGAATGTCATTCTAAGGAGAATGTCAAAATAGAAGGAGAATGTCATTCAAATGCAGGACGCTGCTGCGAACCAACGTGCAGACAAGACAAACCAAAGATTGTTTCACGCTCTTCGCACATTTGCGGAAGAAATTATTAAGCTAGTCTGGCTCACCACGGAGCAGTGGTAAACGATGAGCCGGCCTAATAGTATAATGACACCTTAATAATATTTTATTAATATGTTAGAGGACTTGGCCCCCAACTCCCACAATTTTTTTTATAAATGAAAAAATAATACGCTTCCGTGGTTCGATCTACTGATCTTCTGCCACCTAGTTAGGATCTTTTCTGATAACAACAAGTGTCACTCGAGTTTATCATTGATATATTAGAGTTGGTATCCTAGAGTTGATAGCCATATGTTATTGCCGGGGCACAATTTTTCGATAGAAAACTGAGAATATGAAACAATTGTAAAAACAATGTTCCAACGCAACACTTCTAGGAAGGTTGCGTAGATCTAAAAAGATATCGTTATGATATTACGAGAATCTAAAAAAATTTCGTAATCACAGCAATCAGATCGTAGTACTTCTAAAAAGAAGATACAATCAGAGTTACTGGCAGCAACGAAGAAGGTGACTGACGAAAGATGGAAAAACTCCTCTGGGGTGAATGATCACCGTTGCTCAAAGCTTTATTCGCCCTACGCGAACAGCTTCCAGGAACCAGCAAGTTCGTCGGAGAACTTGGAACACTCCTGCTCTTCTGACTCCTCGGACGGACACGAACTCCCGTGCAAAAGCAACGCTGGTGCGGCGCCTTTCCTATCTCTCTCGAAGGCTGCATATCAGAACTGTGTTAAAGAACACGTCTGAATTCTCTGTTTACTTGTGCTAAAGAACACTTCGTAAACTTTCTGGTGGCTTCTCTTTCTATTCTGTAATGAGCCTTGAGAGAGAGTATGCCTTATATAGGCCCTGCAGCAACTGGTCGGTTGCCACAAAGTTAGGAACGTGGTAATAACCACCCCGAACATGTAGCAACCGTCCAGAACATGCAAACGCACGTTCTGCTACCAACTGCGCACACCCAGGCAGCGCAACTGGGCTTGTGCACCTGGGCATTCGCAACTGGGCTTGCGCAACGTGGCTGCGCAAGTGGCTCGCGCAACGAGCGCAACTAAAGCGCACTATGCGCCTAGCAACGATGCTGACGTGCTAAGTGCAAAGTGCGCCAACAAAATGCCACATTACGTCTCATGAGCCCATGAGCCCGAGTCCGAGTCCGAGTCTGAGTCCTAGTCCGAGTCGCTAAGCCCCTACGGGGCATAGCTCCTATGGAAATAAATTTCCCAAGAGCAAAAAGCATGAATGCTTTTATTGTTGATTTTAGCCTTTTTTCCATTAGAAAAATAACCCCACATGGCAAGCCCATGTGCACCTCCACACCACATATGCATCTCCAATAATAGCAAAGCTAATATATAGAGATACAAACTCTTTGGCCTATCCGATGTGGGACTAAAGTTTAAAAATGAAAGGCCAAAACTCTAACAATCCCCCACATATCTCTATATATAGGTATAAGTGTTCCCCACAGTAACTGTCCATCATGCATTAGGAGAGATGTCGCTTACGACTTGAATCTTCCCGTGTGGGTCAAACAACAGACTATAATACAAGAATGGACTAAGCCTTGAATTCTGCATTATAGCTGAAATTCTTTCCACTCGCATAATGTAGTTACGTGTGCTTCTGGCTACACATTAAAGGCCCTGTGCCAGCCTGGTTTCAGTGTATAATTTTGGGCGTCTACAAGTTTACCTTCAAGAGACGGCCTGATATCTCTTTGTCCATACACTATAGGTGAGTTCATTATAAAGAGACATGGCATGAAGCGCTTTGCGCTTCCCTTGCGGTGCTACGCCGCCATGACATGGCTTAAAGCCGAGGCCTTACGCCTTACCGGGAACCTCATCGTAGTGTCATACTACTGTAGCATGAGGCAACCGCCTCTTTGTAGTGCCAAACTACCCAGCATGAAGCCTTAGGCTCCCTTGCGGTGTTACGCCGCAACGACATGGCTTGCAAGGCCGAGGCTTTATCCCTAACAGGGTACCTCATCGTGGTGTCGTTCCACTGTAACATGAGGAACTCCTCCTCTTTGTAGTGCTGACTACACCCTCTTTATTTTTATCATACAACATTAGGCTAACTGCCTATTTGTGGTGCTACGCCGCTGTGACTTGGCCTCCAAAGCCGAGGCTTTATCCTATTCCTGGGCAGCACCCCATATATAGGAACCTCATTGTGGAGTCACCCCACTGTAGCATGGTGTTTCACTCCTTGTAGTGCTGCTCTACCGTGCTTCCTGTAAAGCACACCAGGCATTCACTCTGCCTGTGAACTCATTAAGGCAATTAAGCCAACCTTCCCACAGGAATCGTTTTCCGCAGAAAACAACAGTAGACAACAGTGGTTATAGGTCCGTAACCTCTCCATGCCCAATAGAACATGTACCCACCGTTCCTGATATTCTTCCGATTAGTGGTCCTTCCTTGAACCAAAAGCTAGATGCCTAGTAGATAAATCTTTGAACTAATAGCATAAAACTTTATGGTAGGAATACAATAATACAATATCAGAATGCCTTCAAGCCTATTTTACAAGCTGTGTCATCGACCAGCTGGCGCTTGAGGCCCTTGGTGAACGGATCCGCCAGGTTCTCCTGACTCCGAACATCAATAACTGCAATAACACCTCTCTTGATAAGTTCGTGTACTGCCCTGTGCTTCAACCGCACAGTCCTCTTCTTTCCGTTGAAGAGGTCATTTGATGCCACTGCCGCAGTCGCCTGGTTGTCGTAGTATATCGGTATCGCCGGTATTTGCGCCCCAACCATTGGAAGATCATACATGAGCTCCCGAAGCCATTTTTCTTCCTCGGCTGCGGTATCAAGTGCAAAGAACTCAGATTCCATGGATGACCGCGAGAGCATAGTCTGCTTCTTCGACTTCCACAAAATAGCAGCTCCACCCATTGTGAAAACGAATCCACTTGTGGACCTCTCGCTCTCCACCTTCGAGCACCAGCTGGCATCACTGAAGCCTTCCACTACCGACGGATCTCTGCTGTAGTACAGTGCATATGTCTGAGTCTTCTTGAGATATCTCATAACCCGTTTCACAGCTTTCCAGTGTTCAGCACCTGGGTTGCTCGTGAAACGACTCAGCATTCCTACGGCGAAAGCTATGTCAGGCCTTGTGGCATTAGTAGCATACATCAAACTTCTGATTACGCTTGCATACTCCAGCTGCCTGACGCTTTCCCCTGAATTAGGCTTCAGCTTCAGATCATACCTGTACGGCGTATCAATCCCTGGAAGATCCCGATACCCATAACGAGTGATCATTTTCTCAATATAATGAGACTGTGACAGTGCTAGTCCAGTGTCTGTCCGAATGATCTTGATCCCTAAGATCACATCAGCTTCCCCCAAGTCCTTCATACTGAACTTGCTTGAGATGAATTTCTTTGTCTCCGTGATACAGCTAATATCCGTACCTAGGATAAGCATGTCGTCCACGTACAGACAAACGATCACACCTCTTCCATCAGCGAACTTCGTGTAAACACACTTGTCCGTATCGCTGACCATGTAGCCATTTGACCTTATAACTTTGTCAAATTTCTCATGCCACATCTTGGAATCCTGTTTAAGACCGTACAAGGATTTCACCAACTTGCAGACTTTGTCTTCAAGACCCCTGATGACAAATCCCTCTGGTTGTTGCATGTAAATCTCTTCGATCAGCTCGTCATTTAGAAAAGCTGTATTCACATCCATCTGATGTATCACCATCTTATGTATTGCTGCGAGAGCAATCAACATTCTGATGGTGGTCATCCGGGCTACTTGAGCATACGTGTCAAAATAGTCAATCCCCTGCTTCTGAGAAAACCCCCTGGCTACCAACCTAGCCTTGAACTTGTCAATAGTTTCGTCTGCTTTCATCTTCTTCTTGAAGATCTATTGCATCCGATGGGTTTCGCTCCTCCAGGAAGATCAACCAACACCCAAGTGTTATTTGAGGTGATGGAATCAATTTTATTGTCAATCGCCTCCTTCCAGAAAACCGCGTCGTTGGTCTTCATCGCCTCATCATAGGTAAGCGAATCTGCTTCCACATGATAGGTGACAAAGTCACTTCTGAAGTCCTTCGGCCTCCTCACTCGCTTCGTTGACGGCTCAGCGAGATCTGGTTCAACAGTTGTTTCAACAACAACATCTTCTTGGACCACATCTTCATTGAAGACCTGTGCACCCTCATTGTTCTCTGGAACATCCGCAAGAACAATATTCTTGTGCCTTGCAAATTTGTCTTCAAAATATTCTGTGTCGCGAGATTCAATGATATGATTTGACCCAATATCAAGAAATCTCCGAGCATCACTCTTCTCGGCATACCCCAAGAAGATCGTCTTAGTAGTCCTTGTCCCAAGCTTCTGAATCTTCAGATCTGGAAGCTTGACATATGCCAGACACCCCCACACTCGAATGACATTCAAGTTAGGTCTGACCTTGAACCAGAGTTCATGAGGAGTAACGTCTGAAGTTGCATGAGGCACTCTATTTAGAATAAAAGTAGCCGTCAATGCAGCTTCTCCCCAGTAGCACTTAGGAAGACCAGCAGTCAACAACATTGAATTTATCATTTCTGTCAACGTCCTGTTCTTCCTCTTAGCTACTCCGTTTGATTGAGGAGAGTACGGAGCCATATTCTCATTGACAATTCCATGTTCTTTGCAGAATGATGCGAATTCATGAGACCTGTACTCCCCACCTCGATCACTTCTTATCCTTTTGAGTTGTTGTCCAGTCTGCCGCTCAGCTTCGGCTCTGAACTCCTTGAACTTCTCGAATGCTTCGTCTTTAGCCTTCAGCAAGTAGACGAACGCATACTTTAAGAAATCATCGATGAAGGTTATGAAATACTTTATTCTGGCCTTTGTAGAGAACTGTTTGAAGTCACAGATATCGGAGTATACCAACTCCAGAAGATCTGTACTTCGATTAACCCGAGGAAAGGGTTTCCTTGTGATCTTTGTTTGAGCACAAACTTTACATTTCTCTATTTTACCCCCACACCTGGACGCCCACCTGGACAGCACAACTGGGCTTGTGCACCTGGGCATTCGCAACTGGGCTTGCGCAACGTGGCTGCGCAAGTGGCTCGCGCAACGAGCGCAAATAAAGCGCACTATGCGCCTAGCGACGATACTGACGTGCTAAGTGCAAAGTGCGCCAACAAAACGCCACATTACGACTCATGAGCCCATGAGCCAGAGTCCGAGTCCGAGTCCGAGTCCGAGTCCGAGTCCGAGTCCGAGTCCTAGTCCGAGTCGCTAAGCCCCTACGGGACTTAGCTCCTATGGAAATAAATTTCCCAAGAGCAAAAAGCATGAATGCTTTTATTGTTGATTTTAGCCTTTTTTCCATTAGAAAAATAACCCCACATGGCAAGCCCATGTGCACCTCCACACCACATATGCATCTCCAATAATAGCAAAGCTAATATATAGAGATACAAACTCTTTGGCCTATCCGATGTGGGACTAAAGTTTAAAAAGGAAAGGCCAAAACTCTAACAATCCCCCACATATCTCTATATATAGGTATAAGTGTTCCCCACAGTAACTGTCCATCATGCATTAGGAGAGATGTCACTTACGACTTGAATCTTCCTGTGTGGGTCAAACAACAGACTATAATACAAGAATGGACTAAGCCTTGAATTCTGCATTATAGCTGAAATTCTTTCCACTCGCATAATGTAGTTACGTGTGCTTCTGGCTACACATTAAAGGCCCTGTGCCAGCCTGGTTTCAGTGTATAATTTTGGGCGTCTACAAGTTTACCTTCAAGAGACGGCCTGATATCTCTTTGTCCATACACTATAGGTGAGTTCATTATAAAGAGACATGGCATGAAGCGCTTTGCGCTTCCCTTGCGGTGCTACGCCGCCATGACATGGCTTAAAGCCGAGGCCTTACCCCTTACCGGGAACCTCATCGTAGTGTCATACTACTGTAGCATGAGGCAACTGCCTCTTTGTAGTGCCAAACTACCCAGCATGAAGCCTTAGGCTCCCTTGCGGTATTACGCAGCAACGACATGGCTTGCAAGGCCGAAGCTTTATCCCTAACAGGGTACCTCATCGTGGTGTCGTTCCACTGTAACATGAGGAACTCCTCCTCTTTGTAGTGCTGACTACACCCTCTTTATTTTTATCATACAACATTAGGCTAACTGCCTATTTGCGGTGCTACGCCACTGTGACTTGGCCTGCAAAGCCGAGGCTTTATCCTATTCCTGGGCAGCACCCCACATATAGGAACCTCATTGTGGAGTCACCCCACTGTAGCATGGTGTTTCACTCCTTGTAGTGCTGCTCTACCGTGCTTCCTGTAAAGCACACCAGGCATTCACTCTGCCTGTGAACTCATTAAGGCAATTAAGCCAACCTTCCCACAGGAACCGTTTTCTGCAGAAAACAACAGTAGACAACAGTGGTTATAGGTCCGTAACCTCTCCATGCCCAATAGAACATGTACCCACCGTTCCTGATATTCTTCCGATTAGTGGTCCTCCCTTGAACCAAAAGCTAGATGCCTAGTAGATAAATCTTTGAACTAATAGCATAAAACTTTATGGTAGGAATACAATAATACAATATCAGAATCCCTTCAAGCCTATTTTACAAGCTGTGTCATCGACCAGCTGGCGCTTGAGGCCCTTGGTGAAAGGATCCGCTAGGTTCTCCTGACTCCGAACATCAATAACTGCAATAACACCTCTCTTGATAAGTTCGTGTACTGCCTTGTGCTTCAACCGCACAGTCCTCTTCTTTCCGTTGAAGAGGTCATTTGATGCCACCGCCACAGTCGCCTGGTTGTCATAGTATATCGGTATCGCCGGTATTTGTGTCCCAACCATTGGAAGATCATACATGAGCTCCCGAAGCCATTTTGCTTCCTCGGCTGCGGTATCAAGTGCAAAGAACTCAGATTCCATGGATGACCGCGAAAGCATAGTCTGCTTCTTCGACTTCTACGATATAGCAGCTCCACCCATTGTGAAAATGAATCCACCTGTGGACCTCTCGCTCTCCACCTCTGAGCACCAACTGGCATCACTGAAGCCTTCCACTACCGGCGGATCTCTGCTGTAGTACAGTGCATATGTCTGAGTCTTCTTGAGATATCTCATAACCCGTTTCACAGCTTTCCAGTGTTCAGCACCTGGGTTGCTCGTAAAACGACTCAGCATTCCCACGGCGAAAGCTATGTCAGGCCTTGTGGCATTAGTAGCATACATCAAACTTCTGATTACGCTTGCATACTCCAGCTGCCTGACGCTTTCCCCTGAATTAGGCTTCAGCTTCAGATCACACCTGTACGGCGTATCAATCCCTGGAAGATCCCGATACCCATAACGAGTGATCATTTTCTCAATATAATGAGACTGTGACAGTGCTAGTCCAGTGTCTGTCCGGATGATCTTGATCCCTTAGATCACATCAGCTTCCCCCAAGTCCTTCATACTTAACTTGCTTGAGATAAATTTCTTTGTCTCCGTGACACAGCTAATATCCGTACCTAGGATAAGCATGTCGTCCACGTACAGACAAACGATCACACCTCTTCCATCAGCGAACTTCGTGTAAACACACTTGTCCGTATCGCTGACCATGTAGCCATTTGACCTTATAACTTTGTCAAATTTCTCATGCCACATCTTGGAATCCTGTTTAAGACCGTACAAGGATTTCACCAACTTGCAGACTTTGTCTTCATGACCCCTGATGACAAATCCCTCTAGCTGTTGCATGTAAATCTCTTCGATCAGCTCGCCATTTAGGAAAGCTGTATTCACATCCATCTGATGTATCACCATCTTATGTATTGCTGCGAGAGCAATCAACATTCTGTTGGTGGTCATCCGGGCTACTTGAGCATACGTGTCAAAATAGTCAATCCCCTGCTTCTGAGAAAACCCCCTGGCTACCAACCTAGCCTTGAACTTGTCAATAGTTCCGTCTGCTTACATCTTCTTCTTGAAGATCCATTGCATCCGATGGGTTTCGCTCCTTCAGGAAGATCAACCAACACCCAAGTGTTATTTGAGGTGATGGAATCAATTTTATTGTCAATCGCCTCCTTCCAGAAAACCGCGTCTCTGGTCTTCATCGCCTCATCATAGGTAAGCGGATCTGCTTCCACATGATATGTGACAAAGTCACTTCCGAAGTCCTTCGGCCTCCTCACTCGCTTCGTTGACGGCTCAGCGAGATTTGGTTCAACCGTTGTTTCAACAACAACATCTTCTTGGACCACATCTTCATTGAAGACCTGTGCACCCTCATTGTTCTCTGGAACATCTGCAAGAACAATATTCTTGTGCCTTGCAAATTTGTCTTCAAAATATTCCGCGTCGCGAGATTCAATGATATGATTTGACTCAATATCAAGAAATCTCCGAGCATCACTCTTCTCGGCATACCCCTAGAAGATTGTCTTAGTAGTCCTTGTCCCAAGCTTCTGAATCTTCAGATCTGGAAGCTTAACATATGCCAGACACCCCCACACTCGAATGACATTCAAGTTAGGTCTGACCTTGAACCAGAGTTCATGAGGAGTAACATCTGAAGTTGCATGAGGCACTCTATTTAGAATAAAAGTGGCCGTCAATGCAGCTTCTCCCCAGTAGCACTTAGGAAGACCAGCAGTCAACAACATTGAATTTATCATTTCTGTCAACGTCCTGTTCTTCATCTCAGCTACTCCGTTTGATTGAGGAGAGTACGAAGCCGTAGTCTCATTGACAATTCCATGTTCTTTGCAGAACGATGCGAATTCATGAGACCTGTACTCCCCACCTCGATCACTTCTTATCCTTTTGAGTTGTTGTCCAGTCTGCCGCTCAGCTTCGGCTCTGAACTCCTTGAACTTCTCGAATGCTTCGTCTTTAGCCTTCAGCAAGTAGACGAACGCATACTTTGAGAAATCATCGATGAAGGTTATGAAATACTTCATCCCGGCCTTTGTAGAGAACTGTTTGAAGTCACAGATATCGGAGTGTACCAACTCCAGAAGATCTGTACTTCGATTAACCCGAGAAAAGGATTTCCTTGTGATCTTTGTTTGAGCACAAACTTCACATTTCTCTATCTTACCCCCACACTTGGAGATAAGTCCTAGACTAGACATTCTGTTTATTCGTTTACAATGAACATGTCCTAGCCTATTATGCCACAACTCAAGAGTATAAGCAGAATGAGTGACTTCATTAATCACATTAATTATATTGGACTGATTTACAAGCTGAATTTTGAACATTCCTTCGGTATAAAAAGCTTTTCCGAAATATGTTCCTTTGATAGACATCACCATCTGGCCAGCATTGATGTCCATCCTGAGGCCTGCTTTGCAGAGTAGGCCTCCTGAGATCAGGTTCTTGGCGATAGCAGGTACGTGCTTCACGCCTTGAAGCGTCAGAGACTTCCCCCTTCACGCCTTGAAGCGTCAGAGACTTCCCCGAAGTCAGCTTCAACACCACCGTCCCGATCCCTAGCACTTCAGCTTGTGCCTGGTTCGCCATCATAACCACTTCAGAAGTAGGTGTATAGGTGGTGAACCACTCCTTACTGGAGCAGACATGGCAGAATGCTCCAGTGTCTACCCACCAGTCAGAGTCAGTCCTTACCGCATCAACCTGTGCAATCATAGCAACAATGTCAGTGGTCATGGATACCTTACTAGGCTCTCCTTGCTCTGATTGCTTAGTCTTTGATTTGCACTCATTCTTAAAGTGGCCCTTCTTGCCACACTTGAAGCAAGGCATTTGAGACTTTGGCTTCCTTTTCTTGATATAAGTTCCCTTGATTTTTAGATTGTCAGAGTCCTTCTTCTTGCTGTGGAAAGCCGTCTGCTTTTCCCTTGGTTCCTTGGTCTGAACCAGATTGGCGTTAGCCAATTGCTTGGACAGTGTGTCCACCTTCAGTTGAGCCCGCATCTGGTCCTCAACATATATTTCCTGCAAGAGATCTTCAAGGCTGATCTCAAGCTTCTTCCTATGCATGTTTGCATAGAACTTGCTCCACCCAGCGGGGAGCTTTGAGACAATCCCTCCAACAACAAACTTGTCGGGGAGGGGCATCGCCTCGTCTTCCAGCTTCTGTCGCAGTTTCAGGAACTTCTTCACCTGCGACAGCATAGACTTTTCGTCCTCAAAGAACCACTTGTGATATTTTTCAACCACAAATATTTTACTGCGGTTCTTGTCTTCTTCGTAGAGTTTTTCTAGAGACTCCCATATGTCTCTAGCGATATTCTTCTTAGAATAGAATTCTGCAAGGGAATCTTCCATAGCATTCAGGATAAGCAGCCTGCAAATACTATTTTCTATTCTCCACTTGGCCTGAAGTTTAGTAGCCGCAGAGATTGCGGCAGCAGACCCAGTATCTGGAACGGTAGGTTCCTCTTCAAGAAGCACGTGATCCACGTCTCTGAGTTGAAGAGTGAGAAAAACCTTCCTCTTTCAGACTTGATAATGCTCTCCATCAAACTTTGCTAATTTGCAAAAGTCAGTATTGAGGAGAGAAGCATTAACGTTTTCCATCGTAGCAATAAAGCTTTGAGATTGTTATTGCTGGGGCACAATTTTTCGATGGAAAACTGAGAATATGAAACAATTATAAAAACAATATTCCAACGCAACACTTCTAGGAAGGTTGCGCAAGTATAACGAAGATCTAAAAAGATATCGTTATGATATTACGAGAATCTAAAAAGATTTCGTAATCACAGCAATCAGATCGTAGTACTTCTAAAAAGAAGATACAATCAGAGTTACTGGCAGCAACGAAGAAGGTGACTGGCGAAAGATAGAAAAACTCCTGCTGGGGTGAATGATCACCGTTGCTCAAAGCTTTATTCGCCCTATGCGAACAGCTTCCAGGAACCAGCAAGTTCGTCGGAGAACTTAGAACACTCCTGCTCTTCTGACTCCTCAGACGGACACGAACTTCCGTGCAAAAGCAACGCTGGTGCGATGCCTTTCCTCTCTCTCTCGAAGGCTGTAGATCAGAACTGTGTTAAAGAACACGTATGAATTCTCTGTTTACTTGTGCTAAAGAACACTTCGTAAACTTTCTGGTGGCTTCTCTTTTGCTAAGTGCAAAGTGCGCCAACAAAACGCCACATTACGCCTCATGAGCCCATGAGCCCGAGTCCGAGTCCGAGTCCTAGTCCGAGTCGCTAAGCCCCTACGGGGCTTAGCTCCTATGGAAATAAATTTCCCAAGAGCAAAAAGCATGAATGCTTTTATTGTTGATTTTAGCCTTTTTCCCATTAGAAAAATAACCCCACATGGCAAGCCCATGTGCACCTCCATACCACATATGCATCTCCAATAATAGCAAAGCTAATATATAGAGATACAAACTCTTTGGCCTATCCGATGTGGGACTAAAGTTTAAAAAGGAAAGGCAAAAACTCCAACACCATAGTTATGTGTTATTATACTATTGGATTATATTATAATTCATAGCTATTACATGGCTAGGGATGACAACAGGATGGGTCGGGACCAGAGATTATTCCCTTCATCCCCGTTTTCGAGTAGTGTTCGAATTTTCGTCCCCATCCCCGGTCGAATTTAAATTTTTATTTCCATCTCCGTCCCCGTTTAACAATATACTCCTTGTTCCTGTACCTGCCCCATTAACACTTTCGGACCAAAATTTTTCGTCCCCGTCTGCTGTCCCGTTAATAATTTTTTATATACAGTATAAACTTAAAACAAAATTTCATTCCAAAAAAATAAATTACAAGACATGTTAATAAAACATTGATTGAATAAAAATATATATATATATATATATATATATATATATATATATATATATATATATATATATATATACAGTACTAGAAGGGTCGAAAATTTACCAGGGAGAGTAGTAATATATCCATACCCGCCCTCGAATACAATCGATTTTTTTTTTAATTCTCATTTCCGCCTCCATCCTTGTTTCTAAATTTCCAAACCCGTCACTGTCAGAAAGAAAAAAAAAATATCAGTCCCCGTCGAATTCGGGAGAGAAGTTGTCATCCATATAAATGGCGAGTCCGATCTAGGGATATCATCATTTGGCACGAAGTCCATGGACGTCCGAAAAGTCCGCCTGGCCCGATGGGCCAAAGTCCGATAGAGCCCGGTCATTAGGGTAGTCCGACCTGATCCATATTAGTATAGGGTCGGACTTGGGCTATGCATCCGTCCGCCCGAGTCTGGCCCGAAGCCCACCCGATACAAGCTTGGACTATTTGTCCGTCTGATCAGGCCCAAAGCCAAATGATGATCCCTAAGATGGCCATCACATATCGGTCAGATGTACTATATGTTGATTTTTTTTCCACTTACTTTTTAGTGATACTGCAATAGAATTATGCTTCGACCATTAAAATGATGTGACAATTGATCTTATTATTTCCTTCTATCATTAAGGCACTGATCTTTTCAATATTTGTGGCGTGTACACTCATTCATCCTGCACAACTATTATTTATGCTTAATCAATGACCTGACTCTTCTATTATCAATTCTATTCTCCCCAAAATATTAGCTTCTCAGGCCCAACAGAATTTTTTTTTTTTTTTTTTTTGTATTTTGAAAGAGTAAAATATGTAAATTATCAATTTTTATAGACTAGTCTGACCCGATCCAACTTGGTTCGAAAAGTCCGACTCATGTGGGCGGATTTGGACTTCATAAATAATAATTAAGTCCGGTCCGATCCGGTCCGAAATTTCTTTAGGACAAAAAAAAAAATCAGTTCGAATCTGACATGAGCCCGTACTTTATGGACTTGGATGGCCCGGTCCGGCTCAATGCGGATCCCTAGTCCGATCCACTGAGCGCGACCATGTCAATAAAAAGATGGTCCCGAACATGTCAAAGGAGTCCCAAAATGTGCCATGTTTTAGTCGTGCAAACTCTGTTGGTACGCAGCAGCTGTAGTAGACGTACACGTCCAAATCCAACCCCGTCATCCGTAGCCGTCCGTAGTGACTTGGTGCCAGCGTGACAACGAGCGGACCTTCGGGCTTCCTCAGTAGCGGGTCGCGCATCCGCGTCGTAGCTGACGCATTGGATGGATTCGTTTCTATCCGTAAAATCCCACATTTCACGCTGCAATACATTGTTAGAAGGAGCATTTGCAGCGTATCCTCTTCTTCCTTGTACTATAAATACCCATTCCTTTGGAGAAAAAAGAAGAAGCAAGAGTAAGAATCTCTCAATTCTTTATTCTTTCTGAACCCGAGTAGAAGATGAGTGTTGTCGTTGAGCAGCCCCACAATGGTATTGCTAACTTACTGTTTTTTCTTTCTTTCTCTTAAAGGTTAGTTCTCTTATAGAATATTTGTCGCTTCTATCGACATCTTGCCTAAAACGGCAAACAAGTACTATGACAAATTAAAACGACTTTGGAGCCGGATGACAACAATGTGGTATGTAACTAATGATGGTAATGGGTGTTTTAGATGAAGGGAGGAGGATATCCGTTGACTCGAAGGAGTTGGTTCTAGACGGAGGGTTCGTAGTGCCTGATAGCAATGCATTCGGTCAAAATTTCAGGTATATTTATTACAAGGGTTATTTAGTTTCAGGGTTTCGTAAAATATTCAAAATTTGTGTTTAGCTCTTCATATAGTTCATAAGAGAGTGTAAGTCTCGTCTTGACGGTTGATTTGAACTGACCGTTAGATCTCTTTTAAGTCTTCGCAAATTTAGGTTTGGTTGTAAGGTTTCGTATAATAATATTATAAGAAATTTACATTTAGGTGTCCATTTTGGACAGTTAGCCCAAGCCAACCGTAAGGATCCAAACCCTCTTCTGAATAATATGGAGACCTAAACATAAATTTTGTACGAGACCCTAGATATTTGTTTTTTGTTTGTTCTTTCTATATTTCAAAATATAAGGTCTGAAATTAGCATATATCGAAACTTCATAAATCAGTATTGAGACTGTCACTAAAACTTATTCTTCATCTCTTCTAAACACCAATGTGGACAAATTTATACTATTCCTAATGCACCCTTGTAGAACAAAGCATCTTGTTATGGATCGATATGTTTAAGTTATTCCAGAAAAGTTCACTTTTATCACTGGTCATCAGGGAGAGATTGTGTTGGGAAAGAAGCGCGGAAACCTTTCCCCAAACCGGAGAGTACCTGCGAGAGGACCGAGCAAACAACGCACGAACCCAAAAACAAGCACACACAACAATCACGCAGACACAGAGAATTTTTGACGTGGAAACCCTTGCGGGAAAAAACCACGGGACGATCGGAGTCCAACCCTGAGAAGCCTCCACTAATGGAATAGAAGAATTACACCCTCTACAAACTCCTCCGATCCAAATCGGATCCCCACAACACTCAGAGAAAAGAACAACGATTACAAGGCTACGAAGAACGAGAACGACGAGTAGAGATTACCCGAACACGATCTCCTCCGAATATCAACCTTCAATCCTCCGCCTTCTTCTCCGAAGTTGCAATGGCACTCTTGCCTCCTTCTCTCTCGAACTTTTTGTGTTGTCCAATACTTGCGATTGATAAATTAGGGTTGAGAAAACTCAATATAACTCCCCAATCCCGCAACCAACCTGGACCGTTGGATTAGATCCAATGATGAAAACTCATCCATAATCCCGCTTCAGCCCCCGACAACACAGAGTTCGGCCAGAACTCTGTGCGGGGCAGCCAGCACCTACTGGCCAAACGCTGGAACAACCAGACCGAGTTCGGCCAGAACTCGGCCTGGGACCGAGTTCGGGCCGAACTCGGATCCTCTGCTCCCAGAAGCTCCAGCAGCAGCAGCAGCAGCAGCAACGTCGCCTACTTCCCGAGCTTCTCCGACTTCGGACGGCGCTCGTCGCACTCCGGGGTCTTCTCCACATAGGTTGGGAACCCCACCCACTCCAACAAATCTCCCCCTTCACAACTATGGGGAGGACGTCGTCATCCCGACGATCTGCCTGCAGTACTCGAACTTCCCCCTTGGTAGAATCTTCGTAAACATATCAGCTCCGTTGTCGTCTGTATGCACCTTCTCAAGCGCCGCGTCCTTCTTCTCAACCACATCCCGTATCCAATGATACCGGGTCTCGATGTGCTTGGACCGGCTATGAAACGTCTGATTCTTCACAAGGTGGATCGCACTCTGACTGTCGCAAAGCAAAGTATACTGCTCTTGCTTCAGTCCCATTTCCTGCAACAGCTTCTTCATCCACAACAGCTCCTTGCAAGCCTCCGTCGCCGCAATGTATTCCGCCTCCGTCGTCGACAAGGCAACACACTTCTGCAACTGCGACTGCCACGACACTGCTCCTCCCGCAAACATCATCACGTAGCCCGAAGTCGATCGCCTCGTGTCTACATCTCCAGCCATATCAGCGTCGGTATACCCGACCAGCTTCGGCTCGTCACCACCAAAAGAAAGTCTCCAACCGGCAGTGCCCTGAAGGTATCGTAGAATCCACTTAACCGTACTCCAGTGTACCCTTCCAGGATTTGAAAGATACCTGCTAACCGTACCAACTGCGTGAGCAATATCTGGCCTCGTACACACCATAGCATACATCAGGCTTCCCACAGCTGAGGCATATGGAACCCGCTCCATATCTTCCTTTTCGTCCTCGGTAGATGGACACTGCTCCTCAGTGAACTTAAAGTGAGCCGCGAGGGGGGAACTCACTTTCTTCGACCCGTCCATCCCGAAACGCTGAAGTACCCGATGAATGTACTTCTTTTGGGACAAGTGTAGCAGCTTGGACTCTCTCTCTCGGCTGATCTCCATCCCAAGAATAGTCTTCGCTGCGCCCAAATCCTTCATAGAGAAGGCCGCGCCCAGTTGGCGCTTCAACTCCGCTATCCTAGTGGCATTCCGACCCACTAATAGCATATCATCCACATAGAGCAGTAAAATGATGAAATCATCCTCGGCAAAATACCTCACAAATGCACAATGGTCCGACGTCGTCCGTGCATAACCATGCTCCCCCATAAACGACTCGAACTTTCTGTACCACTGCCTCGGAGCCTGCTTCAGACCATACAAGCTCTTCCTCAACCGGCAGACCAAATGTGACTTGCCCTTCTCACAGAATCCCTCCGGCTGCTCCATGTACAACTCCTCCTCAAGATCACCGTGGAGGAACGCCGTCTTCACGTCCATCTGCTCGACCTCCAAGTCGAAACTGGCTGCTAATGCTAGCACCACCCGAATAGACGAATGCTTGACGACAGGCGAAAAGATTTCATCATAATCCACGCCTTTCCGCTGACCGTAGCCCTTGACTACCAGCCTCGCTTTGTATCGAGGGCGAGTAGCATCATCCGTCTGCTTCACTCTGAACACCCATCGATTCTTCAAAGCCTTCTTGTCCTTTGGCAACCGCACCAGATCATAAGTAGAATTGGTGTGCAAGGAACTCATCTCCTCCTGCATAGCCACCATCCACTCCTGCCTGTGTTCGTCTTCCATAGCCTCTGCGAAACTTTCGGGCTCTCCCCCGTCAGTCAGTAGCACATACTCATCCGGCGAGTATCTCGTAGATGGTCGACGATCCCTGTTGCTCCTTCTCAGTGGAGCCACTGGTGCTGGCTGTATACCGACAGCCTCCTCCCCTTCAGGAACTACCTCTCCGGCATGCTCATCCTCCTGAGGGACACCCTGACCACCATCAGCAGGCTGATGATCAAGGTTGGGAGCAACTCCATGTACCGGCTCCCCCATAACTGGATCCTCCGCGATGTCCTCTGGAAACTGCTCGAAGCGAAATGACTCTAACTCAGGCAATTCCTCAGCCTCAGAAGGCGTCTCGGAATCCTGAGTGTTGGTCATGGTCTGATCCTCGACGAACACCACGTCCCTGCTTCTGTAGAGCTTTCCTTCCACTGGGTCGTAGAGTCTATAGCCAAACTCATCCCGACCGTAGCCGACAAAGACGCATCGCCTCGTCTTCGGCTCAAGTTTGGTCCTCTCGTCCTTCGGTACATGCACGAAGGCCTTACAACCAAACGCCCGCAGGTGACTGTATGACGGCTCTTTGCCGTACCATACTTTGTCAGGCACATCACCCTGCAAAGGAGCACTAGGAGACAAATTAATAATATAAGCAGCTGTGAGAAGAGCCTCACCCCAATAACTGCCCGGTAAGTTTGCTTCTGACAGCAAACACCGCACCCTCTCCATCAGTGTCCTGTTCATGCGCTCCGCTACACCATTGAGCTGAGGTGTCTTTGGCGGAGTCTTCTGGTGTCGTATCCCTTGCTCTCTGCAATACGCATCAAAGGGACCGATGTATTCGCCGCCATTGTCGGACCGAACACACAACAACTTCTTGCCCGTCTCCCTTTCAACGGAGGCCTGAAACTCCTTGAAAGTAGGCAGCACCTGATCCTTGGTCTTTAAGGCGTAGACCCAAACCTTCCTGGAACAATCATCAATAAAAGTCACAAAGTAAGAAGCACCACCAAGAGATTTTACCTTCATAGGACCACAGACATCCGAGTGAATCAACTCGAGCAACGTCGGCTTCCTCGAACTTGGGTGACTCTGGAAAGACACCCTATTTTGCTTCCCAGCCAAACAGTGCGTGCACTTCTCCAACTTTGTAGACTTGAGCCCCGGAATCACCTTCCTGTTCACCAAGTAGCTCATCCCCTTCTCGCTGATATGGCCGAGCCGCCTGTGCCACAACTCGGTAGACGCATCACTGACTGCGTTCACCTCCTGTGTCCCCTGTGCGCTCCCCTCCATATAGTAGAGACCGGACTTCTTGCTTCCTCTGGCAATCACCAACGAACCTCTGGAAAGCTTCCACTGACTATTCCCGAAGAGACTGAAGAATCCCTCGTCATCCAACCTTCCAACCGACACCAGGTTGAAACGGATATCAGGGACATGACGAACATCCTTGAGAACAAGAACCGCACCCGTCTTCGTTCTCAAATGCACATCTCCAACGGCAACCGCCTTCGACACATCTCCGTTGCCCATCTTCAACACGCCACAGTCGCCTGTCGTGTAAGTGGCAAACAGTGCCCTATTGTGAGATACATGCGCTGAAGCCCCTGAGTCCACCAGCCAAGAATTGTCATCGCAGGCGAGGTTAGTAATGACCTCATCACCTACGACGATCACATCGCCTCCATGCGTCGAGGCCGCCGCTGTAGTGTTCTCTTCTTGCTTCCCCTTGTCGCCCTTCTTCTCCTTCTTCCAAACGAAACAATTCCGCTTGATATGGCCCTTCTTACCGCAATGGTAACACTCTGAGTCCTCGTACCGACCTTTGGACTTCCCCCTGCTCTTGTCTCTGCCACCACCTGGACCCCTGCTTTTGCCCCTTCCGCGGCTCTCTGAAACCAATGCCTCTGAGTGGTGGGATGTGGATGAAGTGCCCTGAGAACGTCTCCGCATCTCTTCATTCAACACCCCGCTCTTGGCAAACTCCAGACTGACCACGCCCTCTGGAGCAGAAGCGATCATAGATACTCGTACGGTCTCCCACGAGTCTGGCAAGGTACACAGCAGCCACAGTCCCTGAACTTCGTCGTCGAACTTGACTCCCATAGAAGATAGCTGGTCAACCACGCCCTGGAACTCACTCAAGTGATCCGAAATAGACGCCCCATCCTTGTACCGCAGACCCATCATCGTTCGAATCAGGAACAACTTGTTTACCCCGGTCTTCTTCGCATACAAGGATTCCAGCTTATCCCACAACGTCTTCGCGTGCTCAATATTGGCAACGTGGTTGTACACGTTCTCATCAACAAACTGCCGTATGTACCCACACACCTGTATGTGCTCGAACGTCCAGTCCTCCTCGGATTTATCACTGGGCCTCTCGGATGCAAATACGGGTAGATGCAGCTTCTTGACAAATAGCAAATCCTTCATCTTGCTCCGCCAATAATGATAGTTTGTGCCATTAAGGTTCACCATGCGCACCGGCTTCGCGTCCATCTCTCCTCTCTGGTTCCTCTGTCAACTCCTGACACCCTTCGAACCCAAAGCTCTGATACCACTCTGTTGGTATCAGCCAGAACAAAACCTATGCTTTGATACCACTCTGTTGGGAAAGAAGCGCGGAAACCTTTCCCCAAACCGGAGAGTACCTGCGAGAGGACCGAGCAAACAACGCACGAACCCAAAAACAAGCACACACAACAATCACGCAGACACAGAGAATTTTTGACGTGGAAACCCTTGCGGGAAAAAACCACGGGACGATCGGAGTCCAACCCTGAGAAGCCTCCACTAATGGAATAGAAGAATTACACCCTCTACAAACTCCTCCGATCCAAATCGGATCCCCACAACACTCAGAGAAAAGAACAACGATTACAAGGCTACGAAGAACGAGAACGACGAGTAGAGATTACCCGAACACGATCTCCTCCGAATATCAACCTTCAATCCTCCGCCTTCTTCTCCGAAGTTGCAATGGCACTCTTGCCTCCTTCTCTCTCGAACTTTTTGTGTTGTCCAATACTTGCGATTGATAAATTAGGGTTGAGAAAACTCAATATAACTCCCCAATCCCGCAACCAACCTGGACCGTTGGATTAGATCCAATGATGAAAACTCATCCATAATCCCGCTTCAGCCCCCGACAACACAGAGTTCGGCCAGAACTCTGTGCGGGGCAGCCAGCACCTACTGGCCAAACGCTGGAACAACCAGACCGAGTTCGGCCAGAACTCGGCCTGGGACCGAGTTCGGGCCGAACTCGGATCCTCTGCTCCCAGAAGCTCCAGCAGCAGCAGCAGCAGCAGCAACGTCGCCTACTTCCCGAGCTTCTCCGACTTCGGACGGCGCTCGTCGCACTCCGGGGTCTTCTCCACATAGGTTGGGAACCCCACCCACTCCAACAGATTGATCATAGTCACAATGATTGAGTGCTCAAAACTTATTTCATCATATATGCGCATTAGAATCACACAAAGACGGAAACCTACACATTACAGTATCACAATCATATTTGACTGCATATATTTATGTGGGTACTAAAAGTTAGAAACTGATAGGGACTATGAAGCTGAATCCGAGAGGAAGAAGACCGTCGAAGAGTTCTACAGGATGAACCACATTCACCAATCATTTGAATTTGTATGTTGGGTGTTTTTACTCTCTCTTCATAACTACCACTACTCCTTCCAACCCATCCCTATGATGTTGCGACGATTTGTAGGTGAAGGAGATGAGGGAGGAGTATGGAAAGCTGAACAGAGTTGAGATGAGCATTTGGGAATGCTGTGAGCTGCTTAATGAATTTGTCGATGAAAGTGATCCTGATCTCGACGAGCCTCAGATCGAGCACTTGTTGCAGACTGCAGAGGCTATAAGAAGGGACTACCCAAATGAAGATTGGCTGCACTTGACTGGCCTCATACATGGTACTTCAAGCCCCTCTGTTATCGATATAAACTAAGAAAGACATATGTATACCTATATAAGATTTTGAAGAAGAACATGATTTATAAAACATTTAAATTCCTCGCTATTAATTATGACAGATCTTGGGAAGGTTCTTCTGCATCCTAAATTTGGAGAGCTTCCACAATGGGCTGTTGTAGGCGACACATTCCCTGTCGGTTGTGCATACGACGAGTCCAATGTCCATCGCATGGTATACTGAAACCCCAAACTAGTCGTTTGGGTTTTGTACTTTTTTGTCATTTTTTCCAAAACAATTTTTACGAATCTCTTTGTGTCTGCTTAGTTCTTTGAGGGGAATCCAGACTACCACAATCCTAAATACAACACCAAATGTGGCATCTACTCCGAAGGGTGTGGCCTCGAAAATGTTATGATGTCTTGGGGGCACGATGATTATATGTACCTGGTATATCCTTTATAAAACCTCGAAGCTCTAAACTTCATACACATACACAAATCTTGTTATATCTTGATATCTGAACATTGTTTCCTATTACTATTACAGGTGGCTAAGGAGAACAAGACGACTCTGCCTTCTGCTGGTCTCTTTATCATCCGATACCATTCATTCTATCGTATGTTTCTGAAAATTTTCATCGGATTTTACAAAATATTGTGCATTTGTGCACGCGTTACTTACCATTAGAACTAAAAATGTTGTCTTACTTACCATCTACAGCTCTGCATAAGTTTGGTGCCTATCAACACCTACTGAATGACGAGGACAGGGAGAATATGAAGTGGCTGCATGTATTCAAGTATGCACTTCTTGAGCTCTAATAGTTCAAATTGCAATATGTAATAATGTAATTAAATTTCTAGTTCGTAATGTATGCAAAGGAAATCTTTATGTTTGAATGAAGAAGTAGTGAGTGATAACTTTCACTTTTGTTTTACGCAGCAAGTATGACCTTTACAGCAAGAGCAAAGTTAGAGTCGATGTGGAGAAGGTGAAGCCGTACTATCTTTCTCTTATCGAAAAGGTGAGATTCTACAGCTCGTTCTTCAATTTATACATTCAAACAGAGACTCTACTTTCTCTTATATATCTCTTTCTCATACCTGGTTGTGGAAACAATGTTACAGTACTTCCCCTCGAAGCTGAAGTGGTGAATAATTTCGGATCATGATTCTTTAAGCAGCCACTCTGAAACTAGCATCTACATTGCATCATTTTATTGATGTTTGTTGAACTTTTTTTATTCTTTTATGCTGGGGCGCATATGTATATTGATGGATGATTGTTCTTAAATGTCTGACTATGAGCAATCGGCTATATATATCATGCAATAAAGTTAAATGGGGAAATTGAAAGGAAAAAGTTTTGTTTTTTTTTTTTTTTTTTTTTTTTTTTTTTGCGCAGTAGAAATTTTATTTATCAAGATCAGTCAAAGCAGTCGCCCGTCACCGTGTTATAGATTTTGCAATTAGTAGTTTACTTGCTTTTTGAGGAAGTCAGAAAGCTATCCTTACATCCCCGTAGACCACGGAATAACTATGAAATTCCGAAGCATTCAGATCCGTAGTCCACTTTTCAATAACTTAATATCTTCTTCTTCTTTTTTTGATTTTTTTTTTTCCAACACCTGCAGGCTCAGTTAAATCGTGTCTTCCGCACACGATCAATAACTTAATATCAAGTCAAGTAAAACTTATCTTTACAAAACTTCATGAGACAAGTAGGCCAAATAAGGATATATTTCTCGAAGTTGCAATTTTAAGATCCATGGTTAGTGGATACATATTTGGGGATGCACAATTGATAGTGATTTTTTAGAAATGAAATAGTTGAAAAAAGTCTGTGGGGGTGTAGCCCGTAGGGTATACCGGGGAGTCTCGTGGGCATAGATACGTTTCGAATCCCTAGACGTTGCTTGCCGGCCCGAGGAAGAGGGCACCTAAAAAAATTGAAAAAACTTTCGGCATTTCATTAATCGTAATATTGCATTAATGGTAATTAAATAAACAAGACGTGAGTAGAAGACGATAACTTCGAAATAACAACAAAAAACAAATTCTCAAACAAAATCGTAATGATCGGGCAGCTACTCGAAACTTGCTGTTGACAGAATTTGCCGCTTTGGTCATAAGAATTCCTAAAATATCTTCATCTTCCTTTTAGCTTCGGCTCCCTCTCTATATGAAGATCCAAATAAAAGATAATATTCCTAGAGATGATAAGGTTAATTGGCAAAAAAAAAAATCTAAGCATTAGGAAGAAATTTCCTAATGTTTTTTTTTTTAACGTTGATAATTTGGCGTGAAATATTTTACGATTGGCGATCGTAACAATTTTTTACCTTTAAGGAAAAAGAAAACAGTTTGATAAGTAAATCTTCTAACAGTAAAAATTCGTTGGTAAATAAAATTTTGTAACGTTGAAATACCATTGGTAATTGTGGAATCCCAATATTAAAAACAGTTGGGAATGAGAATTTCCCAACAGTATAAAAATAAAAAAAATAGTTGGGAATGAGAAATTCCCAATAGTAAAAGAGGAATAGTAAAAGAGGGAAAATTTCTCGCTCCCAACGGTTATAACGTTATGAATTTGTTATTCCCAACTATTACAACTGTTACAAAATTGTAAAAAAAATTTAAAACAATGGTGGCTCTATTGAGCCTGAACTTTTAGCTCTCAAATGTCAACCAATATTCATTAAGACAATACAATTTACATAAAACAATTCGTATATACTCATTATAATATATTTATTGAACCAATATCGATTCAGTCTTAATTCACTATTATAACATAGAATAGAATGTTATATGCATTATGCAATCAACATTACATTTGATATAGAACTATACGTCTATGTTTTTAACAAATTCCTGATACTCCTGTTCACCCCATGTCTGCTTCTCTTTATAAGAAATCATTCATCTACTCAAATGGCAGAGTGAAGTCAAACTCAATGCAACAAAATACAATAGTATAAACCTATTTTCTAGGATGCGCTCAAAGAAAAGCTGTAACAAAAACAAAATTAATTTTTTATTTTTATTTTTATAGTCATTCAAGTGAATTTCTATATTATAAACAAAATTTTCACTCACTATATGCACCTAAGTCTCATCTCTTATGTTTATTACTCATCTCCATTGCGTTGTTTGTTAGGCAAGTAAAAAAAAATTAATTTTATTTTGTTACAGGTTTATACTATTTTCACCAAGATGCATACAAAGAAAAGCTGTAACAAAAATATTTTTTTTTTTTTTGACTTGCCTAACAAACAACGCAATGGAGATGAGTAATAAACATAAGAGATGAGACTTAGGTGCATATAGTGAGTGAAAATTTTGTTTATAATATAGACATATAGTCATTCAAGTGAATTTCTTTTTATAATAACTATCAAATCAGCTTAGAACCCTTTGATATTATAACAAATGTCAATGGGTGTGTAGTCCCGAGGCTCAATCTAAGATAGAAGAACTGTCAAAAAACTGAGATTTAATGCAAACAAGTTTGCTTCTCTGTTTATAAGTTTTAGGACTTCGGAGATTTGTCCAACAAGTTTGCTCTCCAAAGAATTTGAAGCCACTAACAATCTTTAGGTTCCAACTCTGTTACAAACTAACGTCAGAACAAATCCTTTCTCATTCTTCCTTGCAATCGCAGTTGCAAACAGACATAATGGATTACAATTGCAGAAACTAAAAAAGGAAAGAAGATGACACAACTCTTGCTGGGGTGATGAAGATCACCATTGCTCAAAGCAAGATTCGTCCCACACGAATTGCTTCCAAGAACCAGCAAGTTCTCGTAGAACTTCTGGCCTGCACTTCTCTCACGAACTCCTCCGGACTTCAATAGTGGCAACAACCCTTCTCTCTTCGGCTCTCTTATTTTCGAAGTATGTTCTCAAAGAGACACGAAGAGAGTATTTATAGAGTTGGATGGAAACCCTAACCCTAATCCTGGCCGCCAACAGATTACAAAAAGATAGGACTGTTTTGAATTCAAATCCAACAAAAAATGGATTAGAATATTTGATCATATCTTTCTATAACTATTCAAATCCCACAATCAGCGACAATATGCGCCAACCACGCTTTCTTCTTTGATGCGCCTAGTAGCACAACAGCAGCTGCTCCTGTACGCATAAGCTAGAAGCGTAGCAGCCTATGCGCACATACACGTGAACGCGCATAAATGTATAGCCGCATAGCCCGCCCATGCACCCATGCCGGCGATCGCACATGTGCCTGCTCATGCGCCTTATCCATGTGCCCACGCCTGTGGCCGCTCATGCGCCCGCTCATGCACCTCGCCCATGCGCCGAGCCCATGTGCCTAGTGCATGCGACTCGCACATAAGATGAGCGCACGAGTGCAACAACAGCGCACAAAGCACAATGCGTCGATACTGACGTGCTAAGTGTAAAGCGCGCCAAGAAAGTGCCACTTTGTGTCCGAGCCCGAGTTGCTAAGCCCCTTTGAAAAGGGGCTTTGCTCCTAATGGACATGAGAAACGAAAAAAAAGCATTTATTGAGGATTTTTATCCTTTTTCCACTAGAAAAACACCCCCATATGGCACCCATGTGCCTCACCACACCTCATTTGCACATCTCAACACAAGCAAAGCTATATATGAAGATACTCACCTTTTGTGTGAGCAATATGGGACTATCTTTTAGTTTCAAAGAGGCAAAACACCAACAATTCTCCACATATCTCAATATATGGGTTGAGCGTTCTCCACAGTGACTGTCTATCATGCATTAGGATAGATGTCGTTTTGACTTGAATATTCCCGCATGGGTCAAATAACAGTATGATATAAGAATGGACTAAGCATTGAATTATGCACTATAGGCTGTAATTTTTTTCCAGTACATGATGACATCAACTGTGCTTCCGACTGCACATTAAAGGCCCTGTGCCAACCTGGTTTCGGTGTATGTATCTTGGGTGCCTACAAGGTTTTTCTCAAGAGATGGCCTATATCTCTATCCATACACTCTCGGTGAGTTCTTTTAAGGAGTCTTGGCATGAAACGTTTTTAATTTCTTGCGGTGCTTGCCACTATGACATGGCCCAAAACCGAGGGTATACCTCATGTGGTTTCATACCACTCTAGCATGAGGCCCTGCCACTTTGCAGTGCCAAACTACCCAGCATGAAGCCTTTCGCTTTTTTGCGGTGTTATGCCGCGGTGACATGGCTCGTAAAGTCGAGGCTTTACCCTTTCTAGGTACCTCATAGGTGTCACCCACTGGAACATGAGGCCCAGCCTCTTTGTAGTACTACATATCACTCTTTATTCTACAACATTAGGCTCACTTGCCTATATGCGGTGCTACGCCGCTGTGACTTGGTCCGAAGTTGAGGCTTTATGTCATGATCCGCTCCCGAATAATCGGACACGAGTCGGACATGTCCAGCCTTCATCGTTGGACACGATGAAGTAAGCTGTACCAATCTAGGGAAATCTAACCAGATAATTAAGACAAGTACAAATCACAGCATCTATAAACGTATCCCAGAATCAAAGTACAAGTCTCAGAATTATTACATTCCAGCAAATGAAAGTAAGTCTACTAGTCTCAAAATACAAGGAAATGTAAAGTACTAAGGTAAAGGTCTAGGCTTCTGCAGCCTCTATGTCAAGAGCAACTCCAGCTGGCTCTACTGCATCTACTGGCTCTCGGCCATAATATGTATCGCACAGAGCCTCCAACTCACCTGCAACATATCCTAGTCAGGAGTGGAGCAAAGTACAGTTCTAGGTAATGAACAAGAACATAATAAAGAAATGAGTACAGGAGTACATGAAAATAAAATACAGGAATGAACAGGAAAGTACATGAATGTAAGTACAGGAAATAAAGTACAGGAACTACAGTACAGGAACTATAGAGTACAGAAAATGTAAAGTACATAAAATGTAACGTACATGAATGAAACTATAATCCTGAAGTACAAGACATGATAAGTGCACCATGTTTGAAATACAACTAGCCCATATGACCGGCTAGGGTGAGTACAGGAGCATGTACAGTACATGAATATGGTACAGCTTAGGGCCCGCGTGCACGATGCGAGGCCTAAACTATCTACATGAATATAGTAACTGGGATTTGGTCACATGGCTAGTATATTTCTCCACCCGACACAAGCAAGTACAAGAACAGGAATACAGGAGTACAGGGGTACATGATATCGTGTCATGACGTGTCATAAGAAAGGTACAAGATATATAAATGTACAAAATCGTAGAAAAGTACTTGCCTTGCTCCGGGAAAGTACTGGTAAACAATGGAGCTGGATATCTTCCTATTTTATTAAGTACAAGCTGGTCAATATCTAAACAAGTCTAATTTACTCATCAAGTATTTTAATATATCTATAATTGGAGAATACTAGTGATTTTAACTTAAACTATTTATTTCTTTTATCATTTAGTACACTAAAATTCTTACAACTCACCCTATGACAATCCTCACTAAGATAGGAAAATTGGCATCAATTATATAAAACTAGGATGCATGCTAATTAATATAATTGAGAAGTTCTACCACTAATATCTATTCCTATATACAAAAAGATTTACGTTAAAACGGAATTTTTCATTCTAATGTAACAGTGTACTGAGATTGAATTCTCAGATTTCACTAAATGTATTAGGCAATGCTAAGCAATCTCAGGCTCCCTAATCCTACCAGGACAGTGTTCAGATTTAATATATTGAACTAAGATCTTGGTATAAAATTCTATCATTACTTTATAAAATTCGAATAATCCATTCATATATATATATATATATCTCCAGACCACCCAATACTGTTATGCCAAGGTAGGCTATAGTCCTAACTGACAATAATTAAAGAAATACCACACTAGTTGTGTTATCAGGACACATTCTAACTACTGTTAGTCTACACTCAGTTCTAACTGAGTTCAACAAAATTATCAACATGAAGAAATGTAATAGGACATGTCCTGGTAACCAATTCTTGTAACCCCATTAGCACTTGATTCTCCCAGGTTACATGCAATCCCATAACTCAGGTTATACTAAGCTCAATCCTGGAATATTTAAAACTAACTTCACATTTTCAATCTATAGAGTAAACTGACATAGAGGAACATGGGTGAGTCTAGCATGGCTAAAACCTGTTAAAGAATTCCATACAATCCAGTATCAATGCCAACCTCTAGTTCAGCAATTTCTAAATACTGCATATGCAATTTCAGCTTCATAAGATTGAATCAACTGTATTATGTTGGTTTCAGGTTTCACTGAACTGAACTAAATTGCAATACATTGGTTTCAGGTTCAATAAAACGAACCAATCATTGCATGTATATATGTTTCCAGTTCTTCAATAAGCTGAACCAGCTGCATATACATATCTCAGGTTCCATCACTGAACCAAAGAATTCATATGAAATCTCAGTTCAGTGATGAAGCACTGATATACATCATTCAACGTTTATACTAAGGCTACACATTACTGATATACAAGCTAGGCTACAACCTATTGGCAATAGACTAGGAAAAATTACCCCACTGATCTTGATATCAGGACATAAGCTAACATTACTGTCTACTGACATACACCACTGTTAAGAATTAACAGATGCTATAGTTCAGAAATTTCCTCACATGAATCAGTGAACCACTGATACTCGATCAAATTATGCATGAACTAATTGGTTATAAAACCTTTCATCCCCAGATCTTCATTCATGATTGACACCCCAATGGAACATAACAATAACTCTCCAAATATTTAAGTAAAACAATTGAAAGAACAATTAGCATAGTTCAACCATTTCCAAACCATACTTCCAGATACCCACTGGTACTAGCAATAATATAGTATTGACATTAGATTAACATATACAGCCTTAATCTAAAATATAACTAGATTGGAATTTACCTGGAAGTAAATGATTCGGATCACGCTGATGACACAAGACTGGACACGGCTATGACAGACAAAAATCCCTATTGAACACAGTCAACAATTTCAGAAAAATCTACCAACATAAAATTAAGTTATCAACTCAAATTTACTTAATTATTCGTACGGATCATATGATCTTACCTCTACTGTAATTCAAAAGCAAGGAGTCGACCAATCGAGTGTTGAATCAACACACTCAGATCTGAAATTTACAAGGAGCAGAGTTGATTCCAAATTCAGAGCAAAATAGGGAAGAATTGATCAACTCACCTAGATCGGATGGATCGATGGAGATTCCTTAGAGTTCGTCGACGTTTCAAGAGAGGGAGGATCGCTCAACTGATCATTCAAGAGAACAAAAAATACTAAATCTCCAAATAATGAATGTTCAGATCTGGATCGAGATCAAACGACACTTACTCATCACTGCCATTGCCGATCGAAGGAGCGATCATCAACATTGATCCACCGCCAAGCTTCCTGAGGAAATCATTCCTTCCATCGCTATGGAGTGTGGATCGAGCGACCAAGAATTTGGAAGAGTAAGAATTCTAAGAAGACTCAGCTCTCACTCTCTTCCTCTACTGCAATTTCTAGCAAGAAGAAAATGGGAGGTGCTACTTATAGGCTGTCAGGATGGCGTGGGGATGAGGCTACCAAATTGGCGGGAAGGAATTTGTGGTTACACTCTCCACTACTCGACAGTTGTAACAAAAATTCAAATTGATTCCCCACTCCTCATTGTAACAGAGGAGAAAAACCGAGATTATCAACCATAGTTCTTCAGAAAGTTGGTTTTGAAAGGTTTGCAAATTAAGCCCTAAATAAAGGCTGGCTTACAGTGACGTGGGCCAAGCCTAAATGTAAAAGAGAGTTACCACAATTTAAAATTTGAATAAATCCAAAATTAGTCTCCATAAATTTGCTAAAATAAAATAATAAAAAATATGGAAGGAAAGAAATACTTCATTATAAATTTCTGGGATGTGGGATTACAAATTCTTCCCCCCTCAAAGAATTTCGCCTTCAAAATTTCCAGGAAGACAAAAATCAAAATGATCCCAACCAATATAAGTGTTTATTAAAATCATTGAAACACAAAAGTACAATCAAGCAAATAAACTGGGGTATCGCTCCCGCATCTCGTCCTCGCGCTCCCATGTAGACTCTCTCGGAGAGTGACGTCTCCACATGACGCAGACAAGTGGAATAGTCTGATTCCGCAGGCGCTTCTCTCTCCGAACAAGGATCTCCACTGGCTGCTTCGCGTAGGTCAAGCTCGGACCTACTTCCAGCTCTGAATAGTCCACTATATGGCTCGGGTCCAGAATGTTGCGTCGAAGCTGAGACACATGGAAAACGTCGTGCACTCCCTCCAAGCTAGCTGGAAGCACTAGTCGATATGCCATCTCGCCAATCCGCGCTGTCATGTCGAAAGGCCCGATGAATCTCGGACTAAGCCTCCCGTCTCTGCCTAAGCGAATGACGCCCCTGGTCGACGAGATCTTCAGGAATACTCTATCTCCAACCGCGAACTCCAGTGGCCGTCTGCTGCTGTCCGCCCAGTACTTCTGTCGATCCTATGCAACTCTGAGACGCTCTCTGATCAGTCTGACTTTCTCAGCTGAGTCTACCACCATCTTTGGCCCAAGCAAAGCCCTCTCGCCAATGTCGTCCCAAGATAACGGTGTGCGACATCTCCGCCCATATAGTGCCTCGAACGGGGTCATCTCGATGCTAGCCTGATAACTGTTGTTATAGGCAAATTCCACAAGATGCAAGTGATCCTTCCACGAATCGCCGAAGTCGAGTGCGCAAACCCGCAGCATGTCCTCCAATGTCTGAATGGTCCTCTTGGACTGCCCGTCCGTCTGTGGATGATAGGCGGTGCTGAACTTTAACTATGACCCCAAGCTCAGCTGTAGGGTCCTCCAGAAATGTAATGTGAAGCGACTGTCCCTGTCTGAAACAATGCTCACCGGCACCCCGTGAATCCTCACGATCTGACGCATGTAGAGGTCTGCAAGCTTTTCGGTCGACAGCCCAACCTTGAACGGAATAAAATGAGCAGACTTTGTCCGTCTGTCCACGATAACCCAAATAGCATCCTTGCCACTGGGCGTACGCGGTAAACCAGAGATGAAGTCCATAGTGATGTGCTCCTATTTCCATTCCGGGATAGGTAACGGCTGGAGTAATCCTGATGGTCTCTGGCGTTCCGCCTTGACTTGCTGGCACACAAGGTATTTGGAAACAAATCTGGCAACCTCTCTCTTCATTCCATACCACCAAACATACTCTCGCAGATCCTTGTACATCTTAGTAGACCCAGGATGAATAGAATACTGCGACTGATGGGCTTCCGACATCACCTCCTCCCGTAAATCCTTGGGCACACACAACTGATTCTCGTGCCTCAAGGATCCATCCTCTGCAATGGTGAAGTCGTCGAGCAATCCCGCCTCTGCTTGGCCTCTGAGACATCGGAGCCCCTCATCAAGAAACTGGGCATCCTTGGTCTTCTCTAACAGTCCTGACTGTATCTGCATGTGCATCAGCTGTCCTCCAACTCCTGGAAGAAAAATCTCGATCCCCAGACTCTCAAGATCCTCCAAAAGATGCCGGTCCATAGTAAGAAACATAGCAATAGGATATCGACTAAGAGCATCTGCTACCACATTCGCCTTCCCAGGGTGATACTGCAGATTGATATCAAAATCCTTCATGAGTTTCAGCCATCTGCGCTGCCTCATGTTCAGCTCCTTCTGAGTGAAAACATACTTCAGGCTTTTATGGTCCGTGAAGATGTCCACTCTCTCCCCATATAAGTAGTGCTTCTACAGTTTTAAGGCAAAAATGACTGCTGCAAGCTCCAAGTCATATGTAGGATAATTCTTCTCATGAGGCCTCAACTGTCTAGAAGCATAAGCAATGACCCTCTTGTTCTGCTTAAGCACACATCCCAAGCCTTTCCCTGAAGCATCGCTGTAGAAGACGAATCCTCCCGATCCAGATGACAAAGCTAGAACTGGTACTGTCTTGAGTCTTCTCTTCAATTCTTCAAATGCTGACTGGCAGGCGTCGCTCCAGATGAACTCCTCGTCCTTCCGCGTAAGCTTGGTCATCGGCTCTGCTATCTTGGCAAAATCTTTCACAAACTTCCTGTAGTATCCTGCTAGACCCAGGAAACTACGAATCTCTGCTACTGACTTGGGAGGTGCCCATGCTTCCACTGCTTCAATCTTCTTGGGATCTACAGAAATCCCCTCTCCAGTAACCACATGCCCCAAGAACTCCACTATATCCAGGAAGAACTCGCACTTCGAGAGTTTTTCGTACAACTTCTCCTTCTGCAGAATCTCCAACACAATCCGTATGTGCTCCACATGCTCCTCCTCGATCTTCGAATAGATCAAAATGTCGTCAATGAAGACTACGACAAACTTGTCCAAATACTTGTGAAAAACATTATTCATCAAGTTCATAAATACTGTTGGAGCACGGGTGAGTCCGAACGACACCACCAAGAACTCATACTGGCCATAACGGGTGTTGACAGCTGTCTTCGGAATATCCTGCTTCCGAACCTTCATCTGATGATACCCCGACCGAAGGTCAATCTTGGAAAAGACCTTCACTCTACTAAGCTGATCAAACAGCTCATCAATCTACGGCAAAGGGTATTTATTCTTGATGGTGATGTTATTGAGTGCATGGTAATCAATACACATCCTTACAGTCCCATCCTTCTTGGGCACGAAGAGTACCGGTGCTCCCCAGGGTGAAGCACTAGACCGAATAAAAACCTTGTCCTCCAACTCATCAATCAGGGCCTTCAACTCTGCAGCTTCCTTCGGGTTGATCTTGTAGCAATGTTGGGACTTCGACGTTGATCCGGGCACTAGGTCGATGCTGAACTCCACATCTCGATCCGGCGACAATCTTGACAACTCCTCGGGGAAGACATCAAGATACTCTGTAATCAGCGGGTGCAGCAACTCCTGGTCTTCTGAAACTGCTCCAAAGTAGACTCCCTCTGGCCTCTCTGCAATCCATCTGCTGATCTCGAACGGTAGAACTTCTGGCGGGCTGAAGATCACCTTTCCGTCATGGCAGTCTATTACGACAAACTGCTCGCTCATCCAGTCGATGCCGAGGACTATATCAAATCCAGGCAATGGCATCACTAGAAGTCGAGCCCTAAGCTCCCTCCCAGCTATAGTGATAGGGCACTCTACCATCTTACTAACTGGCACTACCCCTCCTCCTATCATAATCCGACAGTTCCTCCTAGTGGGCTTAGGTGTGAAGCTGTATCTATGCAGAAACTCATATGATACAAAACTATGTGTGGCTCCAGAATCAAACAATACAATGGCAGAAAAATAATATAAAAGTATAGAACCTGTGATTACATCTGGTACTGCCTCATCCTCCTCAACTGCGGCCATGACGTAAGTACGTCCCTGCTGTGGTGGTCCCCTCTGCTGTTGGTGCTATGCAAAATGCTGCTGCTGAGTAGGTAAGGCCTGAACCCTCTGTAGTACAGCTGGTAGAGCTCTGGGTGGTGCAGGTGGTGGTCCTCCGGCTCCTCGAGGTCCTTCTGTCAGTCGAGCTACAGCCTGTGGACAGTCCCTCATCTGGTATGCGTCTGATCCGCAGAATAAACAGAGCCCGAGCCTCTTGTGGCACTCATCGAAGCGGTGTCTCGGCCGGTAACAGAATGTGAAAGTAACTGTCTGCTGCTATCTCTGAGGCTGATGTACAGGAGCTCTGGCTGGACGGTGATGCTGCTGTGCCGGCTGCTGTGGCCTCGCCTGAATCTGAGTCTGGACCCTCTTCGCTGGTGCCTGGAAACTGCTGCTACCAATATCCCGGTCCCTCTTCGGCTTCGGCTCTGCCTCCTTCTCTATAGCCTGAGCAATCTTGAGGATGCTCGCATACGTCGTCGCCTGACTAATCGCCACCATGTGTCGCAGCTCCCTGGTAAGGCCCTTCTTGAATCTCCAAGCTCTGTCCTCCGATGCTCTGACTAGGTTCTTCGTGAACCTGCTGAGTCTAGTAAACTCTGAAGTATACTCCGCAACCGTTATAGTCCCCTGCTGCAGCGTCTCAAACTGTATCCTCAGCTCATCCCGCTCCACATCTGGGAAAAACGTCTTCTTGAACAGAGTTTTGAAATCTGTCCAAGAAACCTGGGGCTCCGCTAACTGGGGCTCCTCCCGGTACCAAGCCCTGGCCAAATCAAAGAGTCGCATGCTCGCCACCTCCACCTTCAGGTCATCCGGGATCCGTGCCATCTTCAAGGTCCTCTCCGTATTCTCCAGCCACTCGTCCGCATAAATGATCCCCTCATTGCCCCAAAAGTCCAACGGGAAGAGGTTCTGGTAGTCCCTGGCCGTTCCTGGTCTCGATGCTGCTGGTGCTGTAGGTGCTGCTGGAGTTGTTGCTGTCGGCTCTCTGGTCCTGAGCGCATCTACAACTGTCACCTGAAACTGCGCTGCCTGATGGTTCTGGGCCTCCATGAACTGATGGAACATGGCCATCACCTGAGCGCCGTTGAAAGTCATCGTCGGGGGCAGCGGCAGAAAGATAGGAGGCGGTGGCAAAAGCAGATCCAATGGAACGTCTGGTGCAGACTGATCCGAGCTGCCTGCAACTCCTGACTGATCAGCGGTCTTCCTCGTAGCGACCATCCTACAACAAAAAAAAAATTCATGATTGGTAAAAACCTAACCTACTAAGAAATATAAATGTTTATATAATATCCATATATACCCGATGTACCCGATTTTCCTATGCTGTGATTCAAGTTTTTCTAGTTTAAATCAAGTCCCCCAATAGTACACTAAGACGTAGGTAGCATTAGGATATGACCTGTATGGGCCACCACTAAAAACATGCCACGACCCGCTCTCGAATAATCGGACACGAGTCGAACACGTCGAGCCTTCATCGTTGGACACGATGAAGTAAGCTGTACCAATCTAGAGAAATCTAACCAGACAATCAAGACAAATACAAATCACAGCATCTATAAATGTATCTCAGAATCAAAATACAAGTATCAGAATTATTACATTCCAGCAAATAAAAGTCTATTAGTCTCAAAATACAAGGAAATGTAAAGTACTAAGGTAAAGCTCTAGGCTTTTGCAGCCTCTAAGTCAAAAGCAACTCCAGCTGGCTCTACTGCATCTACTGGCTCTCGGCCATAATATGTATCGCACAGAGCCTCCAACTCACCTGCAACATAGAGCGGAGCAAAGTACAGTTCTAGGTAATAAACAAGAACATGATAAAGAAATGAGTACAGGAGTACATGAAAATGAAAAACAGGAATGAACAGGAAAGTACATGAACGTAAGTACAGAAAATAAAGTACAGGAACTACAGTACAGGAACTATAGAGTACAGGAAATGTAAAGTACAGGAAATATAACGTACAGAAATGAAACTATAATCCTGAAGTACAAGACATGATAAGTGCACCATGTTTGAAATACAACTAGCCCATATGACCGGCTGGGGTGAGTACAGGAGCATGTACAGGAGTACATGAATATGGTACGGCCTAGGGCCCGCGTGCACGATGCGAGGCCTAAGCTATCTACATGAATATAGTAACTGGGGTTTGGTCACATGGCTAGTGTATTTCCCCACCCGACACAAGCAAGTACAAGAACAGGAATACAGGAGTACATGGGTACAGGATATCGTGTCATGACGTGTCACAAGAAAGGTACAAGATATGTAAATGCACAAAACCGTAGAAAAGTACTTGTCTTGTTCCGGAAAAGTACTGGTAAACAATGGAGCTGGATATCTTCTTGTTTTATTAAGTACAAGCTAGTCAATATCTAAACAAGTCTAATTTACTCATCAAGTATTTTAATATATCTATAATTGGAGAATACTAGTGATTTTAACTTAAACTATTTATTTCTTTTATCATTTAGTACACTAAAATTCTCACAACTCACCCTATGATAATCCTCACTAAGATAGGAAAATTGGCATCAATTATATAAAACAAGGATGCATGCTAATTAAAATAATTGAGAAGTTCTACCACTAGTATCTATTCCTATATACAAAAAGACTTACATTAAAACATAATTTTTCATTCTAATGTAATAGTGTACTAAGATTGAATTCTCAGATTTCACTAGATGTATTAGGCAATGCTAAGCAATCTCAGGTTCCCTAATCCTACAAGGACAATGTTCAGATTTAACAAATTGAACTAAGATCTTGGTATAAAATTCTATCATTACTTTATAAAATTCGAATCATCCACTCATATATATATATCCAGACCACCTAATACTGTTATGCCAAGCTAGGCTATAGTCCTAACTGACAATAATTAAAGAAATACCACACTAGTTGTATTATCAGGACACATTCTAACTACTGTTAGTCTACACTCAGTTCTAACTGAGTTCAGCAAAATTATCAACATGAAGAAATGTAATAGGACATGTCCTCGTAACCAATTCTTGTAACCCCATTAGCAGTTGATTCTCCCAGGTTACATGCAATCCCATAACTCAGGTTATACTAAGCTCAATCCTGGAATATTTAAACCTGACTTCACATTTTCAATCTATAGAGTAAACTGACATAGAGGAACATGGGTGAGTCTAGCATGGCTAAAACCTGTTAAAGAATTCCATACAATCCAGTATCAATGCCAACCCCTAGTTCAGCAATTTCCAAATACTGCATATGCAATTTCAGCTTCATCAGACTGAATCAACTGCATTATGTTGGTTTCAGGTTTCACTGAACTGAACCAAACTGCATTACATTGGTTTCAGGTTCAATAAAACGAACCAATCATTGCATGTATATATGTTTTCAGTTCTTTAATAAGTTGAACCAGCTGCATATACATATCTCAGGTTCCATCACTGAACCAAAGAATTCATATGAAATCTCAGTTCAGTGATGAAGCATTGATATATATCATTCAATGTTTATACTAAGGCTACACATTACTGATATACAAGCTAGGCTACAACCTATTGGCAATAGACTAGGAAAAACTACCCCACTGATCTTGATATCAGGACATAAGCTAACATTACTGTCTACAGACATACACCACTGTTAAGAATTCACAGATGCTATAGTTCAGAAATTTCCTCACATGAATCAGTGAACCACTTATACTCGATCAAATTATCCATGAACTAATTGGTTATAAAACCTTTCATCCTCAGATCATCACTCATGATTGACACCCCAATGGAACATAACCATAACTCTCCAAATATTTAAGTAAAACAATTGAAAGAATAATTAGCATAGTTCAACCATTTCCAAACCATACTTCCTGATACCCACTGGTACTAGCAATAATATAGTGCTGACATTAGATTAACATGTACAGCCTTAATCTAAAATATAACTAGATTGGAATTTACCTGGAAGTAAATGATCCGGATCACGCTGATGACATAAGACTGGACACGGCTATGACAGACAAAAATCCCTATTGAACACAGTCAACAATTTCAGAAAAATCTACCAACCTAAAATTAAGATATCAACTCAAATTTACTTAATTATTTGCACGGATCATATGATCTTACCTCTACTGTAATTCAAAAGCAAGGAGTCGACCAATCGAGTGTTGAATCAACACACTCAGATCTGAAATTTACAAGGAGCAGAGTTGATTCCAAATTCAGAGCAAAATAGGGAAGAATTGATCAACTCACCTAGATCGGATGGATCGATGGAGATTCCCAAGAGTTCGTCAAAGTTTCAAGAGAGGGAGTATCGCTCAACTGATTATTCAAGAGAACACAAATTACTAAATCTCCAAATAATGAATGTTCAGATCTGGATCGAGATCAAACAATACTTACTCATCACTGCCATTGCCGATCGAAGGAGCAATCATCAATATTGATCCACCGCCAAGCTTCCTGAGGAAATCATTCCTTCCATAGCCATGGAGTGTGGATCGAGCGACCAAGAATTTGGAAGAGTAAGAATTCTAAGAAGACTCGGCTCTCACTCTCTTCCTCTACTGTAATTTCTAGCAAGAAGAAAATGGGAGGAGCTACTTATAGGCTGCCAGGATGGCGTGGGGATGAGGCTACCAAATTGGCGAAAAGGAATTTATGGTTACACTCTCCACTACTCGACAGTTGTAACAAAAATTCAAATTGATTCCCCACTCCACATTGTAACAGAGGAGAAGAACCGAGAATATCAACCATAGTTCTTCAAAAAGTTGGTTTTGAAAGGCTTGCAAACTAAGCCCTATATAAAGGCTGGCTTACAGTGACATGGGCCAAGCCCAAATGTAAAAGAGAGTTACCATAATTTAAAATTTGAATAAATTCGAAATTAGTCTCCATAAATTTGCTAAAATAAAATAATAAAAAATATGGGAGGAAAGAGATACTTCATAATAAATTTCTGGGATGTGGGATTACACTTTACCTTCGCTAGGTACCTCATGTGGTGTCACCCCACTGTAGCATAGAGAACAACGCTCCTTTGTAGTGCTATGCTACCTGTGCTTCCTATAAAGCACATCGAACATCCCTAATGCCCTGGAACTCATTAAGGCTTCTAAGCCATCCTCTCATATGACTTTGTTCTATACAAATAACAAACAATAGACAACAGCGGTTCTAGATCCGTAACCCCATAATTCCTAAAAGATTATCTACTATTTCTGATATTCTTCCAGTCAATGATCATTCTTTAAACTAAAAGCTAAATGCCTAGTAGATTTCTCTTTAAACTAATAGCATAAAACTTTATAGTATAATTACAAAGACACAATATCAGAATGTCTTCAACCCTATTTTACATGATGTGTCTTCGACTAGATGGCGCTTGAGACCTTTGGTGAATGGATCTGCCAGATTCTCCTGGCTCCGAACATCCACCATAGCAATGACTCCACTTTTGATTTGTCGCAGTATATTGGTACTGTCGGTATCTGTGCTCCAACCATTAGAAGATCATACATGAGCTCCCGAAGCCATTCTGCTTTATCCGTTGCAGTCGTAAGTGCATATAATTCAGATTCCATAGAAGAGTGTGACAACATAGTCTGCTTCTCCGACTTCCACGATATAGCAGCCCCATCCATGGAGAAGGCATATCCTTCCGTGGACCTTTCATTCTCTACTTCTGAGCACCAGCTTGCATCACTGAAGCCTTTTACTACTTTTGGATCTCCGCAGTAGTACAACACATACTTCTGAGTCCTCTTAAGGTATTTCATTGCCCTCTTCAGAGCTTTATAATGTTCTATACATAGATTGCTTGTGAAATAACTCAGCATTTCCATGACAAAAGCTATGCCAGGCCATGTGGCAATAGTTGCATATATCAATCTTCCGATGACGCTTAAATACTTTAGCTGTCTGATGCTTTTTCTTAGATTTGGCTTCAGCTTCTTGACATAACGTATCGATCCCTAGAAGATCCTGATACCCATAACATGTGATCATCTTCACAATGTAATGAGAATGTGACAATGCCACTCAAGTTATCATCTGGATGATCTTTATCCCAAGGATAATATCAGCTTCCCCTAAGTCATGCATACTGAACTTAGACGAGGGAAATTTCTGTCTCTATGACACATGCTAAATTTGTATCCAAGATCAGCATGTGGTCCACATACAGGCAAATGACAACCCCTCTTCCGTCAGCGGACTTCGTGTATACATACTTGTCTTTCTCGCTGACCCTGCAGCTGTTTGACCTTATGACTTTATCAAACTTCTCATGTCATATCTTGGGAGCTTGCTTCAGACCATATAATGACTTCACCAACTTTCAGACTTTGTCTTCAAGGCCCTTAATGACAAATCCTTCTAGTTGTTGCATGTAAATATCTTCGGTCAACTCACCATTCAGAAATGTTATTTTAATATCCATCTGAAGAATAACTAGCTTGTGAATTGCACTCATCGCAATCAACATCCTGATGGCCGTCATCCATGCTACTGGAGCATATGTGTCAAAATAATCGATTCTCTGCTTATGATAAAATCTCTTGGCTACCAGCCTTGCCTTAAACTTGTCAACAGTTCCATCAGCCTTTATCTTCTTCTTGAAGATCTATTTAGATTCGATTGGTTTTGCTCCTTCAGGTAAATCGACCAATACCTACATATTATTGGAGGTTATCGAGTCATACTCATCATTAATAGCCTCCTTCCAAAAGACGGCATTTCTGGTCTTCATCGCCTCATCATATGTAAGCGGATCTGCCTCCACATGATAGGTGATGAAATCCTCTCCGAAGTCCTTCTGTCTTCTTACTCGCTTAGACACAAATTCTGCGAGATCTGGTTCAATCATTCTCTCCAACAACAAATTCATCTTGGACTACATCTTCATTAGGAGCTTCAATCTTCTGTGCACCCATACTATTCTCCGGAATGTCTACAAGAACCATATTCTTGTGCCTTGCAAACTTGCCTTCAAAGAATTCTACATTACGAGATTCAATGATATGATTTGGCTAAATCAAGGAACCTCCGAGCATCACTCTTCTCATCGTAACCCAAAAATATTGTCTTCGTAGTCCTTGTACCCAGCTTCTGAATCTTTAAATTTGGAAGCTTTACATACGCCAGACACCCCCACACTCGAATGACATTCAAATTGGGTTTGACCTTGAACTAGAGTTCATGAGGAGTGACATCGAAAGTTGCTTGCGACACTCTATTCAGAATAAAAGTATACCGTAAGCACATCATCAACCAAGGGCATGTCGTTATCCTCAAGTTTCTGACGTAACTTGAGAAATTTTTTGACTTGAGACAACATCGTCTTGTCGTCCTCAAATCGTATCCTCCAAACTTTGTCGGTCACGTGGATCTTGTTTCTATTTTCATCTACCTTATAGAGATTCTCCACAGACTCTCAGACGTTCTTGACATTGACCGTCTTGCTGTATGACTCTGCAAGAGAGTCCTCCATCGAGTTCAGGATAAGCAACTTGCATATATTGTTATCTCTCCTCCACTTTGACTGCAGAGCAGTGGCCTCAACGATTCTTCGAGCATTTTTTTTACCTTCTGGAATTATAGGCTCAGGATCTGTCAACACGTAGTCTATGCTCACGAGTTGAATATTAATGCTGATATTTCTCTTTCAGATGTTGTAATGCTACCCGTCAAACTTCACAAGTTTTTTAAAACTTATGTCAAGAAGGTTTGCACGGTTGTTATCCATCTTACTCAGATCTTGCTTTGAGATTGTTAGTCCCGAGGCTCAATCTAAGATAGAAGAACTGTCAAAAATTAAGATTTAATGCAAACAAGTTTGCTTCTATGTTTCTTTGTTTTAAGAACTGTCAGAAACTGAGATTTAATGCAAACAAGTTTGCTTCTATGTTTCTGAGTTTTAGGACTTCGGAGATTTGGCAAACAAGTTTGCTCTCCAAAGAACTTGAAGCCACTAACAATCTTTAGGTTACAACTCTGTTGCAAACTGATAGAACAAATCCTTTCTTGTTCTTACTTGCAATCGTAGTTGCAAATAGACATAACAGATAATAATTGCAGAAACTAAAAGAGAAGAAAGAAGATAACACAACTCTTGCTGGGGTGATGAAGATCACCGTTTCTCAAAGCAAGATTCACCCCCACTTGAACTGCTCCTAAGAACCAGTAAGTTCTCGTAGAACTTCTGGAACGCTCGCCTGCACTTCTCTCACGAACTCCCCTGGACTTCAATGGCGGCAGCAGTCCTTCTCTCTTTGGCTCTCTTATTGTTGAAGTAAGTTCTTAAAGAGACACGAAGAGAGTATTTACAGAGTTTGGTGGAAAAGCTAACCCTAATCCTGGCTGCCAACGGATTACGAAAAGATATGACTATTTTGAATTCAAATCCCACAAAAATTGGATCAGAATATTTGATCATATATTTTCGTAACCGTTCAAATCTCGCAATCAACGGTAACATGCGTCAACCACGCTTTATACTCTTATACGCCCAGTAGCATAGCAACACCTGCTCCTGTGCGCATATGCCAGCAACGTAGCAGCCTATGCACGCATACACGTAAACGTGCATTTGAGCATAGCCCACACATGCGCCCGTGCCAGCGACCGCTCATGCGCCCACGTCTACGACCGCGCATGCGCCCGCCCATGCGTCTCACCCATGCACCGAGCCCATGCGCATAAGACGAGTCTGAGCCCGAGCCCGAACCCGAGTCCGAATCGCTAAGCCTCTTTGGGGCTTAGCTCCTAATGGACATGAGAGATAACAAAAAGCATAAATGCTTCTTTGAGGAGTTTAATTCTTTTTCCACCATAAAACACCTCTACATGGCACCCATGTGACTCACCACACCTCATGTGCACATCTCAACACAAACAAAGCTATATATTGAGATACCCACCTTTTGGTGTGAGCAATGTGGGACTATCTTTTTGTTCCAAAGAGGCAAAACACCAAGAGGGTGAAAGTCTGTTACATGTAATTTTCCTTCTGTAGCTTTCTTAGCAATGAGCTGAGTATTTCTTGTGAAGGTTTCTCAATGTCGAGTTGTGCAATAGAAGAAAACATTGTGATGAAAAGGGTAGGATGATGATCAATTAAATCCCAAAAGATAAAATATATTAATGTATGTTAAAACAGTTGTACTTCAGATATAAATGTTGTATTATGTTCCGATACATCATCCGTTGAACAAACCTTTTCTAGAAGCTAAGCCCTTAAAATGAATTTACAAAAAGATGAAAGACAGACAAATGCCAAAGACTAATAGCACAGAAAGAATGAAATTATACTTGAAATAATCATGCCAGTCACATATTGGACTTGAGTAATACCTTCTCAATGTCTTGGTTACAAGCATAGACCAAAGCATCTTCAAGTTTAAGCATCTTCAAGTTTAAGCCTTCCCTCTACATCAGTATTGTTTAGCAACAATAAACAGCAAGACAACCAGTAAAAATTTATAAAAGAACAAAATATTTTCAAGCTAATATTTTACATCTTTTAGAACAATATAAAGACAATATCACTACATGTTTTGTGTAGTAACATGGACTTTAACAACATATATAGTAAGGGGATGAATGACTAAATAGAAACTAATCAAAGAATTATTCAAGCTTGGTGTGTGTGTGTTTTTGTCCGATATATATCCAACAGGGATACTGATAGTCAAAAAATATTCTTTTTTCCTTTTCTGTTGATCTATAAATAAAGTTGGAACAAAGTTTAGTATTACCGGACTTTGGGGAAGTCACGCAGAACGTACTGTCCTAAGAGTTGGTTTGAGGTCTATGTGCAGACTGTTCTCGAATGCTCCTAGTGGTAAAACTCTCGTGCGACCGACTTCTAGTCGTCGCATACAACTCAGAGAGAATGACCCGAACTTAACCCTTGCCCATAGCACGAAGATAAGAACAATGTTTTGAATTGAACAAGAGAGAGAAGGCATGAGATTTTTTTAGTAGAGAGTTTACACCTCAAGTCAAGTGGAAAAAAATAGGACTATAGATATAGCCATAGAGCCTACCAAATTTTCTATGAATTAGCCACAAATGGATGGTACTCCAATGTTAGTAAAAAACCCGACGTTCATGAGGCAAAATAACCGGACAACAGAGGTGAGACTTGGTTTTTGGTTTGCCTAGTCAAACTATGCAACAATCCCGCCCCCTCCAAAAAAAGAAAAAAAAAGAAAAACCAAGTTTCGAAAAATAAAAGAGAAGAATAGGAGTAAAAGATATATGGACAAGAATATACTATGCATATATGAGATGGACTACATTCTTAAATCTCACTTAGTGACTATTGTCTTTGTCTGAAGAAGTGCTTGATGGAGTATGCCTTGAATCAGACTTCTTGAACCAGATTCAGAAAATAGACACATAGTACTAAAGGTTCTTGGGTCTATCGGGTGGCGCTTTTGATTGGTCATGCGCACTTATTCCATATTCATAAGAGTTATCTGTGATCGTCATGTCCTATAGTCACGGCCTTCACGACCTCTCATATAGGTAATGTCACACCCCAGAACCAGAATACTGGAGAGCGGAGGATAAACACAGCCAGCTATGTACTTTGAAGTGCAACCCACCTCGCAATACGGTCACGGCTGTCTAGATGCATGAGGATTTATCTACAAGCCAACAGTCACTTATGGTCAAGAACAAGCCTAGTGTCTCAATCTCAAACAGGCAAGTAATTATTATAAAATGTTAGATCATCAGACATACAAAGTAAGACATCCCAAATATTATATATTCAGATGATCATGAAGCTAGTCATACAAAATACGAAGACTAGCAAGAATTTGAGGCATACATGATCAACCCTAGGATTTGCCAATCATGTAACAGCCCTTAGGCATACATAAATTAAGTTTCAATACGAGCTAACACTTGCTCGGCGGCTAAACGCCTCAAAAGAATAATTTATAATTAAGTAGGAGAGCAAAATAAGAAACCCAATCATTGCCAGGGTTACGTCTGGTGTTCACCATCTGGCTGGAAGGCAGGTAGATCCTCGGGTGCTTCTCCAAAATCTGGCCATACAAAACCAGCTGGGTCAGACCCCAGAAATAGCAAATGCCACAAGGGAAGCTCCACTTAGAAACTAAAACCAGCATATAATAAAAGAAGAACTGATAAAAGAGCATAGTTAAATAACATGATAGACTGTGTTAACATAAAACATTAGCTTGCAGTAGGAGGAACAAGTGGTGGAATATAATTCCCATGTTAATCATGAGACAATTCATTCAGGCACGACCAATCAAGTCCTATGGCTTGCTATTGTTAGCTAACTAGGGTTATCAAAAGCTTAGTTACTAACAAGATGCAATTAGATGTTCCCGTAGTCACAAGCCCTGCAGACTATCCAGGTTATCCAGGCGAGGGTTACAAGAGTTATTAAGATTACTGGTGTACGTTAGTGCTTATGATTCAAGAAGTGCAACACATGACAGTGTGCTAAAAATGTACCCTACTCAGCGGGCAGGCTACAAGTCCATAGATGTGGCTGGGATAACGTGATCGCCTCTAACTGGGAAATCTCTCTATATGAACTACTTGATCAATCTAGTCATTAACCTAGTCAGATTCATTATGAATCCCTGACCGTGGTAACGAGGAATCCATGTCCTAGACATGATGCAAGACGAGACATGTAGCTTGTACAGGCATAATCAACCACGAGATCAAGACAAGAGTTATAATACCAAGACGTGAATAGACATCGCAACATCAGTCAAGATTATACATGTCATGTCCGGTTTACTTGTGTCACCACCACTTTTAAACTAAGGGTATTTTGGTAATTTATGAAATTGGATTATTTTTGAATTTTAATTAATTAACAATGTGCTAAGTGATATATTAGATCTAAACCTAGAATTGCCCTAATCTAGATGTTGATCATAAACCTAGAGGCTTAGTTAGTAGACTAGAATAAGTTAACCAAGTTTTAGAATATCTAGATATTATGTCCAAGTTAGATATTTAGTGGAAACCCTAATTCTAATTGGGCCTTTAATAAAAGAGGCTTGATTTCAACCATAAGAAGGGCCTTAAAACTAATTTGGACCATACCCTAACCCTAGGGACACCTATGGACGGCCACCCCTTTATTTCCTTGCCTATTTAAGTAAACTTTAGCTCCTCATTGCCTCTTTTATCACAAGCCCTAATCCTAATTTGTGTGCTTCCCTAGCCCCCTTTCTCCAAATTATCTCCAAATTGAACCAAATCAATTGCAATACACTCTCCTATTGTAGAGGAGGTCTCTATTGGCTAGCTAGCAAGGATTGGGAGAAATTTGACTATTGGAGCTTGGTGGAGATCTAGATCTAAGGACTTTTCATTGAGATTCCAACTCTCAATAGGTAATGACCTCTAAACCTATTAATTTTCTGATTTCTCACCATAGATGCATTCATTTAGGGTTCCCCTAGCATTAGGCTAAGTTTGGGTTCAAATCAAATCTATTTGGTGTGCGTATCACAAGAGTGTAACGCCCCAGTCCCAAAATACTTAGGACCAAGTACGTAGACATGCCAGTTTCATACATACGAAGCATACTCCAATATACGAAAATCTCGTATGTATACATAAGCTGTAAAATACAGTAAGTATAAAACTGATCTCATCCACAAACCAATATATCATAAAATCAACTTATTAAAGTCATTTGTACAAAACGTTGGACAGAAACAAATCTACTACCAACAAAAAGAGAGAAATACATAGCAACGATGGAAGAGTCGAGCAAAGCGAAAGACGATCCAAAAGCTAGCATCGCGAAGGTAGATTGTAAACTATGTCCTTGGCTAGAGCACCAGCAAAAATTACAAACACACCTGAAAAAATTATCAGGTCCTCAGAGGGACATAATAAGATACATGAAGAACATGCTAATATGAACTGTCAGAATAATAAAATAATATACAAAAGACTATCCTAGAAACAAATATGCAAAGGGGATTCTAACCGTCTAATGTGTAATTTAGAGGACAACTTTCATGTGTATGGGTGGAATTTAGGCTATAAGTACGTAACTGAAATCCAGTCATACGTATCCGACCGTAACGTCCAAAACATCAGAGGGTATCTGCAAATATATCACGCCATAGTTCCTTTCGAAAACTATGGTTTACCTGTTTAGCTTCCCATATGCACTAGTGACTGTCCTCCCCCAAGATATCCCATACTGACCAAGTCATATCCATAACCTATCCAGTTTTGTCACTGCTTGAGTCTCTATACCCTAGTCATAGCAGTTACGATCATCTATCCGTCATACGACTTCTTACATAGAGATGGCCAGTCAATATGCAAGCCGTGCCCCAAGCAACATGTCTCAAACCATGTAGTGTAAGTGTCATGGCCAATGGAGATATAAAGATATCCCACAATAAGAAGGTAGTCTGCTAAAACTAAGTCAACATGCATCAAATAAAATAAAACAACGAAAACAACTAATAGAGTTGCTTGCACCCAAGTATGGCTTGGACGCACAGTTTATAAAAAATAAAACTAACAAATATGAAACAAAATAAATAAATGCTGAAAATAAATAATATGACAGTAAATTAGCAAGGTATACTTGCATGGTGGTTGAAAGATGTTTTGACGACGTCCAGTAGATGAAATCGACAAGTGAGAAGAAGCTATAAGAGTGGAACCTCCGCAAACATTTTCGGATGCTGAAACAAACATCAAATACGTTCCCGGTATAAAAGATATATATAGGAAACTCCTATCCCAAAGTCCAATTCTGGAACATGGGCAAAATCGTAATTTCGGATCAAAACGATGTCCGCCGTTGGTGTAAGCCCCCTGAATTTCCGGGATTTATTTTCGAATTTTCTAAATGAATTATTTTCGATAATTCATTTTGATTTGATTAATTTTGATCATTAAATGCTCTTTACCGTGACTTAGATTTCTAGAGCATCAGGGATGCTAGACTCTAAAAACTTTCTTCTTGAAGTTTGTAGTAGACGAGATTATCTTCAATTTGATATATCATGTCCCACTCGAACTTGTTCCTTTGTGCTCCATTTGCTTAGTGCAACTTTCGGGTCAATTTAGACCAATTTATCGTCTGTCGTAATTCGTGACTTAACTTCCAACTTAATTTTCGGACCCGACATCGGTCCAATCCAGTCGACCCAATATATGGCCCTGGCCTGTTTGAGTCTACTATGCACGTGCCACTTGCGTGCCACCGATTTGATCTCCCTTTTGCTCCAGTTTCATCCATGATTTAATTTGGTTTAAAATTGTTATTTTAATTAAATCTTGGCCCCAAGCTTGCCCAAACTTGGCCCAACACCCAATCTAATTTGGTGTATACCCTATCATGACTGCCCATACACACCACTATTGTATTTGTCCTTTTCCCTACTCAAAATATCTATTTCTCTCTCTTGTATATATATATATACACACATATATATATAATATATATATACAAATATCTTTTTCTCTCTTCCATTATTAAACCTACTCCCACACATACACCCCCTTTCTCTCACCAGCACACATCACCCCCCTACAGTTGACCTCTATCTCTCTCTCTCTCTCTAAATATATCTCTCTTTCTAAATCTCTCTCTCTCTCTTTATATGTTATATATACACACACACACATTTAACTCTCTCTCTCTCTCTCTCACTCTCTCTCTCACTCCCATCAACACACACATATCAGTACTCCCCCCACCTGCACCCGAACATAGCATGGCCCCCTCCCCATTCTTTTTTTCCTTCTTCTTCACCACCATTAACACCATCAACCGCCACCACCGCCTCCACTCTCCTCCTCCACCCTCTCCGCCTTGCCCACCGCCGTCGTCGCCACACCGCGCGCCTCGCCGCCGACCGTCGACGAGCGACCCAGGGCGGCGCCCCCTCATCGACCAGGCTACACCAGCACAGCCGCAAGCTGCTGCTGCAGCAACTGCTGCTGCAGCAGCTGCTGCGCGAGCTTCCATTCCGCCGTACGCGAGTTTCTCACGACGCTGCGCGCAGCGTCGGCCACCACCGGCCGCCCTCCGCCATGCAGTGGCCGCACGTCACCCCTGGCCACCTCTGTGTGGAAGATCGCCATGGCTGCAGCACCCTGGACGATCGATTTTGACTTCGGGATCGTGACGCGCAATTGGCGAAGTCAAAATTCGTGCCTCAGGACAGCAACTTTACGCGTATTTTCTGGGAGATCCGACCATTGGATCGACGATTTCTTCGCTCCATCTCAATCTCGGAATATAGCTCTTCAATTCCCTCAATTTTCGTTCGTTAATTTTATTGTTTGATACATCAAAACTGGCCACAAAGTTGACGCTTTAAATTATATTATTTTTGGACAGTTTTGTAGAGCCAACTTCGTCGGTTCGTATCTCCTCCATCGCAGCTCCGTCTGGTGTCCCACTAGTTTCGGTGCGTAGCTGGTATAACCCTCTTCCTACCCTTTCATTTTATTGTGAGCACGTTTGATTGGTTGAATTCGACGCCAAAGTTGGTCGTCCGAATTCGTAATTTCCAACTTGTTAAATTCTATTTTTGAACCCGGGACTTCGGTTTCAATTTTGTGACACCACCAGTAGACTCGTTGCGTTATTCTGGCACGTTTTCATATAAAGTTTGTTAGATTTAGAGGACGTGGGCCCTGGCACGCATTTCGGTGCAAAACGGGCCCCACAGTCCGTGTCAACGGGACTTTTTGACGCCGGCTCATCGGAATCCAATTTCGGATATACCGTTGAGTTCGTATCGTCATTCTGGACTCGTTGACATATAATTTGCTGAGTTTTGAGGACATTGGCTCCGACACGCTTTCCGTGCAAATCAGATTCCAATATCCGGGTCAACGGACCAATCTGAGATCGGGTCATCGGAATCCAATTTTGGATATACCGTTGAGTTCGTATAGTCATTCTGGATTCGTGGACATATAATTTGTTAGTTTAGTGCACTTTTATTTTTGGCACATTTTTCGGTACAAAGCGGGTCCGACACGGATACCATTTTGACCCGAAATTATCTTTTTGTCCCTGTGTCTAAATTGGACTTATGGATAGGCTATCCTAGCTGATTTGACCATTCTGGACACGTTGGTGATGGTTGTTTCACCATCCGACAACATCTGTAGATTTTTACCCTATTATTATAATCTTTCTTCTTTTGTTGTATTTTGAGATCCATCAATTCCAGTGATTTCACAACCACTGAAATTGAATGTGTTGATCCTGTAGATGTTTATAGAGACTAGCCTTGATCCTGTTTGACCATAGTTGACTGCCTTGACTGAACGTCGAAGTAGAGTCAACATTTGACCTAGTTTAACCTAGAGTTGACCAGAGTTGACTAGAGTTGACCAGTTGACCAAAAGTCAACTGTAAGTCAACCTTTGACCCAGTTTGACCTAGTTTGACCAAGTGTGACTCAGTGTGACCTATTTTGAATTAGTTGACTAAGTCTGACCTATATTGCGCAGCTTATACTATATAATCAAGCCTAACACTGTTGAACCCTAATTAGCTTATATATATCTTATCTTTAGGTCCGTGGCATCACTCTGAGCATTGACCCCATTTGACAGCTCAGAACCACAGGCGAGTACATTCTCTGATAGTAGTTCCTTGTCTTGATATTTTCTGTATTCGATTCAGTTATATTGTTATACTTGATTCTCGTCACGATGGTACACGGACTAGTATATACCGGATTCCTGTCATGAGATGTCATTCTTGGATTTTCTTGGGATACTGGTACTTGCTCGATCTTGTTCTTGTACTTGTATTGACGCCGATTCCTGAGAAGGAGTAGCTACCTTCTTAGAGAATCTCGTGCCATGACGTGCTATGTCCAGATCCGTATACTATTCGCGGAATGGAGAATTTTATAGATAGTCTGATCAATGCCCATCTTGAGTTACTACTTGTATCATAGCTATACCCTCACTTCACGATGGGTATAGCCTGACCTGTGCTAATACTTGCTCCATAGCTTGCCATCCCGACCGGGCCGAGTCCACGTACTTGTAGCCGGTCGGCTGGAAGCCTGATCTTGACCCTTATCGATCACATTATGCTATAATATTCGAGGCACATTTTACATTTATTACATCAGTTACATATTACAATTCAGCTTACTTTCCCTGCGTGATTCACCTTGACATGATTTCCAGTTTATATATCCTGTTTTACTTACAGTCTTGATATATCATCTTGTATTCCATTATGATTGTCTCTTATAGCATTTGTCAATACTATGAAACTGTTGTTTGTTTATGTACTCGTTCCCATCCTGACTGGATACGTTGATAATATTTTAGGAGTTGTTATGCCATTATTGGACTTCATGATGTTGCTAGCTGAGGTGGATCTCACTATTCTTCTATGTGAGTTGTCTGGTAGTTATCCTTAGTTTGTCTTGTTTTTCTTCTTTATTTTCCTGTCTTATGGTTCCTTCTAGTAGTTTCTGATTGTTCTTGTGCCTTAGTTATCTTTCCTGTCTTATCTTCTTTAGATATTGGGTTGTGATTGAGTACATTTGTAGTTCATGGACCTTCTAGATATAGTATATTTATTGGGTACTAGACAGCGTTATACCGTCGATACTGCGGCGTAGGCTAGACGTGGCCCACGTATCCGTATCCGTATATCCGGGTGCGGGTCGTGACAGTTGGACCCGCTTTACACCGAAATACGTGCCAGTACCTACAGTCTCTAAAGTCGTCAAACTATATGTCTACGAATCTGGTTTTCTGAGACGAACTCAACGGTATGTCAAATTTTGGATTCCGAGGAGTCGTGCACAAAATCACCTGTTGAATCGGATCGTAGGGCCCGCAAAACGGCGATCCGATCAATCGTCTCAGAATCGGACTAAACTTGGCTCACAGGACCAGAAAAATATTTTGAGTCCAATGGCGCAAGTTTCATCGTGATTTGACGAGTGTGCACAAGGTAATTGAAAATTTTGGAAAAAGGTCGATACGACGTTCTTCGACGGATACAGGTCAAATTCGTCGCGCACACGCGACCAATTTAATTTCTGTCAAAGCCCACGCGTCCACAAAGTTGATACGCACCTTTTGGTACCTTCGGTTTGTGACGGGGTCGTCCGATTTGTCGGAAGGGAACTCGTATCAAAGGTTTTTTATGTTTTTGAAACTGTTTTTAATAGATTTTTCTCGATCTTTACAAGCTGTTTTCTTTGCATACTGTTGATAAATTTTGAAGCTGCAAATTAGGTTATGAAGCCCTATATGTTGTCATTGAGTTTGTGTAATTAGATTATGAAAAATTGATTTGGGTGGGCAGATAACTGCCTTCCAATTAATGTGAGTGAAAAGTGTCAAAACAGAACATTGGTTGTAGAATTTTTTTTGGAAACTTTGGCAGAGTTTTTACTATAACTAAATTCAAGTTTACTGAAACTAGTCAACGAAATTAGCAGAGGGTCATATAGCCTTTGCATAGGACTTTACGGAATCAAAAATGCTCGCGTGTGTAGGAAGAAAAGAGGTGCCGAAGTAGCATACCTGGGTTGGCTGCTGTTGCGGCTGTCCTGCTGCTGCGCGCGAACGTGGCTGGGCTACGCTCCGGCGTCGTGGGGTGCGTGCAGGCGGCTGGACAGGCTTGGTCGCGGGTTGCTGGTGAAGAGGTGTGGGTGACCTCGAGGGGTGTTGGGGTTTTGCTAGGGTTTGTCGATGAGTTTCTATACCCCTCTCCTTCTCATATATATATATATATATATATATATATATATATATATATATATATATATATATATATATATATATATATATATATATATATATATATATATATATATATATATATATATATATATACAAGGCTTACTTGGGGGAGGGCTCGGTTTGGCTGGGTTCGTTGTGTGAAGCCCACTGTTCCCGCAAGGGAACAGTGTAGGGTTTTATTATTATTTTTTATTTTTTTACTAAACTTATATATATTTATGAAATTAAGAATAACTATATAAATAATTCCAGTAAATAAACTTAAAAGTCTAAAAATACTTTTAAACTATTGTAGCACATATTTTCCTAGTGTAAGGTATTTTACCTATGAATGTACATATATTTTAAAAATAATTTTCTAAGGAAATTATCAACTAACCAAAAATAATAATGAAAAAAATAACAATGATAACAATAATATTAATACACCAAAAATCTTTAAATTAATTTCTTAAAAATCTAACATATGCCTAAATTATTATTGTAACATTTCCTATATGGTGGTAGTTACACATACATATGTACAAGAAAAAATAATTTAAAAATGATTTAGCAAATAACCTATAAACATGCTATTATTTAATAACCACATCAACAACCACAATAATAATAATAATAATAATAATAATAATAATAATAATAATAATAATAATAATAATAATAATAATAATAATAATAATGTAACGCCCCAGTCCCAATATACGTAGGACTAGGAACGTAGACATGCCAGTTGTATACATACGAAGTACAGGGGCCTTGTATGTATACATAAGTTGTAAAATACAGTAATACAAGACAAACTAAATCTCATCCACAATGAAAAAAATAATAATATAAAAATTAACTTGAATATTTATTATACAATCGTTGGGCGGAGACAAAGTCCACTACCAACTATCTCAATGAAAGAAATGTACAAGAATCGATCCATAAAATGGCAAGACGAACCAAGCGCAATCGTCTTCGAAGGAATGGAGAGAATCACGGCCTTGGCTAGAACACCTGCAATAAATCATAAAAGTACACACCTGGGGAATAACCAGGTCCTCAGACGGACGTAGCAAGATACGGGAAGAACAAGCTAATATGAACTGTCAGAATAATAAAATAATATATAAAAGACTATCCTAGACACAAATATGCAAGGGAGATTCTAACTGCCTAATGTGCAATTTAGAGGACAACTTTCATGCGCATGGATGGAATTTTAGGCTATAAGTACGCAACTGGCATCCAGTTATACGTATCCGGCCGTAACGTCCAAAACGTCAGAGGGTATCTGCAAATATATCGCTATAGTTCCTTTCAAAAACTATGGGTTACCTGTTTGGCTTTCCATACGCACTAGCGACTGTCTTCTCCCAATATTTCCTACACTGTTCAAGTCATGTCCATGGCTCGTCCAGTTTTGTAACTGCTTGAGTCTCTAAAACCCTAGTCATAGCAGTTACGATCTATCCGTCGTACGACAATAGAGATGGCCAGTCCATAAGTCGTGCCCCTAGCAAACTGTCTCAAACCGTATAGTGTGTGTGTCATGGCCAAGGAAGATATAAGGATATCCTCCAACAAGAAGGTAGTCCGCTAAAACTAAGTTAATATGCATATAATAAAGTAAAACGACTAATAGAGTCGCTTGCACCCAAGTGTGGCTTGGACGCGCAATTTATAACAAAGGAAACTAACAATATGAAACAAAGTAAATAATACAGAAAATAGATAATATGACAGTAAATTAGCAAGGTATACTTGCCTGGTGGGGTTGCCTGGTGTGCTGCGATGTTCATGATGGCACATCATATGACTTCGATGTTACAACTATGCCAAACGGCCTTCAATAATGGCACAGACTGTTCCATCGGGTCCAGAATGGTCAATTTAGTTAGGGACGACATAAAGAGGTACAGAATTGGCGAGGGAATAGGAATAATGGGATTGATATGGTCAAGAATCGATAGTCGAAGGGTTTGTGTAAGTAATATATATACTATTTTAGAAAATAATACATGAAGCTATATTTTATAGTAAAAAAAACAATTTTAGATAAATAATTGAGAGTCAAGAAAATTATTTAAGGCTAAAATACATTTTTTTCAAAATACACTTTTAATACAAAACTATAGTCATTATTTTAAATAGATAAAATAACTAATACTATGGATACGGTTTCTAAACCAAATTTGAAAATAGTTATAGGCCCAAGCCCAAAAACTCTATATTTTGTTACACATATAATTCCTTGAAAATAATATCTATACGTATTTTATTATTAAATAAGCTAATGGTTAGAAATAAAATAAAAATATTAATATTAATAGTATAATGTATCTATTCCTATATACACAGACCGTTATAGTGATTAAGAAAATATCATTAATTACTAGTTCACAAATTAACTAAACTAATTAATCTAAATTATTAATCAGCCTAAAAATCAAATCCATAAGCTCCCAGCCCAACAACTCTAAAGCCCGAATTCTTAAGCCCAACAAAAAAATAAAAAAATAAAAAAATAAAACACATAAAAGAAAAAAAATGAAAGGAAGAAGAAAGAGAAAGAGATTCTGAGAGCAAGAGGGAGAGGAAGAGTGGAGAAAAAGAGGGAGGAAGATATCATTGAGCGAGAGGAAGAGAGAAGCGGGCGATTGGTGAGAGGGAGAAGAGCGGAGGAGACGAGCGGCTGCAGAGGCACTACGCGGTCAGCGCTCGACGGCGCAGCTCGCGGAGGCGCGCGCGTGCGACTGGGGCTCGGCGGTCGCCGTGCAGGTGGAGTTGGCCGTGGAGTGCCGACGGAGAAAGGGAGTTTTGAGGAGGAGAGACGGTGGGACTGGAGGAGGCGGAGATGGGGGCGAGGCATTCCAGGAGGGAGGTCAGAACGGAGAGGGGAGGAGCGGGGGTCTGGGATTCTCGCCAGTGGGGGCGGCTCGGCGGAGGGTCGCTGGCTTGTGGGGACAGCCCAGTATTGCTCCGGTGGAATCGACGGTAGGCGCGGGCGTCGCCGGCAGATCCGGCCGGTTGGTCAGGTTAGGGTTCCCTTCTGATTTTCTCTGGTGGTGGTGATGATTTGGGTTATGGTGATGACCGGGGTGATGGTGGTGGTTATGGCCGGCCTGGGTGGTTGTGTTGACGAGGCTGGAAGTGTCGGGATGGCGGTGGCTGTGTGGTGGTGGCGGGTTTGGTGTACTGAGGCGGCGGTGATGGTGGTGGTGTGGTGAACGGCTGGAGATGGCCGCGGCGGATAGGGCGCCGGTCGTGAAGGATTGGGTTCGGTGGTGGCGGTGGCTCGCGGGATGGTGTTGGTTTGGTAGCGGAGCCGACGGGGTGACAGGGATGGTGGTGTGGTGGTTGTCTCTGGTTGGGTATGCCGGAGGCGGGTGGCGGATGGCGGCCTGGTGGTTTTGATAATGAAGATGACAGTGTCGAGAGTGTGGCCAGGACAAGGGTCTTCTGGCGAAGACAGGGTTAGGGTTAGGATTTATTGAATCGTGTCAGGATTGTCGACACAGAGGGGGTTATAATGTATATGTAATTTTGGAATAAGATGGGGAGGGGACACGTACACGGACACGATGTACGGTTCTTGTGGAGGAATATTTGTGGAGTAATTATAGAGAAAACAATGGGGAGTCTCCCTATTTATGGGGGTGGAACTCCTAGATTGATAAGGCGTAGGAAAGATTTAAACGCCTTTAGATAATTCATAAATTTAATTTAGATCCAATTTAAAACTAATCACCCAAATCCAAATCCAATATATAGATAAATTTCATTTTTAAATTTAACTTAAATAAAACCTAATCACCATTTAAATTATCACATTTATTTCAAATATCTTTTTATAAATAATAATAATTAATTAATTACAAAAATCATAATAAATATTTTAGTATTAATAGGAAAAATTTCACACTACCTTTTTATTTAAATAGCATAATAATTTTGAAAATGAGAATAAATATTTTAAATAGTAATATGAAATATCTTTAAAATACATTAATAAATTTTTTTGAAAATAAACATAAATATTCAAATATTTAAAATACCTTCTTGCTAAATAATTTATTATAAATAATAAAAATTAATTTTGAAAATGTACATGAAATAATTTTCATGTGCTTTACTCGAGTAGAATTATTCACATACATCTAGTTTTCTAAAATACCATTAAAATAAGATAGCCTTTTATAAATAATTAAAATAATAAGTTTGGCAACCTCGATAGATACTTTTCACAACTTTTAATAAAAAAAATTATTATATATATTATTTTGAAACCATCACCGATAATAAAATCAAAAATCATATTTCTAAAATATGTACCTCGCACATATTCACACTCGACGAGTAAATACGAAAAATGCAAATTTCCTCGCGACGTACAATACAACTATGCGACGTATAAATACAAAAAAAATCAGTACTAAAAATATAGTAGAAATTTAGGGGTTTAAAAAAAAAATAATAATAATAATAATTTACAATAAACCACTAATAGGGCAGTATTGGAAGACACATATATTAAATAATCATAGAGGAACACTTGTCATGCCATTTCCAAAATATTTACTTCTTGGAAAATAATATCTTTTTCCTTATATATAATAATTATTTACTTATAGAAAATAATATTTATAGGCATTATAGTAACACGAAAAATATACACAAATATAACTACATGGGCCTTTTTGGAAGCACTACCTGACTACCTGGGCTTATGTTGGGTTCGGGTCAGGTCCGGGCTAGAATGGTTCAACCGGGTCTCCCAAAAGCCAATATTCTAATTAATAAATTAATAAATCATCGGTGGGGGTTAAGTCGCAACTTGGCCTAGTTTTCCTAGTTAGGACCCACTTATAGCTGGGACTTTCCTGTCGTGGCTAAAACACTAGTCAAGGCACCCGAGTATACCATCCGTCCCACAATTCTTGGTCATCTTTACTCCAAAACTCAACCATGGCTAAGGTCATCTATAAATAGTAATATTGAAATAAAAATATTCACACAAAAAAATTAATAAAGTCCTATTTAAGTCAAATAAAAATAAAAATAAAAATAAAAATAAATTTTCAAAAATTCAGGAGTTTTACAAAGAGTATCGGAGGGTTATTCGAAGTGTTCGACGAAATGCCCCTTAGAAACTTTTGTTCTCTATTTTCTAAACTAATTATATATTTGTGTAGCTAATATTGTGTAGATTAATTATCTTTGTGACTGAGTCAATTTTAGAGAGTTTTTTGTGTCAGATTTGGACACGGGGATGTGCGCTGCACTGTCATGCTGCCACGAGTCCAGATCTCAATAGACACGACACGATTTGGAGTGCCACTTTTTGGGTAGGTGGGGGCAATGTCTGTCATTACACATACGAGATTTGGGATGATTTTATGGTAAAATCGGTAAGATTCATCCCACAGATTCCTGTCGAGTGTCGTGCACACACAGTTTTCACTCTCTGATACGGCATGTTCGACACATTTGGACAACACTTGGACACGTCCTAGTTGGACAATTGGACACCTTGACACATGGTGGTTATGATAACACTACTCCATGACACACTACTACGACACAGGTGTCCTACAAGAGCTCGACACACACGTACCACACGCATGCACTTACCTGTCTGTGCACTGTTCTGATACTTCTTTTGGACACTATTTTGACACTTGTTTGGACACATTCGTGGACACTGGTACATGACACGATGTTCGACACATGCTAGACACATCTCTGTGACACAGGTTGACACTTGGTTGGATATATTTACTTGTTCACACATACTCCTTCACTCATTTGGCACACTTGCGATCACCCTCACTCACATATTGCCTGGATACATCACTAATTGACATTCTTGACACACATACTTACCACATGCAAACATCAATTAGTCACGCCTCTCATGTTTTGTCAAAATTTGACATGTGTCATTTAGTTCTGCCATACACCCCCTTCATGTCCTGGTTGCATTTTGTCCTGCATACTTAAGTATATTACCTACCTGTGCACTTCACTTAGCCACTACCATCTACACTTCATGCTGCACCTTGCATCACTGCCCTTTGCTCATGTTCAGAGGTAGAAATTGCTTTAGAGCAGGCCATTAGTTCAGTTGGGTATGAAAAGGGTTCAGTTGAGTGTCTCTTGACACTCATATATAGGTAGTGATGGTGATGTTAGTATCAGAATAGTGTTAATATAGGGTTTATGAGTTAGTGCATGTATGTACCAGTATTATGATAGTGTCTATTGTATTACTAAGTTCTTGTGCTTATAAGTTTTGATAGTAAGGATTAGAGGGATGCCAGGTGATTGCACTAGGTAGTGCCTTATTTGGGCAGTTGGCATAGGAGAGTGTATAGATTAGTGTCAGATACCATCAGAGGTTAGGGTCAGGAACTTGATAGTGAGAGTAGGTCCAGTAGCATGTAGGCAATGCCCATTGCATGTGTGTGAGTCCTAGTGAGATGAGTTTTAGAATATGATTGTCTAGAGTGAGCCAAATCCATGAAGGATTAGTATGTATCAAAAATTAACAGAGGGAAGTGAGTTTGGTATCAGTTAGTGTCCATTAGAGTACCCTATAGTTGTATGTGTGTGATACATATATGTTGGTGTGTCATGAGTGTTTGGGGGTGACATGTAGTGAGAATTAGAGAGGGTTGGCTATGACAAATTGGCCATTGGCCATATGTCAGGAATTAAGTTCAGTTGAGATTTGGGGTTTGGAGAAGTTAGAATGTTGGTATTTAGTTAGGTGGGTTAGTTGGCTTGGCTCTTACCTTAGCATAGTTTGTAATAAGGTTAGCTTTTGTACTGCTTGCATAGCAGCAGCACCTGCAGTGGTAGGGGCAGTAGAAGTTGGCCCTTTTGGCCATGGGTAGTTAAGTGTGGGTGCCAATGGGCTTGTGTTGGTATATGTTAGGGTATGAGAGCATGTATGATATCCTACTAGCTAAGGTATAGGCTAATACCTCAGATTCTAGGTAGATGGATTTACCTAGTAGCCTAAGGATAAATTTTTACCACTTTAGAGTCTAAGGTTGTGTTACCAAGGGTTGATTGATATATTATATATATCGGTATATACTTGTATGGGGTGACTTATGATGGACTACAAGGTGTATAGGTAGGATATGGGTTGATATAGGTTAACTAGGCCTAGATTGGACCATGTTGACAAATGGTTAACCAATTGACTCTTTGACTTAGAACTAGCCTAGTTGACCTAGCTTGACTAGGTAGTTGACCATAAATAGTTGACTTTGACCTAGAATCATGTAGATTGCATTATAAACTTCAATTATTATATTTTGAACATATTATAACCTGAATTACCCTAAATAGGACATTTTCACTCCGGTTCGGACATCTGTATTCATCAGTCGCACAAGGTATCAAGCGAGTACATTCTCTGATAGTTCTTTTATTTACTTGATGATTACTATTTTCATTTCTAGTTAGTTCTATTTGATTCTCTGTCAACACGGATTAGTATTTCTGGATCCACTGCATGCGACACTCACCTTTTACATGTCTGGCCTCTATTACTGGAATCATTACTGGAATCACTACTAGAATCACCTACTAGCATCATCATGTTCTTGCTGGACTTGTACTTTACTTTCGTGTCATTTTTTGGATTCACTTGTACTTATCGGGCAGAGAAATATTCGAGTAGACATGTAAACAGTCCCAAAATACTGGAATCACCCCTTCTGGTCTAATATGGAATGATAGCAGTCCTATACTTGCTAAGTCTACGATGAGCCGTACTTACTCCAATCGTTTACATGTCGACCTCGGTATTTTAAAACACACTAGTTAGCGTCATGCTTATGACTCACTCTGAAATCACTTACTGGACTCATACTGGATCACACTTGACTTACATTGTACTGTCTGGACTCATATCATATTACTTTAGTTCAGCTAGCTTTATTATACAGTCTTCATTGCCATGAACTTCTGTTTCACAATATTTACTTTCTTTGTTCTAACTATTGTTCTACTTCATTACCTGTCTAAAACTTACCATGCTTCATCAATATAACTGTCTATAACTGCTTTATAGTCTTTGCCATTTACTTAGAATTTCTAGATGAGATGTGCTCGCTCCAATCCTAACTGGATACGTTAACAAAATATTATAGATGTTTGCCTTGAGGACACATGCCTTACTTGTTATGAAACCGAGGAGGGATTAGCTACCTTTGGTCCTGATTCTCAGGAGTGATCGGAAGACTAGTTTAGTAGACTTGTTTTAGATTTCATGTTTAGAATCTGAATTGTAATAAGTAGAGATACTTGACTTTGTATTTGAGATTGTTTGAGATATTATTATTTTAGTAGTTTATTTTAAGTTGTTGTTTGTTTAGTCTTTTTAATTATCTAGACTTCTGTGTTATCTTAACGTGCTTAGACTGTGATTGAGTTTTACTATATCTTTACTTGTCCTCCATTCAGAGTTGAGATCCATAACATGTACATTATATAATTGCGTGAGTTGTTTAGATAGTGACCTAGTACAACGTTCTACTGCCGATTTTGCGGTGTAGGCTGGGCGCTGTTTCGTACTTGTACCCTTACACTGGGTACGGGTCGTGACACATTTTTAGTGGTGGCCTATGCAGGTCGAAATTCGCATTAGTGCGATATCATGGTCGTACGGTGACTTAGTTGTACTGCTGCGAGCCTGCGATAATAATTAAGAAATAGGCTTTAGCTGAGAGGTACACAATCACAGTTAGGAAAAATTATGATCTAATTTATGCCATCTATACATTCTTGGTGATAATTCCATTCATTTGAAACAAACTGTCCTTCCTTGATGATATCGCTTTCTGCTCAATATTGATTTCTTTATTTGATCTGTCTTCAGGATGGTGGAGACACGATCGCATCGCTCCGATCCAACGGACACTGGTGAGAGGTCTGCCACCTCTCGTCCGACCCAGCCAGATACTGGAGCCGCATCACCTCTTATTCCTGCTCATGTAGGAGCGTGGCAGCTTTTGAGGGTGCTCCTCCACTTGTTTGGAGGCCTACCCCGGTGATTCAGGATGTACTTCTGCCACCACCTCAGGGGACAGTTGACATAGCCCAGTTCTTTACCTTCTTCCGAAAGATGATGGAGGCTCAGCAGCGCCAGTCTGTGGATATGAGGCAGGGCATCGACAATGTCAATCAGCTTGCCATGACAGCAGTAGATATAGTGGCTGCCCAGCCACAGGGAGGCCAGAGAGACGAGATACAACAGCCGAGGCCCGGGAACATCTAGGATTTCTAGAAGATACGACCTAGAGACTTCAGGGGTACGGAGGGTATCCTATATGCAGACGACTGGATCGAGCATATTGAGGAGATCTTTTGACTTGCACAGATCCCGGTCGAAATACAGATTGAGGCGGCGGGCACCCAGATATAGGATCTTGCTCGGACATGGTACCATACCGACCCTAGAGTTGGTATTGAGGTGCAGACTTGGGAATCTTTCAAGAAGCTTTTCAAGGAGAAGTTCTTTTCCGATACAGTACTTGGCACATTGGAGACGCAGTTTGAGAACCTGGTTCAGGGGAACCAGACTATAGAGGAGTATGATGGAGAGTTCTGCCGTCTTGCCTGATTTATGGAGGGCCTGAGTGAGGCAGCGAAGGTGAGGAGATTCTGCAAGGGCTTGATTAAGGAGGTCAAGTCTCTGACTAAGAGCGACCGCGATGCCACCTTCGAGCAGATCTTGGCAGGGGCCATGGCAGGAGAGGATGACTTGGAGCTCAATTCCAAGAGGAGCCGGGATGATTCAGGAGGGGCGAGTAGGAGTGCAAATTGTCCTGCTTTACAGAGGGTGGTGCATCAGCCCTAGTAGATGTAGGCACCGGCTAGAGTCCCGCAGATACAACGTCAGCCCCGGGGACAGGACCAGAGGATGCCCACTTGTGCCTGCTGCAGGAAGCTAGGGCATATTTGGGATGTTTGTAGGAAGAGGCTGAAGGTTTACCTATTCTGTGGATCCGCTGCTCACCAGATGAGAGACTTCCCCACTGGACCTCCATATGGTAGAGCATAGGGTCAGAGAGAGGGAGCTAGGCCACCTGTGGTGCAGCACCATGCCCAGCACCAGAGGGGCGGGGATTTTGCGCTGACGATCGAGGAGGCCGACGCTGTAGGTGACAGGTTAGCAGGTCTGTCTTTCCTGTTCTTCTTTCCCATCTTGATGTATGATTTTATTAGTACCTGTCAATATATTCTTGTGTTGTGCTAGTTAGTGTAGTGACCCTGTTCGAGACTGTGAAATCACGACCTGTAGGACCCTGATTGCATGTTATTTTTTTGACCTTGACTGTTGGGGGTTTGACCTAGAAGGAGTACGACCATCTTAAATTTTGAGGACAAATTTTTTCTAAGGGGGGTAGAGTTGTCACCACCACTTTTTAGACTAAGTGTATTTTGGTAATTTGTGAAATTGGATTATTTTTGAATTTTAATTAATTAATAATTGCTATGGGATATATTAGATCTAAACCTAGAATTATCCTAATCTAGATGTTGATCATGGACCTAGAGGCTTAGTTAGTAGATTAGAATAAGTTAACCAAGTTGTAGAATATCTAGATATTATGTCCAAGTTAGATATTTAGTGGAAATCATAATTCTAATTGGGCCTTTACTAAAGAGGCTTGATTTCAACCATATGAAGGGACTTAAAAATAATTTGGACCAAACCCTAACCCTAGGGACACCTATGGCCGGCCACCCCTTCATTTCCTTGCCTATTTAAGTAAACTTTAGCTTCCCCTTGCCTCTTTTATCACAAACCCTAACCCTAATTTGTGTTCTTCCCCAAATTTGCCTCATTTCTTCAAATCACCTCCAAATTGAACCAAATCAATTGCAATACACTCCTCTAGTGTAGATGAGGTCTCTATTGGCTAGCTAGCAAAGATTGAGAGCAATTTGAACATTGGAGCTTGGCGGAGATCTAGATTTAAGGACTTTTTATTGAGATTCCAACTCTCAATAGGTAATGACCTCTAAACCTATTAATTTCCTAATTTTTCACCATAGATGCATTCATTTAGGGTTCCCCTAGCATTAGGCTAAGTTTGGGTTAAAATCAAATCTATTTGGTGTGCGTATCGTAAGAGTATCGGAAGGGTATTCGAAGTGTTCGACGAAATGCCCCTTAGAAACTTTTGTTCTCTATTTTCTCAACTAATTATATATTTGTGTAACTAATATTGTGTAGATTAATTATCTTTATGACTGAGTCAATTTTAGGGAGTTTCTTGTATCGAATTTGGACACGGGGATGTACGTTGCACCTAGCTGCACTGTCCTGCTGCCACAAGTCCAGATCTTAATGGACACGACACGATTTGGAGTGCCACTTGTTGGGTAGGTAGGGGCAATGTCTGTCATACGCACACGAGATTTGGGATGATTTTATGGTGAAATCGTTGAGATATTCATCCCACAGATTCCTGTCGAGTGTCGTGCACACACAGTTTTCACTCTCTGATACGGCCTGTTCGACACGTTTCGACACCACTTGGACACATCCTAGTTGGTCACTTTGTAACTACCACTTTTCTAAAATGAGGGTAATTTTGAACTTTCGTAAATATTGATCATGTTAGTTACTAAATAATAGATTTAAATCATGTTAATAATTAATTGGTAAATTTTGATTATTTTAATACTATTTAATTTGGTGTATTGTGACTTTGGTCTTTTACCAGTGTAACCCTAGAACTGTTTAGCCTAGAAACTAACCATGACAATGGGGACCTAACCAATTTGATTAGATTAGCTAATTACCACTTCTAGGCTAAGGGTATTTTGGTCATTTGTGATTTATTATTATTTTTGAATTTTAATTAGTTAATGTTGTGCTAAGTGTTATATTAGGTCTTAACCTAGAATTGCTCTAATCTAGATATTGATCATGAGCCTAGATATTTGATTATTAGGTTCCAACTAAATGACAAGGTTAGGAATATCTAGATATTGTTGGAATTGAGATATTTTAGCTTGAAACCCTAATTGAATTTGGCCTTTTCCTAAAAGGTTTGAATTTCAACCATAGGAAGGCCTTAAACCTAAATTGGACCATTCCCTAACCCTAGGCTACCCCTTGGTCGGCCACAACACCTCCCCCTTGGCATATAAAGGTTCACACTTAGCTCTCTTGCCTCTTTCATTGCAAACCCTAAATCTAATTTGTGTTTTCCTCCAAATTTTGCCCCTTTATCCAAATCAACTCCAAATTGAGCACAACCAATTGCAATACACTCCCCTAGTGTAGAGGAGGTCTCTAGTGGCTAGCTAGCAAGGATTTCGAGCAAATTGACCATTGGAAGTGGTGTGATTTTGGTATCAAATGCATTTACATTGAGATTCCAACTCTCAATAGGTAATGACCTCTAAACCTAATAATTTCTAGATTTATCTCCATAGATGCATTCATTTAGGGTCCCCCTAGCCTTAGGCCAAGTTTGGGTTCAAATCGAATCCACTTAGTATGCGTATCGCAAGAGTATCGGGGAGCTATTAATTGTGTTCGATGAAATGCCTCTTAGAACATTTTGTTCATGAATTTCTAAACTAATTACATGATTCTTTAGCTAAATATGTGTAGATTGATTATTGTCATGACTAAGTTGATTTTGGTTGCTTTTTGGTGTCGATATTGGACACGGGGACTCGTGCACACAATGTGGTACAGTCTCCTACTGCCACGAACCCATATCCCACTAGACACAACACGTGGAGACACCAAATTTGGTCAATAGTTGGGGGCTATGACTGTCAGGCCATGTGCAAAATTTGAGGTAAATTTGTAGAGAATTCGAGGAGTTTTCGAACCCACAGTGGTCGCACACACACGCACACGCAAGAAAAACCCTACTAATATTGGCTTGGACATGATATTGGACACCACTTGGACACAATCCAGTGGGAAACACACATACATGGATACCTAGGCTACCCACTGACACGATTTCATGATACATGGTTAGACACACTGTGTCCTAGACCCTTCGACACACGCGTACGAGACCCATCTGTGCACATGTTCTGACACCTAGGTTTGACACTTTGTTTTGACACTTGGACACGGCTTTATGGACACTTTGGGACACACTCTCGACACACACCTGACACTCATGTGTTGACATACCTTCGACACACAATCACACCCTTTTATTTTCCCAGTTTCACCTATATTAGGTTTTCGAATGATACATGTATGTATATATATATAGATATGGTTATATGTTGTATATGATATATAGTCGAGGGTTCCTAGTTGTGAGTATAGCAGATAGGAAGTTGGGGTGTTGTTTGGGGGTGTGTGGTAGTTAGAAGGGAGGGATCAGAGCTTGCCTTTCAATTGCTTGACTGCAGAATGGTCTGCAGCAGCAGCATGGCATGATAGCCAGTAGCAGCAAAATGCTACAGCAGAGCATGCATTTCATGCTGCAGTAGCCACAACACATTTGCAAGCAATACAGCTTGGCATGCAGCAGCAACAGTAGTGAGATAGTGAGTGATTTGAGAGTTCAAATTGGTTTTGTTAGTGTATTAGTTAGTTTTAGATGATTAGTTTCATGAGTTAGCATTTTGCATGAGAAAAGTTTGGGTGAGGTTAGCTATGTATATTAGGGAGTGAAGGAGTGTGATACTAGTATCAGTTGGTTTCAGATATAGGATGTATTTGAGTAGGATTTGAGAGTGTGTGGGTTAATACCTGTGGTATAAATATTGGTTAGTTGAGACCCAGTTTGGTATATATATATAAATACCTGTGTATATATATGAGGGGAGGGTGATTTCTATACATAAATGCTATATGTATATTAGGCTAATACATGAAATTATGAGTAGGTTATGAGGAGGAGATGGGTTAGAGGCTTGGCCCTCTCTTAGTAAGTTAGTGTATATAGAGGTGATGAGTGAGTAGAGTATCGAGTATAGGTTCCAAGTGAGGTATCCTAGTGAGTTAGGATATAGGTTAGTGTCTTGGGTGGGGTTATGGAATAATTGATATATGTGATTGTATATAGGTCTAAGGTTATAGTTGAGAATATATATGATATATATATGTATAATATAGTATATATTTGGTATCACAAGTTATGTAGGCTTATGAGTTTGATTTGAGTTAGCTTTAGAATAGTTGACCTAGATATTGATCCCTTTAGCTAGAATTGACTCTTTGACCTAGAAATAGCCTAGTTGACCTAATTGGCTAAGTTTGACTCAATTGACCAATTTTGAATTGTTGACTTAGTTAGCTAGGAAGTTGAGCAATGTAACCCTAGTTTAACTTAGTTGACTAAGAGGGTTGACCAGAGTTGACCAGAGTTGACTTTGACCTAGATTGACCTAGAATCATGTAGATTGTATCGTAAACTTCAATTATTACATATTGAACACATTATAACCTTATTACTCTAAATAGGGCATTGTGACTCCGGTTCGGACATCTGTTTACATCAGTCGCATAGGGTATCAGGCGAGTACATTCTCTGATAGTTCTTTTATTTACTTGCTGATTACTGTATTTCAGTTCTAGTTAGTTCTATTTGATTCTCTGTTAAAACAAATTAGTATTTCTGGATCTACTGCATGCGACACTCATCTTTTACATGTCTGGCCTCTATTACTAGAATCATTACAAGAATCACTACTGGAATCATCTACTGGCATCATCATGTTCTGGCTGGACTTGTACTTTACTTTCGTGTCGTTTTCTGGATTCACTTGTACTTGTCGGGTAGGAAAATATTCGAGTAGACATGTAAACAGTCCCAAAATGCTGGAATCATCCCATCTGGTCTAATCTGGAATGATAGCAGTCCTACACTTGCCAAGTGTATGATGAGCCATACTTACCCCCTATCGTTTACGTCGAACTCGGTATTTTAAAACACACTGTTAGAGTCTTGTACTGGACTCACAATGGAATCACACTTGACTCATATTGTACTGTCTGGAGTCACCCTGGACTCACATCGTATTGTTTGGAGTCATATCACATTACTCTAGTTCAGTTAGCTCTATTTTTACAGTCTTTATTGCCATGATCTCTTGATTCACTGTATTTACTTTCATGTTCTAAACTATTGTTCTATTTCGATTCATGTCTCAGACTTGCCATGTTCATCAAGTATAACTGTCTATAACTGCTTTATAGTCTTTACCATTTACTTGAAATTTTTAGATGAGATGTGCTCGTTCCAATCCTGACTGGATACGTTGACAAAATATTACGGATGTTTGCCTTGAGGACACATGCCCTACTTGCTATGGAACCGATGATGGATTAGCTACATTTGGTCCAGATTCTCAGGAGTGATCGGGAGACTAGTTTAGTAGACTTGTTTTAGCTTTCATGTTTAGAACCTGAATTGTAATAAGTAGAGATACTTGACTTTGTATTTGAGATTGTTTGAGATATTATTATTTTAGTAGTCTATTTTAAGTTGTTTGTTTAGTCTTATTACTTATCTAGAATTCTGTGTCATCTTATCGTGCTTAGACTATGATTGGGTATTACCATATCATTACTTGTCCTCTATTCGAAGTTGAGATCTATGACAGGTACCTTATATATTTGCGTGAGTTGATAGTTAGCGACCTAGAACCGCGTTCTACCACCGATTCTACGGCGTAGGCTGGACGCTGTTACGCACTCGTGCCCCTATACCGGGTGCGGGTCATGACACACTTGGACACCTTGACACGTGGTGGTCATGATGACACTACTCCATGATACACTGCCACGACACAGGTGTCCTACAAGAGCTCGACACACACGTACCACATGCATGCAGTTACCTGTCTATGCACTGTTATGATACTTCTTATGGCCACTATTTTGACACTTTTTTGGACACGTTCGTGGACACTGGTACATGACACGATGTTGGACACATGATAGACACATCTCTGTGATACAAGTTGACACTTGGTTGGACCTATTCACTTGTTCACACACACTCCTTCACACATTTGACACACCTGCAATCACCCTCACTCACACATTGCCTGGACACATCACTAATTAACATTCTTGACACACACTTACCACCTGCAAACATCAATTAGTCACGCCTCTTATGTTCTTTCCAAATTTTACATGTGTCATTTAGTTCTGCCATACACCCCCTTCATGTCCTGGTTGCATTTTGTCCTACATACTTAAGTATACTACCTACCTGTGCACTTCACTTAGCCGCTGCCATCTACACTTCATGCTGCACCTTGAATCACTGCCCTTTGCTCATGTTCAGATATGGTAATTGCTTTAGAGCAGGCCATTAGTTCAGTTGGGTATGAAGAGGGTTCAGTTGAGTGTCTCTTGACACTCATATATGGGTAGTGATGGTGATGTAAGTATCAGAATAATGTTAATATAGGGTTTATGTGTTAGTGCATGTATGTACCAGTATTATGATAGTGTTTAGTGTATTACTAAGTTCTTATGTGTGTGAGTTTTGATAGTAAGGATTAGAGGGACGCCAGGTGATTGCACTAGGCAGTACCTTGTTTGGGCAGTTGGCATAGGAGAGTGTATAGATTAGTGTCAGATACCATCAGAGTTTAGGGTCAGGAACTTGATAGTGAGAGTGAGTCCAGTAGCATGTAGGCAGTGCCTATTACATGTGTGTGAGTCCTAGTGAGATGAGTTTTAGAATGGGATTGTCTAGAGTGAGCCAAATCCATGAAGGATTAGTTTCTATCAGAAATTAACAGAGGTAAGTGAGTTTGGTATCAGTTAGTGTCCATTAGAGTACCCTATAGTTGTATGTGTGTGATACATATATGTTGGTGTGTCATGAGTGTTTGGGGGTGACATGTAGTGAGAGTTAGAGAGGGTTAGCTATGGCAAATTGGCCATTGGCCATATGTCAAGGATTAAGTTCAGTTGAGATTTGGGGTTTGGAGAAGTTAGAATGTTGGTATTTAGTTAGGTGGGTTAGTTGGCTTGGCTCTTACCTTAGCATAGTTTGTAATGAGGTTAGCTTTTGCACTGCTTGCATAGCAGCAACACTTGCAGTAGTAGGGGTAGTAGCAGTTGGCCCTTTTGGCCATGGGTAGTTAAGTGTAGGTGCCAATGGGCTTGTGTTGGTATATGTTAGGGTATGAGAGCATGTATGATATCCTACTAGCTATGGTATAGGCTAATACCTCATATTCTAGGTAGATGGATTTACTTAGTAGCCCAAGGATAGAGTTTTACCACTTTAGAGTCTATGGTAGTGTTACCAAGGATAGATTGGTATATTATATATATAGGTATATACTTGTATGGGGTGACTTATGATGGACTACAAGGTGTATGGGTAGGATATGGGTTGATATAGGTTAACTAGGCCTATATTGGACAATGTTGACAAATGGTTGACCAATTGACTCTTTGACTTAGAACTAGCCTAGTTGACCTAGCTTGACTAGGTAGTTGACCATAGATAGTTGACCATTGATAGTTGACTTTGACCTAGAATCATGTAGATTGTATTGTAAACTTCAATTATTATATTTTGAACACATTATAACCTGAATTACTCTAAATAGGACATTGTCACTCCGATTCAGACATCTGTATTCATCAGTCGCATAGGATTGTAGAACCCTAGAGGGGGTGGATAGGGAAATAAAATAAAACTTAACACAAGTAAGCTATATCACTGAAGTAAAATAAGAGAGAGTGAGAAAATCAAACACTCGATGTATCCTGGTCTCCTCCCTAGAGGCAATCCAGTCCCGGAACTCTTTTCGGCTTAAATCCACTATTGAGTAAATAGGTACACACGAGTTTGGATCCGAAGAACTCGCCAACTTCAACACGAATTTGGATCTGAAGAACTCGCCAACTTCTTACACACGAGTTTTCTTACGAAGGCTCGTCAACTTCAAAAGAAAAGGAAAAGAACTGTTGATCTTCTACAACACTTGAAGATTGAAAAGTACAACTCTTGAATACTCTAGCACTTTTGGATTGGATGACAATTAAAAGCTTGGGTAGAGTAGTAATGGTGGAGCTCTTGGTTGTTGAGAAATTTATGGCTTAAGTGGATAGCCTTCAATGGAAGGAAGGAATCCATTTATATAAAAAACCAAGAGAGGATAGCATTTAATGCTCCTGAATATAACACAGACGGCATGCCGTCGGTATGGACCGGCATACCGTCAGTATTCCGTTCGGAACAGTAACGGTAATAATTATATCCGTTGGGAGCATTAAATGCTAGTATTTTGTCCATTCAAAAATCAAATCAGATGAAGCGGTATACCGTCGGTATACAGCGGTATGCCGTCGGTATACAGCGGTATGCCGTCGGTATACCGATGTTCATCATAGAACATTTTTGTGGCTCACAAAATGGTGTACCGTCGGTATGCCAAAGTTTCTCACAGAACATTTTGTGACTCACAAAACGGTATACCGTCGGTATACTGTTGTATGCCGTCGGTATGTCGAAGTTTGTCAAAGAACATTTTGTGGTTCACAAAATGGTATACCGTCGGTATACTGTAGTATGCCGTCGGTATGCCGAAGTTCATCACAGAATATTTTGTGGCTTAGAAACGGTATACCGTCGGTAGACAGCGGTATACCATCGGTATGCCGTTTATTTAGACATTAATTTTTGACTGAAAAATAGAAGAGCTTTATGTTTGTCATCCAACCTTAGGTGTTTATACAAAAAGACCTAGACCTTGTACAGACTCGAAATCTTGAATCTTTTGAGAGCTGTCTTTAAGGAGTGCTAGTCATTTCTTCAGTCTTCTTTTAGGAACGTCCATAAGGCTTTGATGACTCGACTTGAATGGACAGATCTTTTTGTAGGAGAGCTTTTGAGAGATTATCTGTTAGCTGAAATTCAGAGAAAACTAGACTACGAAGATGCTGTTAATGATATCAAAATAAATGTGCCAATAATCTTCCCCATTTTGATAATTGACAAAACAGAGAGATGGCATCTTCAGGGAGTGACTCCCCCGTAGGTAGACTACTCTCCTCAATACGTTTTCTTCCCCTTTGTCACTTAATCAAAGATAGGAAATAAAGAATTTATAGCAAAAAAAAAAATCAAAGCGTTAAAGAGAACAAAAGCATGCATATATTAGATATTGAAAGTAGGAGAGTACATGCTTGACACGACAAATAAAACAGATAAATAAACTCTCATTCATGAGAGTAACGCATGACATATCAAGATAGAAAACAGTCCCCGTAGGACCACACAAGACATAAAACCATATCTAATTGTCCCCGAAGGACCTCAAAGGACAAACACTAAAACGACACCAAGTTTATTTGACCACCACCAACAGGAGCCCGCAACTACTCATCCATTGGATCATCGTCCTCCCCACCTGAGTCTCGTGAAAAGCACCGAAGGGATCCATACCATCCGGGTACATGAATCCGTAGGCATTGGGGTCAGAGAAGCGGAAGCCTTGGTATTGACGATCCTGAAGGTTAAGATCCAGATAAGCATTGCGGTCCTGAAGAGTCCGCTGGATGAAGTACGCTTGGTCATGAAAGCGACTCTGGATAAGATTCCCAAGGCTGCGGGTGTTGGCCCTCATCTGCTCCTCCGTCTGAGCCATACGCATGTCAAAATGCTACTGGGTCAGCGGCATAAAATGGCCGGATGGAGAAGGCGTAGAAGATGGTGCTGCAGGAGAAGTGGCCGATGGTTCATGGGAGGATGAAGCACGAGACGCTGATGTACCAGGGGCATAGCGGGAAATGGCAAGAAAGGAGGGAACGACGTCCGACTGGCAGAGAGACATGTCCACGCCCTTGGCCTCAAGGATAAGGGTGATGAAGGCACTATAGTTGAGGGATTGCTTTCCTGCTGGAAGGACAGAGAAGAATGCATTGAGGAGAGTCTTAGGAAACGACCAAGTCTTCTTGGAGTACAGAAAATACATGCAGACGAGTGCGTTATTGGTGATCGCATCGTAGTTGCCGGCCTTGGGGTAGATAGTGTGGTAGATGATCCGATGGAGCTCGTAGTAAAAGGGCTCCAACTGCTTGGATAGGGCCGAAATGGCTGGAGGATTGGGTCCCTTGCAGATGATGTAGCAGAACTCATCAAAGGAGACTTCGGCAGTAGGATAGAGACCGGCCAAGGTCGGTAGAGCATCTTCTCGATTTGGTATTTTGAGAATTTCTGCAATGTCGTGAGCCGTGATACGAAAGTGGCGATCATTGACCATGGTCTCGATGGCGTTGTTTTGAAGATCGGAAATGAGGTTGCAGTAGAATAGGCGCACCGTCGTCGGATAGACTGGCACTTGCCTACGCAAAAGAGAGGAGAGGTCGGCCATCTCAAAAAGTGAGAGATGGCCAGAGAATACATTCCATTTAATGGCCTTGCCTTTGAAGACGACGTGGTTGGCAAAATGGTGAAACCAGGCATCGGCAGCTAGGGCGGAGGTAAAAATCTTTGGATCATAGACGCCATTTGGTAGAGGCACCAGAGTGAATGGGTTGGAAACTATGGTGGAGCGAGGTCGTTTGTGAGTGGCCATGGTAGGAGATGGTAGAAGGAGGTGGGAGAAGTGATGGAGGATGAAGAGGAGGGAGAAGAAGGAGTTTGGGTTTTAAAAGGAGAAGAGGAATTGAAAGAGGTGGGGGTTTTGAGGAGAAGTGATGAATAGAGTTAATGAGGGGAGTTTTTGAAAAAGATATTAAAGGAAGGTGAGAGATTTGGTGGGGCCCAAAGCTGAGTTGACTGGCTGGCTCCGCGTCAAACAACATGCCGTCGGTATACTGGTGTATGCCAGCGGTATACCGATTATGTGCACAGAAGCTAATTTTGAACACAAATCGATCTGCCGTCGGTATGCCGCCGTATGCCGTCGGTGTGCCGTCTGATAGAAGCTAGATGTCAAGATGAATGATGCCTAATTCTTGGCAAATAAAGATAAAACGATCCTCCGGGAGTGGTTTGGTGAAGTTGTCGGCCAATTGATAAGTAGTGTCAATAAAATCAAGGCGAATATCCCCCTTTTGTTGATGGTCACGAAAAAAATGGTGTCGAATCTCAATGCGCTTCGTGCGGGAGTGACAAATCAGATTTTTTATGAGATTTATCGAGCTAGTATTATCACATTTAATGGAAGTACAAGTAGAAAAAATGTCATAGTCTACAAGTGTTTGTGACATCCAAAGAATTTGTGCACAACAGCATCCGGCCGCTATATACTCGGCCTCAGTGGTTGAAAGAGCAACAAAGTTTTGTTTCGTACTAAACCACGATACCAAGAATTTTCCAAAGAATTGACATGTGCCACTAGTACTTTTTTGGTCAATTTTGCATCCGGCTAAATTTGCATCCGAGAAGCCGTGAAGCTCAAAGGATGGAGATTTCGGATACCAAAGTCCCATATTAATGGTGCCTTTGAGATATCAAAAAATACACTTTACAGCACATAAGTGCGATTCCTTTGGATTAGCTTGGTACCGTGCACAAAGACAAACACTAAACATAATATCAGGTCGGCTAGCAGTTAAATAGAGTAAACTTTCGATCATACCTCTATACTTACGAATGTCGACCGAGATACCATCTTCATCATTATCAAGTTTTGTCGTTATGGCCATAGGAGTCCTCATTGATTTGGATGAGTCAAGTTCGAAGCGTTTGAGGACGTCCTTTGTATATTTGGCTTGATTGATGAAGGTTCCTTTGGGTCCTTGTTTGATTTGTAAGCCCAAAAAGAAGGATAGTTCTTCCATCATGCTCATTTCAAATTCATCCTACATTACTTTAGCAAATTCTACACAAAGTGCATTGTTAGTGGAACCAAAGATAATGTCATCGACATAAATTTAAACTAACAAAAGTGTGCCATTAAAGGATTTGATAAAAAGGGTGGTGTCGAATTTGCCCTTAGAAAAGTTGTGAGAGATAAGGAAGGAACTAAGACGCTCATACCAAGCACGAGGAGCTTGTTTGGGGCCATAAAGGGCTTTATGTAGTTTGAAGACGTGATGAGGGAATTGAAAACCTTCAAAGCCAGGAGGTTGCTTAACATAAACTTCCTCTTTAATAATGCCATTTAGAAACACACTTTTAACATCCATTTGAAAAAGTTTGAAATCATTAAAGCAAGCAAAAGCACAAAGCATGCGAATGGATTCAAGACGAGCAACCGGAGCATAGATTTCATCGTAGTCAATGCCTTCCTCTTAGTTATAGCCTTGACCAAACAATCGAGCTTTGTTACGAGTGACTAACCCATCTTCATTAAGTTTATTACGAAACACCCATTTAGTTCCAATAATGGGGTGGTTGTTAGGTTTAGGGACAAGTTCCCAAACCTTGTTTCGCTCAAATTGATTTAGCTCTTTTTGTATCGCTATCATCCAAAATTCATTATGAAAAGCATCGTTAATATTTTTAGGCTCTATTTGAGAAATAAAAGCCACGTTAGCACAAAGATCACGAGTGGAGGATCTAGTACTGACACGAGATGAAGGATCACTAATGATAAACTCCTTCGGATGATTAGGGACAAATCTCTATTCCTTTGGGAGGTCCTCTTGAGGAGGCTCGTGTGGTGGAGAATCTTTGGTTGGAGGGGTCACAATTTCATCATTAGATGAAGAAGGACGAGGATCTCCAATAGAAGAGTTCTCCAAACCAAAAGAGATGTCATCAATATCATCGGATGAGGAGGATGTAGAAGAGTTAAGTTCATCAAAAGAGACATTAATTGACTCTTCAATAATGAGACTTCTTTTGTTAAAGACACGAAAACCTTTACTATGAATTGAGTAGCCAAGGAAAATACCTTCATAGGCTTTTTCTTCAAACTTGCCTAGGTTGTCCTTGGTATTCAAAATAAAACATTTGCATCCAAAAACTTTAAAATACTCAATAGAGAGAATTTTGTCAAACCATAGCTCATAAGGAGTCTTTTTAGAAATAGGTCTAATTAAGACCCTATTTATAACATGACATGCCGTGTTTACGGCTTCTGTCCAAAAGTATTGGGGAAGCTTATATTGGTTTAACATAACCCGGGCCATATCGCCAAGGGTTCTATTCTTTCTTTCCACAATACCATTTTGTTGAGGAGTTCGAGGGCAAGCAAAATCATGACCAAAACCATTCTTTTCGCAAAACCTTTTAAAATCGGCATTGTCAAATTCTCTTCCATGATCACTTCTAATCTTGTTAATAGAAATGCCTTTATCATTTTGAACACGTTTACAAAAGGCAACAAATTCATGAAAAGTATCACTTTTACTTGTAAGAAAAATGATCCAAGTAAATCTTGAAAAATCATCAACCAAAACAAAAGCGTAAAGTTTGCCTCCAAGACTAGCTACTCTACTAGGACCAAATAAATCCATATAAATAAGTTGAATGGTCTTGTGGTACTCACAGAGTTGATAAATTTGAAGGATGACTTGGTCAACTTACTTTTCTCACATTCTTCACATACCATATCCATTTTGAAGGAGATACTTGGAAGTCCTCATACAAGCTTCTTGGTTGCAAGACGGAAGATGGTATCCATGTTGGCATGTCCGAGCCTCATATTCCGAAGTTAACTTTCATCGTTCTTTGCGACTAAGCACCTGTCATTGTTAGTACCTTCAACAAGATAGAGAACATAGATATTATTTTCTCTAATGCCTTCATACACTATAGATCCACTAGTGCTATCGGTAATGAAGTATTTGAGTTTAACAAACTTAATATCATAACCATTATTCGTAAGATGACTGATACTAAGAAGGTTGTGTTTGAGATTTGTAATAAGACAAACATTCTTAATACAAGGATAAGGAGGGGAACCAATATTACCATTTCCTATGATGTGGCCTTTTAGATTGTTACCAAAGGATACATGTCCTTCTTTCTTCATCGATAGCGTTGTAAAAAGTGAAGCATCACCGGTCATGTGCCGTGAGCAACCGCTATCGAGGATCCACTTACTTCTAGCATGAGAAAGATTCTTCACCTACAACATAAGTTGAAGATGAACATTTTGGTACCCAAGATTGTTTGGGTCCTTGATTGTTAGTCTTAGGAACCCATTTAAAAACTTTCATATCAACTTGTTTCCTTGTTTGACAATAATTAGAAGTATGTCCAAGTAGACCATAATAGTTGCACATCATGGAAGATTTTGAAGAGAATGTGTGAGTGTTATGCACATGTGGAGCTTTAGTGCAAGGAGTCCTTACAAGACTGTTATGGTGATGATAGTAGAAAGCATGATGTGAGGTGTTCTTCTTAACAAAGGGTCCTTTCCTTGTGTTAGGATAGGACCTATGTGTAGTGTTCTTGTTCATGTAAGAATTATGACTAGCATTGTGATAAGTGTAGGCGTGTCTTGGAGCATGTGTACGAGCAGTATTTTTATCAACTAGTTTCTTACCCTGCACAAGAAGATCATTATACTTAGTAGAGGTATCATATTCTTTTCTATTGGCAGCTTGAACTTTATGCATAGCAAAATCATAAGCCCTGCTGAGGGATTGAATCTCATCATCCTTTTTCCCAATGATGACTTGAGATTCTTGTAACTTGAGTCGCAAAGATTCTATCTCATCCGTGTCAGAGGCAGGAGATTTCCTTTTACATCAATAATGATGCTGGAGAGTCTCTCTACTTCTAGTTTGAGTGCCTCAACCTCTTTTAGAGATTTCTTGTACTTATTTCTAACACCTTTGTGTTCCTCATGTAGTTCAAGAATGGCATTTTCTAAGTCATCATAAGAGAGAGTATCCAAAGAGAGATCATCGAGTACCTCATCGGTTGCCATGAGGCAAACATTTACATTGTGTTTGCATTCTTTGTCGTTGTCTGAATCGCTAGCATCACTTTCACACCAGATGCTGGTGTTGGTGTATTTTTTGGAGGAAGAGCTTCCTTTGTTAGACTTCTCATACATACTGGAGTCTTTTCTTGTCATAGGGCAATCTCTCTTGATGTGTCTGGTTCTCCTGCATTAGTAGCAAGCAGGATCTTTATCGTTGTCCCACCTAAAGTGGTTGGCTTTGTTGAACTTGAGGAACTTTCGAAAATGCTTTACGGTAAGAGCTATTTCTTTATCATCATCCGACTCGTTATCGTCGGAGCTATCCTTTGAGTAGGATTTTGTAACCTTGAGAGCCAGAGACTTCTCCTTTTCTTTGGCCTTCTCTTTCTCCTTTTCTTGCATGGATGATTCCTCTTGATCTTTCATGTCAAGTTCATGAGTCAAAAGCTTCCCCATGAGGGTCTCAAGGTTCATGGTTGTCAAGTTGTTCCCTTCAATGATGGTGGTAGCTTTAGGACTCCATCCTTTAGTCAATCCTCTGAGAATTTTTTTGATCTTTTCATAAGCAGGATATTCCTTACCAAGAGAAGAAAGAGGGTTAATGATATCACCAAAATGAGTAAACATGCAAGTAATAGACTCATCTTGTTTTTTTTTAAAAGATTCATATTCTTGTGTGAGTCTACTAATCTTTGATTCCTTTACTTGTGATGTTCCCTCGTGAGTGACTTCTAGCAACTTCCAAATTTCATTTGAAGTCTTGTAAGTAGAAATTCTATTGAATTTACTGCTATCGAGAGCACAGTACAGAGCGTTCATAGCCTTAGCATCTCGACTAGCAAGCTTCTTGACATTCTCAGTAAGTTTATCCCTAAGGGTGTCAGATACAATATCCTCAATAACTCCGGAAGGAGTAGGAAGACCATTTATCACACAATCCCATAAATCAAAATCTATTGACTTCAGATAAATGCTCATCCTAATCTTCTAATAGTTATAGTTGGTTCCATCAAATAGAGGAGGTCTATTTGTGGAGTGTTCCTCATTGTGGAATGTGTTAACACTAGGGTTAGTGGCCATGGATCACTCTAAGGGTGTAAATCCAAATCAAGAGAACAAAGCTCTGATACCAATTATAGAACCATAGGGGGGGGTAAATAGGGAAATAAAATAAAACTTAACATAAGTAAGCTATATCACTGAAGTAAAATATAAGAGAGTGAGAAAATTAAACACTCGATGTATCCTGTTCTCCTCCCTAGAGGCAATCCAGTCCCGGAACTCTCTCCGGCTTAAATCTACTATTGAGTAAATAGTTACACACGAGTTTGGATCCGAAGAACTCGCCAACTTCAATACGAGTTTGGATCCTAAGAACACGCCAACTTCTTACACACGAGTTTTCTTACGAAGGCTCGTCAACTTCAAAAGAAAAGGAAAAGAACTGTTGATCTTCTACAACACTTGAAGATCGAAAAGTACAACTCTTGAATACTCTAGCACTTTTGGATTGGATGACAATTAAAAGCTTGGGTAGAGTAGTAATGGTGGAGCTCTTGGTTGTTGAGAAATTTATGGCTTAAGTGGATAGCCTTCAATGGAAGGAAGAAATCTATTTATATAGAAAACCAAGAGAGGATAGCATTTAATGCTCCTTAACATAACACAGACGGCATGCCGTCGGTATGGACCGGCATATCGTCGGTATTTCGTTCGGAATAGTAACGGTAATAATTATATCCGTTGGGAGCATTAAATGCTAGTATTTTGTCCAATCAAAAATTAAATCAGATAAAGCGGTATACCGTCGGTATACAGCGGTATGCCATCGGTATACTGATGTTCATCACAGAATATTTTTGTGGCTCACAAAACGGTATACCGTGGGTATACTGTTGTATGCCGTCGGTATGCCAAAGTTCCTCACAGAACATTTTGTGACTCACAAAACGGTATACCGTCGGTATACTGTTGTATGTCGTCTGTATGCCAAAGTTCGTCACAGAATATTTTATGGTTCACAAAACGGTATACCGTCGGTATAGTATAGTATGCCGTCGGTATGTCGAAATTCATCACAGAACATTTTGTGGCTCAGAAACGGTATACCGTCGGTACACAGCGGTATACCGTCGGTATGCCGTTTCTTTAGACATTGATTTTTGACTGAAAAATAGAAGAGCTTTATGTTTGTCATCCAACCTTAGTTGTTTATACAAAAAGACCTAGACCTTGTACAGACTCGAAATCTTAAATCTTTTGAGAGCTGTCTTTAAGGAGCGCTGTTCATTTCTTCAGTCTTCTTTTAGGAACGTCCATAAGGCTTTGATGACTCGGCTTGAATGGACAGATCTTTTTGTAGGAGAGCTTTTGAGAGATTATCTGTTAGCTAAAATTCAAAGAAAACTAGACTACGAAGATGTTGTTAATAATATCAAAATAAATGTGCCAACAAGGGTATCTGGCGAGTACATTCTCTGATAGTTCTTTCACGATGATTACTGTATTTCAGTTATAGTTAGTTCTATTTGATTCTCTGTTAACACGGATTAGTATTTCTGGATCCATTGTATACGACACTCACCTTTTATATGTCTAGCCTCTATTACTGGAATTATTACTGGAATCACTACTGGAATCACCTACTAGCATCATTATGTTCTGGCTAGACTTGTACTTTACTTTCGTGCCATTTTCTGGATTCACTTGTACTTGTCGGGCGGGAAAATATTCGAATAGACATGTAAACAGTCCCAAAACGGTGGAATCACCCCATCTGGTCTAATCTGGAATGATAGCAGTCCTACACTTGCCAAGTGTATGATGAGCCATACTTATCCCTATTATTTACATGTCGACCTCGGTATTTTAAAACACACTGGTTAGCATCATGTTTAGGACTCACTCTGGAATCACTTACTGGACTCATACTGGGATCACACTTGACTTAAATTGTACTGTCTGGACTCATATGACATTACTCTAGTTCAGCTAGCTTTATTATACAGTTTTATTGCCATGAACTTTTGTTTCACAATATTTACTTTCTTTGTTCTAACTATTGTTCTACTTCATTACCTATCTAGAACTTACCATGCTTCATCAATATAACTGTCTATAACTGCTTTATAGTCTTTGCCATTTACTTGGGATTTCTAGATGAGATGTGCTCGTTCCAATCCTGACTGGATACGTTGACAAAATATTACAGATATTTGTCTTGAGGACATATGCCCTACTTGCTATGGAACCGAGGAGGGATTAGCTACCTTTGGTCCTGATTCCCAGGAGTGATCGGGAGACTAGTTTAGTTGACTTGTTTTAGATTTCATGTTTAGAATCTGAATTGTAATAAGTAGAGATACTTGACTTTGTATTTGAGATTGTTTGAGATATTATTATTTTATTAGTTTATTTTAAGTTGTTGTTTGTTTAGACATATTAGTTATCTAGACTTCTGTGTTATCTTATCATGCTTAGACTATGATTGAGTTTTACTATATCTTTACTTGTGCTCTATTCGGAGTTGAGGTCCATGACAGGTACATTATATAATTGCATAAGTTTTTTAGATAGTGACCTAGTACAGTGTTCTACCACCGATTCTGCGGTGTAGGCTGGGCGCTGTTACGCATATATGCCCTTACACTGGTTGCACGTCGTAACAACTTGTTATGTCAAGAGTACTTTTCAAGAGTGCGCCTCGACGGGCCACTATTACGAACATCAAGATGGGTTCATGCTATCATGTCCAAGTCAAGTCAAGTTCAATACTAGCTAGTCATAAACATGCTCAAACTCTATCATGCTCAATATTAACAAGTTATCATGCTGGGTTGCTGCAAGTTAGGCCAAGTACAAGATGCATGCAAGGTCAAGGCATTACACTAAGAACTATATGAACAAGAATGGAGATATGGGAAAAGGGTGTCATGGCAAGAATGGCGCTGGACAAATGGCACTATGCCAAATAAGTTGGGTGGCACGGGGCAAGTGGCACTGGGCCAAGTGAGCTAGGTGGAGGGGGCAAGTAGCGCTGGGCCAGGTGAGCTAGGTGGCACAGGGCAAGTGGTGCGCTCTCTCTAGGATGGTGCGACGCCAAGAAGCACACGCGCACACGAGATGGCACAGCGCTAAAGAGCGCGCGCAACCGAGATGGCGTTGCGCTAATGAGCGTGCGCGCACGCGAGATGGCGCGGCCCTAGTGAGCGCACGGGCACACGATATGGCGCGACGCTAAAGTGCGCACGTACACATGAGATGGTGTGGCGCTAAAGAGCGCATGCACACACGAGATGGCGTGGCACTAAAGAGCGCGCGTGCATACTGTTCTTCTTTCCCATCCAACACCAAAAGCTTGGGTTGGACCCATGAACTTCAAAGGCCATAACTCCCTCAAAATAAGTTAAAATCTAACTTTTCAAAGATAAAAATTGGGTAGAACGAGATTTCCTACAACATGAAATAACTAGTTTTCAAAAATACCAAGTTTTAGTAGATCAAAACCAAGAAAAACAAGAAAAGATTAAAACTTAGATCTACAAAAATGTACCCAACAAAACCAAAAATGCCAAGTTCTAAAAAGACTTAGAATCTTGCAAAGAAGAGAATAGAACATTAAAACATGAGATCCATCATGAAGCAACTTGCACTTGCCTAGGGTTTCTTTGTAGGTGGGGAGGAGTAAATGAAGAAGAAGAGAAATAAATGAGAAGTAATGGAGGAGAGAGAGAGAGAGGAGTTGACTTATATATCAACCTCTCAATCTCAACCCAACCCAACCCAACCCAAACCAAACCAATAAAAGCCAGGCCAAGCCGCACCAAACTAAACCAAGCCAAGGCTAAGCATGTCAAGCCAAAATACGGGTCACCTGACAAAAGTTAGAAATTCGTACACGTATACTGAAAATACGTATAACGATAAATGGGAGTGACAGGTAAGTCCTTAAGGATTGGTGATAGGTATCAACGCTGCATATCATGCTTGGACCTATTAAGTGTTTGAAACTCATCCTAACCATATCACACCGAAACACTGTCACCATGGAGATGTGATATCATTGTACAACCTCATACAGCCTCTTGGGTATTAGTTTTGAGAATTCAATCTTAGGTCAGTGTTCCATATAGTCACTGAAGTCTAGCTTGTTCTACCCATTGAACTGATTTCTTGGGATCTCCAGTCAGACTCGGTTGGGTTGCCACTGCTGGTGACTTACTTATGGGCTTAACCCCATCCTCCTCGATGATTCTAGGATCAATGTCCTAGACATGCCCTTTGTCAAGTGGTCTGCAAGCTTCTTTCCTGACTTTATATGAACTACATATTTGTATAGTATGCTCTTTATTGACTTGAAGCGCATCTGTAGGTGCCTATTCATCTTAGCATTCATAAAATTATGCTTTAGTAGTTCAATAACAGATTTATTATCATAATTTATAAAAATTGCAGGAACATGAATATGATAAACAGGTATATGCATAATAAGATTTCTAACCCATTCAGCTTCTGTACGGTAGTGTTCAAAGCTATCATTTCAGAGTCTATTATACTCCTAGCTATGATAGTTTGTTTATATGAACCCTAGGAGATTGCAGCTCCTCCTAGAGTAAAAATATATCCACTAGTGGATTTTATATCATGTGAATTAGTTACCCAGTTGGCATCTCAATAACCTTCTACGATATCTGGATGTCTAACATAATGCAATTTATAATCTAGAGTAGCCTTAAGATATCTAAATACTATTTCTAGTGCTGACCAATGAGACTGGTATGGGTTACTGGAATATCTACTCAGTCTTTCAATAATAAATACAATATCAATTCTGATTCTGTAACGCCCCAGTCCCAAAATACGTAGGACCAAGTACGTGAACATGCCAGCTGCACATATACGAAAAATACTCCAATATATAAAATCCTCAAATATGCACATAAGCTGTAAACAAAATAACCACAGGCCAGTAATATATAATCTAATCTCATCACAGCTCAACACAGAAGATAATAGAGTCCAAATAAATAAGTAAAAGTATTAAAAGATAGCCGGGTGAACATACTCACTCCAAACAGCTATGAAAAATAGTCTCACAAGATCGAAGTCCGATCTCCACAAATAGAAAGAAATGAGATGCAAAAATATGTCCACTAATGTCTCAAATAAAGAATAGACTAGACATCAGTAAAGACTGCCTCGTCACCGATGTAGGATATCTCCAACGCCGCTCCGTACTCCTGTAGAAAATCGTCTAAAGCCGGAGAGATAACCAGGTCCTCAGGGGTCATAGCAAGATACAAGAAAACACCATGCCATATAAACTGTGATAATATAATAAGGAAAAAGATATGCATGCAATCGGGTTCCTGACCATTCTACTGTGAATATGCAGTTGAGATACAATCCTTCGACGCATGAGCCCTGGCTGTAAATGGAATCGGTATAGTTCCCATAAAGGGCACTAGGGGCCTACGTCCATAATGCTCTGGAAGCGTCAGAGGGCACCATGTGCAAGGGGCTACGTCCATAACGCTCTGGAAAACGTCAGAGGGCGCCTGGAGCCTGCGTCTCCGGAGGAGCGCACAGGTAATCAGGAAAGTACAAAGAAGCCCATACATCAAGTATTGTTCTCCCCACCCAATGTCTAGTATCATCATCTCCATGACTGATATGAACCTCTAGTAACAGCCAAGTCTTTTAACATGCAATACTATTGGCAGTTACTCCTATCCGTCGTACGCTCCATACGTATCGGTGGCCAGCCGACTACGCGGGTACGTGTCCTACATGTGACTCACATCACATGATACAACAAGTGTCAAGGTCGTATGAGATATACCAATACCTCAACATCAATGGGTGGTCACTAGACTAAGTCAATGCAAGAGAAATAAATAAGGCGAGGTAAACGACCGATAGAGTCGCTCGCACCCAAGTGTGACATGGACGCACAGTTTAAATACCAAGAAACAAAATACTGATAATAACAACTGAAAATAAGAAGTATAATAATCACAGAGTAAGGTGGCAAGGTATCTTGCCTGATGGTGCAAAGTGGCAAGTCCAGGTAATCACAATGTCAGCAAAGAAACGTCACAATCTCCAAACAACTCCGGACGCTAAAACAAATATCAAAAACACACTCGGTGTAAAAGATATACATAGGAAATGCCTGTCCAAAAGTCTAATTCTGGAACAGGGGGAAAATCATAATTTCGGGTCAAAACGATGTCCGCCGTTGGATCCGCTTTGCACCTAAACGTATGCCAAAGTCTATGGTCTCTAAAGTTGTCAAACTACATGTCTACGGATTCAGTTTGAGGAGAGGAACTCAACGGTATGTCCAGTTTTGGATTCCGATGAGCCGTGTACAAAATCGTCCGTTTGAGTGGGTCGTGGGCCAGCCAAAAATGGGTTCCGATTCGACCTTCTCAGAATCGAACCAAACTTGGAACACAGGACCAAAATTTTGATTCGGACCTGTTGGCGTAAGTTTTGTCTCGATTTGACGACTGTACACGAAGTTATGGGCAAGTTTGTAAAACACCGATACGGGGGTATCTCGACGGATACGTGTTGATTTCGTCGCGCACACGCGACGAAACCGAGTTCCGTCAGTTCCCACACATTCGCAACATCCATACGCGTCTTTTGATGCATATAGCGCGTGACCACATTGCCCGGTTCGTCGAGGCACACGCCATATCGGACAAATTTTAGAAAATTAATATAATTAAACACAGGTTTTTCCTCAACTTCAACATCAATCTACTCTTTACACACAAATCGAAACGACGATCCAGAAGATGCGTTGCGATCTTGGTTATATTATCTTTTACTGTTTTCAATTAGTTCCTATAGAACTTTACTGCACAGTAAGAAAATTGGCCGACAAGTTGTCGTTTTAAAACAGTTTTTAGCGTTACAGAAAATAGATTTTTGTTCAACTTCGTCTTGATTTTTCGAGCAAGTTGATGGGTTGTTTTCGAAATCCACCTGGAGGATCTCGAAGAGGGTCAAGTCTACTTTCCAGAATATCTACGGATCGAAAATCGGTGCTACGAGTAAAAAGTTACGTCGTAGGGAAGTAGGGTACCTTGAGTGGAAAAACTGCTCCGTGGGTGACGCGGGGCTGACTTCCGATGCTCCGTTCGTCGCGCACAAAGCTCCGTCGCTGGTGAAACGAATTCAAAGGCGAAGAGGGTATGATCAACCTCAACTTTTGTTTTGGAAGATTAGGGTTTTGAGGCTTGTGGAAAAAGTTATATATATATATCAAGTTGGTTCAAAAACCTAACACAAACACTATTACTAATAACCCCATTTGGGCCTTGCCCACGGGTTGCTATTGCTACGTGAGCATTGCTGCTGTGCATGGGATGGGGGGGGGGCCCGCCCACTTAAGTGGGTGGGTGCTAACTATATATATATATATATATATATATATATATATATATATATATATATATATATTTTTTTTTTTCCCTTTTCCTTTCCTTTTCTTTTTCCTTCACTGTGGTCGGTCCCCACATGGGCCGACCACCACAGCATCTTCCCTTTTTTTTTCCCTTTTTTTACTCTCTCTCTCTCTCTCTCTCTCTCTCTCTCTATATATATATATATATATATATATATATATATATATATATATATATATATATATATATATATATATATATATATATGGATATATATAAGGCATATAATCCCATAAATTTCAATAAATTGTAATTAAGTAATAAAAATCTTTACAATAATCAGAGACTATATTTAGTAGCACTTTAAAATATCAAGCACACAAAATCACACACATATTATATATATATATATATATATATATATATACCAACTAACTCTTTAATGCCAAATAATATATAAAAAAAATTTTAATCACTAAAAATAATTAAAAAATCTTGGGGGTTTACAGATTCTATTTGTTATACATAAGTGAACCTATCATCTGTGAAATCTTTGTTGTTCTACAGGAGAACCTTCATTCTTCTTGAGAATGATACTACTGTCAAGGAGTAGGGACAGGTTTCTTATCACAATACTCAAATTTTCTACCCATTTTCTCAATGGAGTGTACTAAGGATAGAGTATAACCCACTTTGGATTTGGACACTTGCATTCCCAAAATTAAGTTGGCTTCTCCTAGATCTTTCGTATAAAACTTTCTAGATAAATTAACTTTAGTGCTATTTATTAAGTCAAGGGAGGATCCTAGTATGAGAATGTCATCTACATACAAGCATAAAATAACATAGTTTTTACCTGTATTTTTAGGATATAAGTATTTGTCATACTCATTTGCTAAGAATCCAAATTCTAAAATCACTTAATCAAATTTGTTGTGCTACTTCTTGGGAGCTTGCTTTAGGCCATAAAGAGATTTTACTAATCTACAAACTTTTTTTCTTGACCCTTAGCAATAAAACCTTCAGGTTGCTCCATATAGATTTTTTCCTCTAAATCTCTATTTAAAAAAGTTGTCTTTACATCCATTTGATGGATTCAGCATGTCATGAATGGACGCTAAAGCTAGAAGTGTTCTTATAGAGGTAATCCTAGCTATATGAGAATAGGTATCAAAATAATCTAGTCCATTTTTTGAGTGAAACCTTTGGCTACTAATCTAGCTTTGTATTTCTCTATAGTACCATCGACTCTAAGCTTCTTTTTGAATATCCTCTTGCAATCTATGGGTTTACTACCTAAAGGTAGGTCTGCTAAAAACCAAATACTCCATGATGGAGTCGTACTCATTGTTGATGGCTTTTTTTCTAGAAAAGAGCATCGGAAGAAGATATTGCTTTTTCATAAGTTGAGGGATCACCCTCTATCAAGTAAGTGAAGAAACCCTCCCCTAAATGCCTTTCAATCCTGCCTCTTTTACTTCTTTTAAGTTCTATATGTTGTTCATCTTGTGAACTAAATGAATGAATATGAGAACTAGTAGAAGGGGTAAGAGAAGAGCTAGTGGGAGTGGAAGAAATTCTATTCTTAAAAGGGAATATATTCCCAAAGTAAACTGCATCTCTAGCTTCTATAATGGAGTTGTTAGAGATTTTATTTACTTCAGAATGAGTCACCAGAAATATGTTAGCATTGCTATCTAAAGCATAACCTATGAACACAGCATCCACAGTCTTAGGGCCAATCTTTCTCTTTTTGGATTCATGAATTCCTACTTTTGCTGGACATCCCTAAACTTTGAGATAATGGACCCTATGACTTCTACCTTTCCATACTTCATAAGGAGTCTTATCCTTTAATTTACTAGAAATCCTATTTAGGGCGTAGCAGGCTGTTAATAAGGCTTTACCCCACAAGTTATTAGGGACACCTGAGCTGAGAAGCATGACATTCACCATATTTAGCAGAGTGCAATTCTTTCATTCAGCAACTCTGTTTGACTGTGTTGAACAAGGAGCAGTTACCTCGTGAATTATTCTTTGTTCTTTACAGAAGTTAATTATTTCATTTGAGGTATACTATTTGCCATGATTAGATCTAAGTATCTTAATCTTTTTCTCTAATTGGTTCTCAGCTTCGGATTTATAAATATTGAATCTATCTAGAACGTCATCTTTGGTTTTGAGAAGATAGATATTACAATACTTTGAAAAATCATCTATAAAAGTGAAAAAGTATTTCCTACCGCCTCGGGTCAAATAACTCGAGGCTAGCGGCCCTCGTGACCCATCAGTCCACATAGCTCGAGGCTAGTGACCCTCGCGACACGACTACCGTAGTACGCAGTTACTACGGCTTTTGATTGGATAGCCCATACATCTAACTGTCCTCTCTCTTCTAAATGATATTGACCAAGTCATATCCATGACTTGTCCAGTTTGTAACTGTATGAGTCTCTAACACACTAGTCATAACAGTTACGTTCTAACCGTCACATGTCTTATACGTATCGACCGTAAATCGAATACGTGCGATCATGTCCTATATGCGACTCCCAATTTGTAAACACATACAACATAGTTAAAGGAGATATAATGTTATCCCACATTCATAAGGTATTCCGCTAAAACTAGGTCAATATGCATCGAATAAAATAAAGCAACGAAAAAAAAAGTCGTTTACACCCAAGTATGACTTGGATGCACAGTTTATAATATATGAAAAATAAAACAAATATGAAACAAAGTAAATAAATGCTGAAAATAAATATACTGGATAGTAAATATAGCAAGGTATCTTGCCTGGTGGTTGTTGGGTGTTTTGACGACGTCTGGTGGAATTCAACAAGTCAGACGAAGCAATACAAATGGAACTTCCGCAAACGTCTTTGGATGTTGAAATAAAATCACCAATATTTTCGGTATAAGAAAAAAGTCTAAGATCGCCTACCCATAAGTCCAGTTATGGACACATAGGTAAAACGGTAATCTCGAGTCAAAATGATATCTGCCGTTGGACTCGCTTTGAACCGAAAGCATGCCAAATCCTACGGTCTGTAAAGTTGTCAAGTTATAAATCTATGAGTCCGAATTGACGATACGAACTCGACCGTACGTCCAAATTTGGATTCCGGTGAGCTGTGCATAATTTTGTCCGTTGGATCGATTCGGGGCCTGCCAAAATAGCGTTCTGGTCGACCTTTTCAGAATCAGACCAAACTTGGCCCATATGACCAGAAAAATGATACGAGTCAAATGGGACAAGTTTTTTCTCGAGGTGATGAACGTGCATGAATTTGTAGGCTAGTTTGGAAAAGGACCTATATGGGGAATGTCGACCGATATGCCTCGATTTTGTCGTGCACACACAACCAAATCGAGTTCTGTCGAATCTCACACGTCAGTGAAGTCGATACGTATCTTTCGATGCTTTCGGTTCGCGACCATGTTGCCCGATTTGTCGGGGTAGATGTCGTATCAATTTTTTTTTTACTGTTTTAAAAGCGGTTTTTCTTGATTTTTGAAAACGAATTACTTTGCATATAGTTGGTAAAACAGAAACTATAAAAAGGATTTCAAAGAGCTACATGTTGTCTAAAACTGTGCTTAAATAATTTTCTTAAATTTTATATGGTTTGCCTTCCAATTTGGGTGTTAGGACTGTTCTATCCTCTATTTTTTAACAGATTTTCCATCAATATTTGAATCAATTTCCTGGTAAATCTAAGATATTATAATTAAATCTATTTGAAAGGTTTTGAAGTTGTATATGTTTGGTATGTACCTGAGAAATCCTCTCACGAAACTATGCAGCAATTACAGAGAAATAATAAGCCAATTCAACCTTTGAACACTACTGCTACTTCTGCTATGCTGTCCTGTTTGTGCTCGACCGCGTGGGTGGCTAGCTAGCCAGTCGGCGGCGGACGGTGGCAGCGCAGGCTGGCAGTTGTCGGAGAGGTTCGTAGGTTCTCGTCGAGGCTGTAGGATCACTTCGAGACTTCGCGTGATGGTATTGCTCGATTTTTTCCCAAAAATTTCATCGTTATACATTATGTATTTGTACAAAAATTTAATCGATTCCCGATTGGATGTCTTAGATTTTGATTAGGATTCAATCTAATCGGAAGAGAAAATGGTATAGCATTAAATAGGATTTGATTTGATCAATTTTTGGTTTAAAAATCGTGTGTATAAGTTGGGTTTAATGATCGGTTAACAGAGTAAGGCTTGTGTTGGGTTTGAAAGATTTGGACGAAGGTGAACAGTGCTCCACACTGTTCACAAGTCTCTCTTATTTTTTTTCCTCTTTCTATATATAAAAATAATATCAAAATACTCAATAGATAATAATTTTCAAAATAAATAATAATAATAATATAAAATACTCAATAGCTAATAATATTTCAAAAATTCTAAAAATCTAAAATAAAATTTTAAAATAATCTAACATATATTATATACATTTTTTTCTAAAAATTTCCCATTTCATATGTCATAGAGAAAATATTTTCTACCTATAATTTATTTAAGAAATATAATTTCTAAAATTCCAAATATAATTCTAAAAATAAAATAATAAATTATAAATAACTAATAATTATTTCTGTGAAAAATTTCTTATTTCCTAAAACATGTATAAAATATTTGCTATAAATACTAATCAAAATCACCTTTAACCATATGCTTAATTAGTCTATATAATTACAAAAACATATCTAAATAATATTGAATAATAAAAATAGATAAAATACCCTATTAGAGTCACATACATCACTATGAACTAGTTCTAGAAGGTCATAATTTCTTTCTACAGATTTGAAAGGTAGTCTAGAATGTTTGACTTGAACACAAATCTTACACTTGTGTTTATCATCTATTGGAGACTTAGAAATAAGATCTAAGTTCATCTTCCTTCTAAGAGAACCTAGATTTACATGACCTAATACACTATGCCAAATATTGGAAGATTCTATATTAGAAACAATAAGAGAAGAATCCAAAATTTTATTGATAATACTAAGGATATAAGATTATTATTTAAAAATCCCTTCCCAATAAATGACACTTTCTTAGAGAATACTACTTTATTGACTTCCATTACAATCTTGTACCCTGATGCTACAGAAGGGATCCACTAACTAATTTTTTTCTGACTGACGACACATGAAGTACATCATGAAGAGGCAGAATTTTTTTGATGTCATCTTCAAATATATTGTTCCTATTCCTACAATCTGTGCCATTGAGCCATCTCCTAAGGTTATGCCTCCTCCACCTGATTCCTGATAGTTTAAAAATCAAGAACGATCAAAAGAAACATGTATATTAGCTCCAAAATCCAACCATCAATCATCAACATGGTAAGAAATATTGACTAAAGGTTGATAAGTCATGGACCTGAAGGAACTGGAAGACCCATTCAGAATCATGTTAGCTTCTGGTTTGACCGAGCCTTTTCCCCTATAAGGAGTCTTGGCAGCTTCTTTCTTTCTGTGGAAGCAATCATAGGACAGATGGTTTGTTTTTCCACACACCAAACAAAATTTCTTCTGATCCTGAGTCTGACTGAAGTTTCTAGGTCTATAGTTTTGTTGGTGTAGATGGTTCTGGTGGTGAGGCTGAAGGTTCTTCTTCTTCTTGAAAAAGTTCTTCTTGGGTTTGAGATAAGGATTAAACTTGGGTTTGCCTTAGGATTCTATAAGGTTTACCTTAGCCTTAGACTCAAAATTATGTTTAGACCTTAACCTAATTTGTTCTTCTGTTCTAATTCTCTTTATAACTTGTGCAAAGGTATGGTCTTCTTGTATATGCATAAGTTCTTTAGCTGTATTAGACTAAGAAGGAGGGAGCTTATCTATCAGGCAAGCTATCTTATGCTCATTGGAGAAGGTTATGCCTTTGGCTTGAATATGCCTAAGATATTCTTGGAATTCATGGATTTGATCATTCATAGATATAAACCCTTGAACCTAATTATTTTCCTTTAGTGAAAATTCCTCTCCTTAGATATATAAACATGTAAATACTAAACTAAGTTAATATTAGGAAGATGGGTTTTTATAAAATCCAAACGATTGAGGGCTTTTAGTGCAAATATCCTAAATTTAAATTCTCCTTAGCCGATGACTTAAAACCCATGCTCTGTATTCGAATTTGAATCCAATTTAAATTCGATCTCCTCTAATCTTCTTAGGATTAGCACCAATCAAAAATTCTGTGTATATAAGGAGAAAAAGAGCTAACCGATCCTTTTTCCTTTCCTCTCTACCGAACCTTAGTTCTCTAATACCTATACTTCTTCCTCATCGCAAGAGCAACCGAGGAGGAAGCAAAGGAAACAGCCGAAACCCCTACATCCGACTCTAATAGATAAACTTATTCTTCCTTAAAAACTTGTAAACTCTGTCATGAACAAAATATAAGATTTGGGATTAGTAGGTGTTTGATGTAATTCCTAGAAGGGGACTAATGGGGAGTAGATTAGGGCATCAAACTATGAAGATGCCTATAGTTTTTTGTGTACGAAGGGTTGTGTGCGTATGTGTTGATCGGTGCAGTCAAGAGAGTATGGATGTATTAGGGTGCGGGGACATATGATGATATGTCCACTTGTGTTGGGGTATCGAACTGAGTATGCAACTAGGTATCATTTGATGTACATGACCTTAATATGGCTATTTGAAACCTGTATAGCTTAGTGCATAGTTGTATAGTAGGTGTGTACAGGTTGAAGTATCGGATTGTGGGTTTTGGGGATTAAATTTACATATGTGTTTAACTGGGGAGTTGGGAAAGAAATAGAGGTTGTGGGTGTTTCTCGCTGTGCAGGAACCATATACCGTGTGCATATATGTTTCTTGTATATGCACATAGGTACTTGGCATCATACATGAGTGTGCCATAAGTGCCTATTTGTGTATGCGAGGTAGTTCGTGTGTAAAGGTGCAAAGGGGGTGTCAAGCCTATGGGAGTATACTGCTGTAGGCAAATAGATACATAGCAGCAGTACCCATGTGTTTCCTTGGGCTGAATGTATCAAATATTGTATATGTGCGTATCAGATCCTAGCTAATATAGATGAATATCAGGTAAACAGGAAGGCATGCAGAAATAGAAATTGGGGTCCATGTATGAGCAGTGGGGTGTATAAGGTCCCTGTACAGAGCCTATGACCAATGTGTCATTCATGTGGCAAGCCTACGATTAGGAGATTAGATTAGCTAACTGCAAATGTGTGGGTGACAGAAGGAGGGGGGTGCACATGTGTGCATCCCAGGTATGATGTTGTAAGTACCAATCTAATAGTAGTGAGTCAAAAAGGGTATCAACAAGGGTTAAATATTGGTAAATAGCAATTGGGTTACCAGTTAAGTGGACTACAATGAACAGAGGCAGTTCATGTAGTGCCCCGCTTTCGATAGGCGACGGACTTCATAATATGCTTGCGCCAAGTCAGATCGGTCGAGAACTTAGATGGCCATCTGACTCGATCGCTGAGCTTGGTAAACGATAACACCTTGCGGCATCGATCGAATCGATTTGGACGGATGTTACGAGAATCGATCCAACTAATGGAACGACTTCTATTGGAATAAGTCCTAGATGCAGCGGGCTGCGTCTCGGCGAGTGAACTCTATATAAGAGTCCCTTCGACGGGACCGGACCGCTGTATGGTTTTCTTGGAGCTTTTGCCGCTTGGTTTTGATGAAGTACTTTCGCATTATTTTCTAAATGCAATCTACGAATTTTGAAGCGAAGGAATAAAGAAGGAATCCTAACTAAGTGTTGGTGCCTTTGCAGGAGCTCGCGTAACTAAAGCTTGAACGTTGCGAAGCGCTTCGACGGTCGGTACGATCAAAGAACTTGGTGGATGATTTAGACCCTTCTTTTCTACTCTGTCCCGCAAACGAAATTCCTTTGCCTCGAATTCATTCAAATCGACGATGCCAAGTTAAATGCATGCCAATCCACTAAAGTCAAAAACTCGAGAAAAACGTATCGATTTAGAGGAATCTACTCTAAAAATACAAGTTTCTCACATAAACGAGAAAGTTTAAGGTTCTAGTAAAAAGATAGACTATTTCACGTGCTGCAAAATAATATGAAACGTCGATCGTGGGTTATGATGCCTCGAGCAATTTGGTGCCTACGAGACGCTAAATTGGGAGTATAGCTTTGGGGAAAATGAGTCGTTGCATGAGTTGGGAGAAATGATAATGTCGTTCAATACAGTCCGCGCTATACAAATCTGTTTGCATATATTAAACTGTTCACGCATTGGCATGGTCATGGACAGCTTGTGCACAAGTTTGATTTTCCTCGAATCGGTATCCAGAGCATCGGAATCGAATCGACCTAGGGGGAATGAATAATCGTACTTCGGTACTGATATATTACGGGACCGTCAGTCAGGCTTGCAACCTAGACTGAACGGGCCGAAATGCTGTTGAGATAGTCCCAAGTGGTGTGTAATACCAGTTTCCGCACATATGAGATAGTAACATGCTCAACTATTGTCTTATACATGTAGTAAGTATTATCTCTATTTTTATGCAGGGACGAGCACGACCGTGGTAAGAACTGTGAATAATCGCTATATTTTACTGTATGCTTTATTACTTCAAAGATGGCTATCAATATGAACTGAATTCATTTGTTCTAAATAGAAAGAAAACTCTAAAGCATGCCTACCCTAACAATCAGAGTCGGTTTAGACGAGTGGGTTCGTCTCGTCCACTTAGCAAGTGTGGTAATCCCCTCCCCTAATTCCCCAGGTGCGGGAGGAGCTCTAAACTGAAGCTGAAGTGCGAAGAGGCATTTTAAAGCTCTTTCTATACTGAAGTATTTTGAAGCCAATTCAATCGAAGGCTTATGTATAAAGGGGTGAATGTATGGAACGACAAGTGTTAGTTCAGGCAGCTTGTCGAGTATGTTTCTTTTGTTTTCAATCAATATAGCCGCAACATCCAATATAATTACGACTTGTACTTCGTTACAAGCTATAAATGAAAAATATATTTCTATCTTCCTATACTGCATCTCAATTCAATATGATTTGTGAAGTTTTAACTTGGTGTTTCAATATAATAATCAACGTAACGTTCTTGCCTTGTACGAATGCAATTCCAGACTCGTACGGGTTCACGCCTTAGCAAGGACGATCGATTCGACAAAATAATATCGAAAACGAACGGTTTGTCGACTCGGGGCATGACAGTTCATATAGTTAGAAGAATACGAGTTTGAGCAGAAACTACAAGGCAGTGAACCCCAGTATTGCCACAGGACAACCATAGGATGGAAATCCATTGGTTATGAACCATTTTTGGAACACAGAGCCACCAATTACTATACAACCATCTATGCGAAATAAATCCTAGTACAGAACCTTAGAAGGAATGGGTAGGTATAACAACAGGAATAAGGGTTCTTGTAACCTGGGGACACCAACAAAGGAAATTGCACATAGTACACAGGGAATTCCTTGTGCAAATGCAAGTGTCAATGGTTACTATGTGCATAGGGTATAGATGGGTATGTGTATTAGGCTCGTGTTTAACAAATTTAACAATAGTTGTGGCAGTATAGGGAGTGGCTTCCCTCAACATGGGTAAATGGGTTGAATGCAAAGGGATAGGAGTTTGATTGTTTAAGTGTGTATCATGTGTATCAGGGAACAGAGAGTAGAGTGTAATAAAAATAATGGGTCTGTGAGTGTGTATAGATGTAGGTGTGCGTTGATACGATGTGTCAAGGACTAAAGAGTATTCAAATTAGCATGTACAGACGTATCAAACCACAACTATAGGTGTTATATAGGTTGTAGGGAATAAACATATATGTATAATTTGATAGCAGCAGTGGCATTAGGAAAAGGAAGACTACAAGACACCAGTGACAAACTGAACTAGGGTGTACATGATTAAGGGGAAAGAATGAAACAATATGTATCAGGGATATGGGGTTACCTATATGACTAGTTATGTGGTAAGGGATTTACACATGATTGACAGGGAATTCAGATATGGAATTATAGTGTCAAATAGCATAAAGTAATCAGATACTAGGCTGTCCTTTAGTAGGTAAATGTGTAGGGAATGATAGATACATGTGTAATCCATCAGGGATGCATATGTGTGTTAGGAGTATACTTTGGCAGGATACATGTGTATCAGTAAAATAAAAAGGGTCATATGTGTTGTCTAGTGAGAAGGTAAAGTATACATTGTGTAGGTAAGAGTCAGTAAATAGACTAGAACAAAGTACATGGATACCATAGAGGGTATCTTGGTGCATAATAACAATAGTTATCAAGATTGGAATATATATATGTATAAAGGGCTATATGGGTATGAGGTTGGTAATGTAGGATATCTCTAAAATATAGGTAATGTATAGGAACTATACCAGTAGATGTATTGAGACCAAAAGCCCAACTTATTTAGTATAAAGCCCAAATGGTTAGGCTAGATCTAGAAACCTAATAACCAAATAGATAATTAATTTGATGTCTATTTACCTATTGACATTTCAAATTTATAAAATAGGTTACTTAGACGCAAGTTTGGCACCGGACCCATACCAGCAGCTCAGGACACCAGGCGAGTACATTTATTATTTATTTTCAATATTGTTAATTAATATATTACATTATTTCAGTTATATGATACTTGATTCATGACACGCTCGTTATACGGTAGCACTTCATGTCCTCTTTTTCATATCATGCCATTTATCTCGTATATTGTGTCGGGACGGGAAAGTACTAAGTAGATGTGTGATCAGACCTTAGACCTTATTTTATTTTTCTGCACAGTAGACCTTGAGGATGCAAATCCTAATGTTGACCTTATGGTGTAAATGTCCCAGATCGATCACATATCGAAAGAGTACGTCAACACACTTAGAAAGTTATGTTTTCCTACTTCACTCATTACATATTGTTATATATTTTTTTGCCTGTTATTCCTCATGTTTCCTGTTACAATTGTCATTGATATTCTCATCATATATTTGATGACTAACTATTGTCTTATAGTCCTTATCATATATTTGGAACTGCACATAATGAATTGTACTCGTTCCATCCTGACTGGATAAACATTTTAGGTGAGAATGACGAGGACGGATACCCTATGCACTATAGCCCACGTATAAGGGAAGTATAGCTAAGCCTGACCTTACGTCACATTAGGAGTTTGCAGCACCTGACCCAGCTGCCTTTTCTTAGTTAGATTAGTTTTAGTTTGTGGCCGGATTTGTCTCAGGATTTAGTTGATACTACTATCTGACGTTTGATTGGACATGTAGTTATGGAGTTTATTTAGTTTATGGATTTATGACTTTATATTTCTTTTATATTTATATTCTATTGTACGATCCTTGTTAGAGCTGTGATTGAGTATTGGTTTGATGTTATTATCCTTCCAAGTGGAGTGTATATCTTGTGTGGGTTGTTCATCATGATTTGATTATACAGCATTCTACTGCCAGCTCTGCGGCGTAGACTGGACGTGTCCATGATTCATGCCCAAATTCTGGATGCAGATCGTGACAATAGGCTTGTCATCTACTATGAAATACCTATTGAAGGTGGAGGAGTTGAATCTTTCAATTCCAACATCATCACAACCATATTCTTCTTCCAAAGTATTCCAAAGTTCTTTAGCGCTCTTATATTCAAAGAATATATCATAAAGTGATTCAGACAATGCGTTAAGAATTCTATGGAAGCAATGGTAGTCAATTTTCTTAGGACTTTTGGGTTTTGAGGGGCTAGAGAATTTGGACACTCCTATATCAGACACAGTATCATCGGAGTTGTTTCTTATGGGTATAGATCCATCAGTAGCCGAGATTAGTCCTAAAGTGGTGAGCCAAAATTTTATCTAACTCTGCCACCTTTTGAAGAAGGAGCCATCAAATTTAGCTGGCTTAGCAGTGGAAGTCTCTTCTTTACCCGTCATATTGTCTACTGAGATATCAAAAGGTCTGCAGAAAATTGAATTTACTCAATAAGGGTGACTAAGGTTCTAAAGTAATAGTGATATTGCTAATCAGCCTCAAGAAATCTTTAGTTGTTTCAAGTTTTGATCAACTTGGGTTAGTTGTAGGGGCAGGTTCCCAGCTAGCGGAAGTCCACTGTGGACGATTAAATACCGTGTCGCTTAAGGCTATTTATGTCCGGTTGAAAGAAGGACCCTTTCAGTTTGTTCCCAAATTTATCTTTATTTTTTAGAATTTTAGATTTAAAGGTATTTGCAATATTACTAAACTATTTCTTTACCTAAATGGTTTGAAGATGCCAACTTAATAGTTTGTATGTATTGATCTGCAGCACTAGTCTTAACACAAGCTTACAAAATATAGTTTGTAACTAAAGTCTAGTTAGAACTATACAAAAGTGCAGATTTTGCTAACAGCTCTAACAGTGTTAAAAAATTTGTTAACAGTAAAAGTAAGTAACTTTTTTTACTATACTACCAATAGCAAAATTACAGCACAAGGTTTAAAATATTATGACTAACTAGTGTCTATCAACAATAGTTAATCACTATCTTGCTACAAATAGATTAACGTGTAAAAATGATAACTTATGGTAACGTGTGCTGATTTGTGTGTTCACACGTATATTAGCAAGGGCTTGAAGTGTATTAACAGAAAGCAGAAACAAAGACTTAACAAGAGGATTAATTAAAAAAGATCAACTCTTAGGGTCTGCTTGACAATTATGGGGGTAACGGTTATAGGGTGTTTTTAGAGTAGCAGAAATGAACGGGAATAAGCAGTCCAATTTTTGGTGGCTTTAAGTAGCAGTTTTTAAACCACTCCAATTCATGCTTGGTAATTCACTAACCAGCGGTTATGAAAATTTTCTACAATAATAAAATTTCCTTTATGTCCATATATAAATAAAAGTTATTCATGATAAAATATGGGTTTATAGACGTGAAGGTAACCCCTACATCAAAAAGCATTTCCTACATTAATTCTTATCGCCAAATGTTTGCATAGTAAAGGTGAGTCGATGAAGGCAATATAATAGCATCTTTAGTTATTCTCATATTCTTCAACATCTGCTAGCACAACAAATGAAATGACACTCACTAGCACAACAAATACATTTTTAATAAAAATACAATCTCAAATTAGACTAGTGTAAAATTCCTAAGACCAAAAATGTCGTAATAGCAAATAAAACAAATGTTAGAGGCCTAATTAATTTGTCGCATCTTGAAGCATCTTCATTAAGAACCTTTACACAATTCTAATTTGAACTAGTGCATGCAGTGGACCGTTGTGTCAAAATAAATCCAACTAGTAGGAGATACATAAGGATATGATGTTGACAATTGATGGTGCATTGGGTCAAATCACAAGGGTTGACCATCTACAAATCCAAATTGTTGAAATCACATACTTTACCTCAAATATAGCAACAACAAAATTAATTAGCAATTGAAAGCAAACAATAACAAATAAAAGTTCAATATAAAAGATAAGAAAGATACATGCATGTATTGTAGCCATATAGGCATGTTGGAAATAATGATGCATGCATGTTTTATGGGTCAGTTGGCATATAGGAAAAAATGATGCATGCATATGCATGTATTGTGAGGGAAGAATGATGCATGTGCGTGAGTACATTTGTATGCATGTATTGTGTATTATGGGTCTGTTGGGCATGTAGGGAAGATTTGTGTGTAATACCCATGAACATCGGGAAGAAAGTTGGACAGAGTTAATAACTAACCGGGAATACAGCAGCGGGAAGAAAAGAGCAGCCGCGGGAAGGAGCCGCAGGAAGGAAGAAAAGAGAAACACACAAAGGAAAAAAAAAAGGGTTTAGTTATTACTAGTTATATTTATATATTTTTGGTGAGGATATAAACGGAATAAAATAATAAAGCCATCCAAAATCCAACGATTTGGGGTGTTTATAAAGACACCCAAAAATACATTACACCGATTTTGGGAGATTTTTGAGCCGACCATATCCAGTAGCTAAAAATTAACAAGCATGGGTTTTCATAAACATTCGATTTAAAAACACCCCAAAGCCGGTATAAACACCATTACCAAGCAGACCCTTAGAAAGATAGTCAAAAATATTCTTTTTCCTTTTCTGTAAACCTGTAAATAAAGTTGGAACAAAGTTTAGTATTATCGGCCTTTGAGAAAGTCGCGCACGACGCATTGTCTAAGAGTTGATTCGAGGTATATGTGCAGACTGTTCTTGAATGTTGCTAGTGGTAAAATTTTCGTGCTACCGGCTTCTCGTCGTTGTACACAACTCAGAAACAATAACTCGAACTTAGTCCTTGCCCAGAGCACGAAGAAAAGTACAGTGTTTTGAATTGAATGAGAGAGAAGGCATGAGATTTTTTTAGTAGAGAATTTACACCTCAAGCCAAGTAAAAAAAACAAAAAATAATAGAACTATATATATAGCCATAGAGCCCACCAAATTTTATATCAATTAGCCAGAAATGGATGGTACTCCAACGTTAGTAAAACCAAACGTTCATGAGGCAAAATAACCAAATAACGGAGGTGAGACTTGGTTTTTGGTTTGTCGAGTCAAACTATGCAACAGATACAATATAGCACGATGCCAATTTTGGAGTATCTATGCTTCCTAGGCCTTGCATGTATGTACATCCGACTACTCTCTTTCCGATTCATTAGTACAGTTTGAAAGGCCAGGATACCTGCATCTAATAATTAGTAACACATGTTTTATCTATCTTCGAAAATTGATGCTTAGATCAGCATTTGCACATCATGAGTACATAATTGAAATATTGAAATAATATGAGTACATTTTAGGTAAGAATTTAGCATAAAGTTTGAACATATGCATGTTAAAAGCCACTCAACACATCCTTGACATATATCTATTATATGGTTCCAATACGAGAATTTCTGATTGATGTTATAATTGTTGGTGTTTTTGCCTTTGGACTAGAAAAGATAGTCCCACATCGGCTACACCAAATGGTGAGTATCTCAATATAATGCATTGCTTGTGTTGAGGTGTGCACATGAGGTGTAGTGGGGCACAAGTTTGTGCCATGTGGAAGTATTTTCCTAGAAGGAAAAAGGATTAAATCCAACAAGGATGCAAGTTAATTTTTGTTGTGCGGACTCGGACGCGGACTCCAAGATGTCTCGTGCATACACGGGAGGGTTCGGGGGGTAGGCGTGGACTGGCACACTTCTATGCTGATTGTGGGATGATCTAAAATATCAAACTCTATTTTTGAGTATTGGTATTTTAGTCCCACATCGGATAGGAGAAGAGGTGAAGTCTCAACTCCACTCTATAAATAGAGCCCCTTGGCCTCCTTTGAAAGATGCACCAAGAAGAGAGTTGAGGGAGTCTATTAAGTCCAGGAAGCCCGTTCAAGTCTCAAATATTGACTTACGAGCGTTCCAGAAGTTCTCCTGAACTTGCTGGTTCCTGGGAGCTTATCCGTACTGCGGGTATAGCTTTGAGCGCCGGTGTTCAACACCCCAGCGAGATCCGCTCTTCTTCTTCCTTCCTCTTTCTGTTGCCTTCGAGAATCTGAGACTCAACTGTTGTTGATCATCTCTTGTTGCCTTCGAGAAACCGCTATTGCAAACGCGATTCGATTTTTTTTAATCGTTTAGGCTACGCAATCAGCATTATTTGTATCTCTTTTTTAGGGATTGCAACTGCATTATTTGCATCTCTTTTTTAGGGATTGCAACTGCATTCTTTGCATCTCTTCTTAGGGATTGCAACTGAGTTTTTCCATCGATTGTTTGCAAATAGACTAACAATCTCAAAGCTATACGATTCGATGGAAAACACTCGTGCTTCGCTTGTCGATACCGGCTTTAACAAGTTGGAGAAATTCGACGGCGAACACTTCCAGATCTGGAAGCGAAAGGTGACTCTGAACCTTCAACTCGTGGATGTTGATCACGTGTTGGATGAGGAAGAACCAATCGTTCCAGCAACAGGATCTGCTGCTGTTCTGGCCGCTGCTACGAGCAAGCAGACGAAGTGGAAAAAGGATAACAGCATATGCAGGCTGCTGATCCTGAATTCCATAGAAGACTCTCTGGCCGAGTCCTACACAAAGAGGACTTCTGCCAAAGAGATCTGGGAGTCCGTGGGGAAGCTGTATGACGACGACGAGGCCCGGTCGAAGATGTTCATGGTTGAAAAATACCACAAATGGGTCTTTGAAGACGAGAAGACCATGCTGCCCCAAGTGAAAAAGTTCCTGAAGCTGCGCCAGAAACTGGAGGACGATAGCATGCCCCTCGTCGACAAGTTCGTCGTTGGAGGGATCGTGGCAAAACTTCCTCTAGGATGGAGCAACATCTATGCAAGGATGCATAGGAAGAAGATGGAGATTAGCCTGGATAATCTCCTCAGCGAGATTCATGTTGAGGACGAGATGCGCTCTCAACAGAAGTTGGACACCCTGTCCAAGCAACTAGCAACGGCGAATCTGGTTCAAGCCACCAGAGAGAACAAAGGGAAGCAGGCGGCTTCTCACCACAAGAAGAAGGACTTCTCGAATCTGAAAGTGAAGGGTCCAGGATTCAAGCAACAGAAGTCCAAGTCCCATGTGACTTGCTTCAACTGTGGCAAGAAGGGTCACTATAAAAGTGAATGCAAGTCCAAGCCCAAAGAGCAAGGTGAGCCTAACAAGGTTTCTTTGGTTACTAATTAGGTTGCCATGATAGCACAAGTTGCAACTGTGGGGGCAGACTTGGACTGGTGGATAGACACTGGCGCGACATGTCATGTCTGTTCAGACAAGGACTGGTTCGTCTCCTATGAGCCTACTTCCGAGAAAGTCATGATGGCGAACCAGGCACAAGCTGAAGTACTGGGGATCGGGACGGTGGAGCTGAAGCTTACATCGGGGAATATTCTGACGCTTCAAGGTGTGAAGCATGTTCCTGCAATCGCAAAGAACCTGATCTCTGGGAGCCTGCTCTGCAACGCAGGCTTGAGGATGGACATCAATGCTGGCCAAATGGTGATGTCCAAGAAGGGTACTTTCTTCGGGAAAGCTTTTCAGACTGAAGGAATGTACAAAATTCAGCTTGTTGTAACCCAGCATAATAATGTCAATGCTATCACTAGTTTGAATTACTCTCTTGAGTTGTGGCATAATAGACTAGGACATGTTCATTGTAAGCGAATAAACAAAATGTCTAGTCTAGGACTTATCTCCAAGTGTGGGGATAAGGTAGAGAAATGTGAGATATGTGCTCAGACGAAGATCACTAGGAAACCCTTCCACAGGGTCCATCGAAGCACAGATCTTCTGGAGTTGGTTCACTCAGATATCTGTGACTTCAAACAATTCTCTACAAAGGCCGGGATGAAGTATTTCATTACTTTCATCGATGACTTCTCCAAGTATGCCTTCGTCTATTTACTCAAATCTAAAGACGAAGCATTCGAGAAGTTCAAGGAGTTCAGGGCCGAGGCTGAACGGCAAACTGGACAACAACTCAAGAGGCTGAGGAGTGATCGAGGTGGGGAATATAGGTCTCATGAATTCTCATCATTCTGCAAAGAACATGGAATCATCAACGAGACGACGGCTCCGTATTCTCCACAATCCAACGGAGTAGCAGAAAGGAAGAACAGAACGTTGACAGAGATGATGAATTCTATGCTATTGACTGCGGGTCTCCCAAAGTGCTATTGGGGAGAAGCTGCATTAACGGCCACTTTCATTCTGAACAGAGTGCCGTATGCAACTTCCGACATAACTCCTCATGAACTCTGGTTCAAAGTCAGACCCAACCTGAATGTCATTCGAGTGTGGGGGTGCCTGGCTTATGTGAAGCTCCCGGATCTAAAGATTCAGAAGCTGGGGACAAGGACTACTAAGGCGATCTTCCTGGGGTATGCCGAGAAGAGTGATGCTCGGAGATTCCTTGATATCGAGTCAAATCATATCATCGAATCTCGCGATACTGAATATTTTGAAGAAACGTTTGCAAGGCACAAGAACATTGTTCTCACGGGCATTCCGGAGAATAATGAGGGTGCGGAGCAGACAGAGATCTTTATCGAACCAGTAGTCCAAGATGGAGTTGTTGTCGAGGAGACACAAGCTGAGCCAGAACTCACTGAGCCGTCAACTAAGCGAGCGAGGAGGCCGAAAGACTTCGGAGATGACTTCGTCACCTATCATGTGGAAGCAGATCCGCTTACCTATGATGAGGCGATGAAGACCAGAGATGCTATATTCTGGAAGGAGGCGATTGACAACGAGATTGACTCAATCACCTCCAATAACACATGGGTATTGGTCGACCTACCAGAAGGAGCAAGACCCATCAGATGCAAATGGATCTTCAAGAAGAAGATGAAAGCAGATGGAACCATTGACAAGTTCAAGGCCAGGCTAGTGGCCAAGGGGTTTGCTCAGAAGCAGGGGATCGACTACTTTGACACTTATGCTCCAGTAGCTCGGATGACAACTATCAGATTGTTAATTGCTTTAGCAGCAATACACAAGCTGGTGATACATCAGATGGATGTGAAAACGGCATTCCTTAATGGCGAGCTGACCGAAGAGATCTACATGCAACAACCAGAAGGTTTTGTCGTCAGAGGTCTGGAAGACAAAGTCTGCAAGTTGATGAAGTCTCTGTATGGTTTGAAGCAAGCTCCCAAAATGTGGCATGAGAAGTTTGACAAGGTGATAAGGTCAAATGGCTACAGGGTCAGTGAAACAGACAAGTGTGTCTATACGAAGTTTGCTGACGGAAGAGGAGTAATCGTTTGTCTATATGTGGACGACATGCTAATCCTAGGTACGGATTTAAGCTGCGTCACAGAGACAAAGAAATTCCTCTCGACCAAGTTCAGTATGAAGGACTTGGGGGATGCCGACGTAATCTTGGGGCTCAAGATCATCCGGACAGGCACTGGAATAGCGCTGTCACAGTCTCATTACATTGAGAAGATGCTCTCTCGCTACGGGTATCAAGATCTTCCTATTATTGATACACCGTACAGGAGTGATCGGAAACTGGAGCCAAATTCGAAGGAGAGCGTCAGGCAGTTGGAGTACGCTAGCGTCATCGGAAGTTTGATGTACGCTACTACTGCCACAAGGCCTGACATAGCCTTTGCAGTGGGAATGTTGAGTCGATTTACGAGCAATCCAGGCGTAAAGCATTGGAAAGCTGTGAAGCGTGTTATGAGATATCTCAAGAAGACTCAGACATATGCACTATACTACAGCGGAGATCCGTCAGTAGTGGAAGGCTTCAGTGATGCTAGCTGGTGTTCAGAGGTGGAGAGCGAATATTCCACAGGTGGATATGTGTTCGCCATGGGTGGAGCTGCTATATCGTGGAAGTCGAAGAAGCAGACTATGTTATCTCGCTCCTCCATGGAATCTGAATTCTTTGCATTGGACGCTGCAGCAGATGAAGCAGAGTGGCTTCGGGAGCTCATGTATGACCTTCCAATGGTTGGGGCTCAGATACCGGCGATTCCGATATACTGTGACAACCAGGCGGCAGCAGCAGTGGCATCAAATGAACTCTTCAACGGGAAGAAGAGGACTGTGCGGTTGAAGCACAAAGCAGTGAACGATCTCATAAAAAGGGGCGTCATTGCAGTGATCGATGTTCGGAGTCAGGAAAACCTGGCGGATCCGTTCACGAAGGGTCTCAAGCGTCAGCTGGTCGAGGACACAGCAAGGAAGATGGGCTTGAAGGCATTCTAATATTGTGTCATTATAATCCTATCAATAAATTTTATGTTATTGGTTCAAAGAGAAATCTACCAGATATCTAATTTTTTGATTCAAGGGAGGACTATTGACTGGAAAAATATTAGTTAACAGTGGGCACTTGTTCTGCGGAACATGTAAGGGTTTCGGACCCAGAACCACTGTTGTCTACTATGAATTTTCTACGGAAAATTGATCCTGTGAGAAGGATGGCATAATGCCTTAATGAGTTCTCAGACTGAGTGAAGGTCTGTTATGCTTTACAGGAAGCATGGTGGCGCAACAACCACAAAGGAGTGTTACAACTCTATGCTACAGTGGGGTGACTCCACCATGAGGTTCCCAGGTAGGGGTAATGCCTCGGCTTTGTTAGCCAAGTTACAGGCGGCGTAGCACCGCATATAGACAGGTAGCCTAATGTTGCATAATCGTAATAAAGAGATGTAGGCAGCACTACAAAGAGGCCGGTGTCCTCATGTTACAGTGGTATGACACCACGATGAGGTACCCAGGTAGGGGTAAAGCCTCGGCTTTGCAAGCCATGTCATAGTGGCGTAACACCACAAGGGAGCGCAAGGCTTCATGCTGGGTAGTTTGGCACTACAAAGAGGCTTGAGACCTCATGCTACAGTAGTATGACACTACGATGAGGTTCCCAGGTAGGGGTAATGCCTTGGCTTTGTCAGCCATGTCATAGCGGCGTAGCACCGCAAAGAAGCACAATGCTTCATGCCAATGACTCTTTATATAGAACTCACCTACAGTGTATGGACAGAGATATCAGGCCGTCTCTTGAGGGTAAACTTGTAGACGCCCAAAAATTATACACTGAAACCAGGCTGGCACAAGGCCTTCAATGTGCAGCCAGAAGCACAGTTGATGTCACTATGTGAGTAGGAAGAATTGCAGTTATGGTGCAGAATTCAAGGCTTAGTCCATTCTTGTATCATGCTGTTATTTAACCTATGCGGGAAGATTCAAGTCGTAGCGACATCTCTCCTAATGCATGATGGACAATCACTGTGGGGAACGCTCAACCCATATATTGAGATATGTGGGGGATTGTTGGTGTTTTTGCCTTTGGACTAGAAAAGATAGTCCCACATCGGCTACACCAAATGGTGAGTATCTCAATATAATGCATTGCTTGTGTTGAGGTGTGCACATGAGGTGTAGTGGGGCACAAGTTTGTGCCATGTGGAAGTATTTTCCTAGAAGGAAAAAGGATTAAATCCAACAAGGATGCAAGTTAATTTTTGTTGTACGGACTCGGACTCGGACGCGGACTCCAAGATGTCTCGTGCATGCACGGGAGGGTTCGGGGGGTAGGCGTGGACTGGCACACTTCTATGCTGATTGTGGGATGATCTAAAATATCAAACTCTATTTTTGAGTATTGGTATTTTAGTCCCACATCGGATAGGAGAAGAGGTGAAGTCTCAACTCCACTCTATAAATAGAGCCCCTTGGCCTCCTTTGAAAGATGCACCAAGAAGAGAGTTGAGGGAGTCTGTTAAGTCCAGGAAGCCCGTTCAAGTCTCAAATATTGACTTACGAGCGTTCCAGAAGTTCTCCTGAACTTGCTGGTTCCTGGGAGCTTATCCATACTGCGGGTATAGCTTTGAGCGCCGGTGTTCAACACCCCAGCGAGATCCGCTCTTCTTCTTCCTTCCTCTTTCTGTTGCCTTCGAGAATCTGAGACTCAACTGTTGTTGATCATCTCTTGTTGCCTTCGAGAAACTGCTATTGCAAACGCGATTCGATTTTTTTTAATCGTTTAGGCTACGCAATCAGCATTATTTGCATCTCTTTTTTAGGGATTGCAACTGCATTATTTGCATCTCTTTTTTAGGGATTGTAACTGCATTCTTTGCATCTCTTCTTAGGGATTGCAACTGAGTTTTTCCATCGATTGTTTGCAAATAAACTAACAATCATGTTATTACTGAAGTAGATACGAACCTTTTTCCAGTCAATAACTTCACCTTAAGTAAACAATATGCACCACTACCTACATACAAACGAAACACAGATTTTGGCTGAAGCCGAGTGACCCTTATGGTCAGCGGTAAGAGATATAAAAACTCTGGTTGGGTGTCTGAAGATCAGTGGATCGAGCCATGGAAGCGTGCAACGTAAAAAAAAACATAAAGTAGGGTGAGAAATCTATTAACATGTTTGTAGGGTGAGAAACCTATTAACATGATTGTAGGGTGAGAAATCTATTAATATATATATATATATATATATATATATATATATATATATATATATATATATATTATATATATTTTTTGAACCCCCCTATTTTATTAATCAAGGCTCAAAATGCCGAAGCCATGTATACAAGGCACAAAAAGGAAAGCCTATGCAAGTATACAACAAAACGGAACGACGAGAGGGGGGGCTGTTCTGCCGCCCAGAGGATGGAAGGCCGCCCAGGGCTAGGGGTGGATCGAGGACCAGAAAGCTTTCGGACTATGGTTGCACAGGGTGCTCCGTTTATGACATTGGCGGAAGACTTCCTGGATGAGCTGGTCGGCTGAGTATTGGTGACCCTCGTATCTCGTCTTGTTGCGATTCTTCTAAATTGCCCATGTAGCGGCTGCTGCGACGATCTGGTGGCCGTGGAAGGCAGAACCCCATTGGCCTGCCAGATCGTTGAAGCGTCCACTACCTTGAGCTATATTATAGTGCTGGTTGAGGGTCCTCCAGATGCTTCCTGGCAGGCTTTCCTGACAGAAGATGTGGTCAATGGTCTCCATCTGGCGGTGAGGGCAGCAATTGCAAGCTGACGCTAAGCTGATCCCAATAGAGGGAAGGATGTCGTCTGTCGGCAGTTTCTTCCTAATGACTCTCCACATGAGGAAGGACCACTTCTTAGGGATACAGGAATGCCAATAGCTCACAATGAAATGATGTGGCTGCCCAGACCCTCTAGCAACGGATCTCGCCGATCTCACCGAGAATTCCCCGGAGGCCTCAAGCGACCACCTCAGTTCGTCTTCCTCGCTTCCGAGGCTAAGTCCGTACTGGCGGATGCTGTCAACCATTTTGTTAACGTACCAAACATGAATCTTGTCCCAGTTCCAGTCGTTAGTATCAGAGTTATATAGGTCTCTGATCCTGCCTGATCTGGGGGTCATCGAAATATTCGGGATCAGGCAGTTCCCGATCTATCTCTCCAGGAATGGATCCGAGTCTCCGGTACCCAGTTGGAGTCTCATTGCCGGCTCAGCGAAGTCACGTCCAATAAGGATACGAAGCCAAGCCGCTGAGGATCTGCTCTTGGATATGGCCGTAGATGGGTGGATGTGTTTGAAGTACCTGGCCTTCATAAACCTGGTCCATAAGTTCTTGCTCGTACGTAGTTTTTACCATAATTTCATCGAGAAGGCTTAAACGATGTGATTGCGTTTGGTAAAACCCAGACCCCCTTCCTCGGTAGGATGAGCCATGGCCTCCCAGCTGGCCCAGTGATGTTTGTCTTGCCCTTTGTTGTGCCTCCAAAAGAAATTACAAAAGATCTGCTCGATCGAAGAGAGAACCTTCATTGGCGGGGAGCACGCAGCCAGAGTATGGATGGGAATGGAAGTGAGCACATGTTTGATGAGGATCATCTTGCCGCCCGGGGATAATGTGGCATTATGCTACCCCTCCAATTTTTTCCTAATTCTAGTGATCAAGTTCTCAAAGATGCCGTTGTTAGATTTCCCGTACACGAGGGGGCACTCGAGATAATTGAACGGAGGGTGGACCACAGAAAAGGATGTTAAGTTGGAGAGACTGATTATATTCTCTCTTTTGATGCTGTGGTGGGCATAGATAACGCTTTTGGAATGATTGATCTTCTGTCCGGAGCATCTAGAGTACCTCTGCAAGGTATTGTGGACCCCCTCCATAGTACCAACTTCCTCGGATGAGAAGATGAGTAAATCGTCGGCGAAGGCCAGGTGGGTGATGATAGGGCATCTACTGGAAGTGTGGTAGTGTTGGAAGTTTGGAGTGTTGGCCATGTTGTTGAGGTTTCTACTCAGGGCGTCTGCCGCTATAATGAAGACCGTGGAAGATAGAGGGTCGCCCTGTCTCACTCTACGGCTAGATTTGAAGAACCCCTCGGTTTGACCGTTGATAACAGTGGAGAACCAAGAGTTACTGACGGATCTCCACACGGTGTTGGTCCAATTTTTCGAGAATCCGAATGCCCTGAAGACCCAGATCATAAATTGCCAATCCAGTCTGTCATATGCTTTCTCCATGTCGATTTTGACGGCAATGTTGCCCCCTCTGACCGAAAAATTCATGCAGGTGATTAACTCTTGGGCCAGCATTATATTGTCCTGGATGTTCCTCCCTCGAATAAAGCTGCTTTGCTTCTCAGAGATGATTTTGGGGAGCGTGCCAGCCATTCTGGTGGCGATAATTTTGGATATAATTTTGTTGGTGAAATTGCAGAGGCTGATGGGACGAAAGTCACAGAAGGATTATGGGTTTTCTTTTTTCGAGATAAGGATCAGCTTGGCGCTGGAGATGGCTTTGGGGTAAGTAGCTCCTTCGAGGAATGCAGTAGTCGCTTCGGTGATGTCATGCTTGATAATCTCCCAGCTGGTGCGAAAGAAGATGCCAGAAAAGTCGTCCGGGCCGGGGGCGTTGTTCTCATTCAGAGCCCAAACAGCTTCTTTCACTTCCTATTCTGAGAGGGGACGTTCTAACTGGGCATTATCGGTGTCATCAATGAGAGTGGGGATTTGGTCCAGGAAGGAACTATCTTTGTGAACCGTCTCTTTGGAGAATAATTTGGAGAAGAAAGTTGTTGCGGCCGCTTGGATACTCTTCTGATCTGTCACGATGTTCCCGTTCTCGTCAGCGGTATGGTGAATCGATAGTTTGTGTCTTCGGCCGTTGACGCAGGCGTGGAAATATTTTGAGTTTTTATCCCCCTCGATGTCCCATTTCAGCCTCGCTTTTTGCTTCCAGAAATCGGTCTCCACTTTAAGCCTGAATTTGAGCATTGTCTTGGTAAGGTTCAGGGCTGTCCTAGCTGCTTGGGATAGGTCTGAAGCGAATATTACCTCGGCGTGGGCGACATCGTCCTCAGCAACCCGAACGGCTTGGAAAATGTCCCCATATACAAGTTTGCTCCAATTAGATAGAGCTTTTCTTGTTGCTTTGAGCTTGTTGCTCACCCGAGTGAGGGGGTTGGGAGAGTCATTACTATTCCATGCTTCCGCAACGATGCCCAAAAATTGGGGATGATCGGTCCATAAGTCGAGGAATTGGAAGTTCTTGTTGAGTGGATTAGTTTTGTTTTTTGATTTGAACCAGCAGAGGAGCATGGTATGACTCAGTGGAGTTGAGATGGAATAGGTTAGAATTCATCCCCATTTCGTGCCAGAGATCATTCGTGAGGGCCCTATCCAGGCGGGAGTATTGACGACGATCACCTTCCTGCATGTTGCACCAGGTGAACGCGTTACCGTTGAACTGCAGGGGGGCGAGGTGGGCGTTGAAGATGAAGTTGTTGAAGTCTTGTATGGCTGGTATGGGAGGGGGGCGTCCTCCGAATTTCTCTTTTCTGTGGGTTATCGCATTAAAGTCTCCAATGCAAAGCCACGAGAAGTTGATATGGTGTCGATTGATGTCAAGAAGGTCGTTCCAAAGGTGTTTCCATTCCACAATCTTGCAGCTGCCATGGACCGCTGAGAGGATGGCACGCTCTGGCAGTATGGGGTGTTCCAACCAGTAGAAGAGTGCTTGTCGGGAGTCGTGGATGACGCCGATGTTGACATCCTTCGTGTAGAGTATCCATATATCGTGTCTGCCTACGATGTCTGTGGGGAGGCCGAGCTGCAGCTGGATAGATTTTAATCTTTTGAGGGGGATTTTGGGTTCTATAATAATAAGGATGTCGATCTTGTGGATTTTTCGAAGGCTGGAGACTCTCCTTAATGTAGGTTTATTCGCCAAGCCGTGGACATTCCAGGATAGGATGTTAAGCATTAATGGGATTGTGGGTGGGTTTTTTGTTCCGCTTGGTTGCAGATCTGGTTTGGATGGTGGTGTTGTCGGTAGGTCCTATCTTGACCTTTTTCCCGCACGAGGTAGACGCTTTCGCCTTTGTCGATGTGGACGGGTCACGAGCGGGTTGCTCGTAGGGGTCTATGGGGAGGCCTAACCATTCCCCAGCGGAGTCCGTTGTGGGGTCCTCGCTAGGGATGGCTAGTGAGTCGCTGGCGCTCCTGATCTGCAGAATAGCTTACTGGAGAGGAACACCTGCGGCTAGGACCTGAAGTCCTCTCCGTGCTTGATCTGGCCCGAGGATAGCAAGGGCTGCTTCCACTGGGTCTACGCTGGAGTGTAATTGATCAACCTCGCTGGGGAGAGTAGCCAGGGTGTCGTCAACAGGGTCTTCGTTGGTGTGTTGTTGTGCTGCATTGCTGGAGTCAGTGACCGCCTCTATCCCGTCCACGATGGGAGGGTTGGGTCCTATCTCGGAGAGTGCTGAAATAGAAATAGGGTAGGCATCCTCCTTTGGTGCTTCTGATTCGCCCGAATCCAGGATGTCAAATTGGTTGGAGAGGGCGAGAGATTGGTTGATGAAAGGAATCAGGGTTTTACAAGGGGCATGCTGTTGTCAGTCTTGCCTTCGCTGGAGCCAAATCGAGTGTGCGAGTTCGGAAGAGGTAGAAGGGGTGACTTGGGAGTCTTCCCCTATGTTGGCTCGATGTCTTTCCGAGTTGATTTCTTTTTGAGTTTTAGGTGAAGGCGGTGGCAGTACTTTGGTAGGTGACCTCTTAAATAGCAATGGTTGCAGAACATAATGTGGGTGTCGTAGAGGATTTGTTGGGTGTGGGTCTGGTTTCCCAGCTCGATGGTAATAAAATTGGAAGGTTCTGCAGAGAGGTCGAGTTCCACGCATATTTTGGCATAGTGGCCCTTTGTGAGGTTATTGGTCTCCGGGGCCGTAGCCACATACGTTCCGAACGAATTGGCAATACGCCTGAGGGCTGCTAGGATAAAGCAAATGAGGGGTAGATTAGGCAGGGTCACCCAGGCGGCGACCGTCGCTGAGTCTTCTTTGGTGTTAAAGCCTGGTGACCACTTGATGATCTTCATCTAGTGGGAATCAATCCTGCAAGTGCCCTTGGACCACACGTTTCTGTGGTCGTAGTCGGAGAAGAGGTGCAGGAGAATATGTCTAGGGTCGAGGGAGGCCACGCGGTAATCTGCCTTGAGTCTCCAACTGGCTATCGCCTCCTACACCCTGGGGAGTTTAGGACAGCCGGAGGAGAATTTGAGGATAAATGTGTGGGGGAAGGAGGATGACAAGGAAGTCAATTCCAGTTCGGAGAATGGAACTACTGGAGCAGAGGAATCCTGAGAGTACTCAATGTCTGGGAGGTAGATGTCGGGTAAAAGAAGGCCCTTCGAGGGAGCCAAGTCCGGGCGGAGCTTGGCGGCATAAGATGGTTGAGCTGCACCGGAAGGAAGAGGATCCTGGGTGACACCACTGATGGCGTTGACTCTGTCGGGGGTGGAGGGAGGCCGACCTTGGAAAGTAGGGTTGCAGACTCGGTCGGTGATATCATGCCTGGAATGGAGAGTGAAGAAGGAACTGCCGATGTGACAGTGGCGAGCGGGGTAGAACCTGCTCCCAGAACCGGGGTAGACGCCACCAGCGCGTCTACCGCAGCCAGATAGGGGGGATGAGGAAAGCTCTGGGTCACAACAGGGGGATGCCCGAGCCCTGAGACACCAGAGACGGCGAGGACCGCCGTAGGCTCGGGGGGGTAGCCTCAGAAGGGGAGGGGTCAGGGTACACCTGAGAAGGATACGTGAGGCGCTCGCTAGGACGCAATGTGGGGTCGGCGGGGGGGAGGGTCAGGAGGAGAGATGATATGGGTGGATGGCTGGGGGTGATACGCGTGAGGAAACGCTGCGTAGAGGTGAGAAGGGGTGGCGAAAGGCGCGTAGTGCTGAGGAGAAAGGTGGGACCCGCCCGCGTATACATAGGAAGATGGAAAGCAATACGCGAGACTGAGTGGGGGGGTGACGCTAGCTGCGTAAAAAGTAGGAAGCTGGTCCCCATACGATACTGCTCCTAGGGCAGGGTGGGTCCCACCAAATGGAGCATGGGGAGCCTCAGGAGTACGTGCTGCAGCGTACGCGTAATGAGGGAGGTCCTCAGAATAGCGCACAGCTGCGTATGCGTAATGAGGGAGAACTGCCTCGAGTAGGGCACCGTTAGCAGCGTACCCGAGGGGCCTGGCGATGGGGGGCCCAAGGCCTGTACCGCATAGGGGCTCCCTTCCCGATGGGACTAAAGTCCCGTTCGAAATTTGAATGAGGGCGGAGGAGTGGGACGGCGGCTGCCGGGGGCCGAACCCCGAGGAATGCCCGGTCCGAGAAGGGGGGGTCGGGGCTCCGCCTGGCACGGCTGACAGGGCGCTTGGAGGGTGCGAGGAGATGGGATGCCCGGAACCGCCTGGCTGGGAGGCGGGGAGGCCGGCCGGGGAGGGGGGGAGGGGGGCCAAGGGGAGGGAAAGACGACGGAGGGAGTGGAGCCAAGTTAGAGTGGCGGAAGGAGGGATGGGGAAAGCAGACCGAACCCAAGGATGCGGAGTCACCACCGCTCGGGAGAAGCGTGGTGACAGGGAACCCGGCCCCACCTGGCTGGGAGGCAGAGAAGCCGGTCGGGGTGGGAAGGAAGAGGGGACCGGTGGGAGGGTCCGAGGTGGAGGGAATAAAGGCAGAGTGGGGAAAACTGACCAAGTCCAGGCAGCCTGCTGGCTAAGGAGGGGCCATCGGACGCAGGAGGACGCCGACCTAGGAGAGGACGACGAGGGAGGAGGTGCAGTGGAGGAGGCATAGGGGCGATCCAGGGAAGGGAGAGCACAGCTGCGGCATGATGGTTTTTTATATATATATAATCTATTAATATATATATATATATATATATATATATAATGGGTCCGGATCAGGAGCTCTGTCGTCCTTGACCGTTGGATCGAGCGGACGCGCACAGGCCCCACGCGGGCCCCCTATCTTACGGTGCAGGGATGGCAGGTCTCCCCATGCAGGACTTTTGATCCTCGTTATATTCTTTTTGAAACGGTAAAAACTTTCTATATATTGCAGAAAACAGTTACAAACTTAAGTAACCAACCCCTAGACCACAAACAAATGACTATCCCATGTTTGCCATGAATAAAAGTTATATAAAATTTTTGTATTTCAAACAAAAGAAGTACAAGAGATTCCTAAACAGGAAATCTAAGTACAGTTTTGATTCTGGGATAGTGCGACGAGGGAGATCGAGTAATGTAGTGGCTCCTTTACTCCGTTGACGATCTGACGACGAGAAGAACTTGCTCTGACTCTCTGAATGCCCGTGAATGACGATCCGGGTTTGCCAATCAAGCAGCAGTTAAAAATCCTCAATGAACGAGGACTTCTTCTATTTATAGGCAGGCACATATATGATGAGCGCAGGGGTTGTTGGCGCGCATGAGCGTTGTACGCACGAGAAAATAGCTGAATCTGTTGTTACTACACCGTTGGAGCTGCTGTTGAGCTGACACATGGCACTTGTTGAGATTTGTATGCTACTGAGATCTGGGTGGTTAGCACCCATTCATTAACGTGACTGAGTCAATGCCATATGTCATGTGTATATCACTCGAAGATCTTATTCAGTTTAAACAAACTGGATATGATAGTATCTAAAGAGATACGGTTGGCATACTGGCCACGTGGTTTTATTTTGTTAAATGCCACACTGTGAAGGAGCTGCTTGCCGTTGGGGCTGGACTTTTGGATATCCCTCAGGCTGCACTTTTGGACGTCTCTGAGGGTAAGCTTCTTGACGTCTCTAAGACTGTGCTTCTTGGAGTCGCATTGGGAGACGTGCCTTTGACTAATAGCTGTCCACTGCTATCTGATAACTGACAACTCGATAGCTGTCAATAGTTGTCTTCTGACACTTCGTTTGGTATGCCATTAATGCTGAAGTGACGGCATAGTGTATGTGCCTCGTTCTGAGCGCTGCGCATCTAGGTCTCTAGGGTGCTACACTTTTGGGGCGTTGAGTTACTGCGCTTTTGGATCGTGGAGACACTGCACTTTTTAAGGCGACGAGTCATTACGCTTTGGGGCGTTTGAGCCACTGTACTTTTTGAGGCGTTGAGTTACTGCACTTTTGGGACATTGAGTCAATGCCTCCTTAATTGCTGCCACTTTGAGGGCCTCGAAAAGTGGTGACTAAAAGACTTAGTCAGAGACTTCAATAAATAAGATTCATTATGATGAATTATAGGTTCATCCAATTAACTTGGAGTCTTTGACTTTCTGCCACGTGGCGTCCGGGTTGGATCACACACAGCCTATAAAGGAGAGCTTTTGAGGAAGCTATTTTTATTGCTTCTTGGCACTCCTCTGTCATGCTCGATCCCGACTTAGCTTCAGACGGCTGTAGGCCTCACATAAGTCGACTGTTGGTTGTAGATCTCTTCGTTCAAAGTCACAGTCTTGGTACAGGACAACTTCGGAGTTTCGAGATGTACTTGAGCGTTTGGTATGATGGGTTCAAACCTAAACAATATCTTGGCTGTATTCTGCTTCGAAACATCGAGACGTTAGGTACAGGGTTTGGGTTGATTGCGGACCCTTCATTATGCTGGAAGAGCTACAGTTTGGCTGATGAGAAGGACACTCATTCGTTGACAAGAAAGTGATTCGCTCTGACGAGCAAGTGATTCGCTCTGGAAAAGAAGAGTTTCGTGCTTCTGTAGGCCGCGCACTTGTAGGTTGTGCACTTTTGTAAGCTTAGCACTTTTCTGTTCTTTGATATGTGCAGCAATTTTGTGTCTCCTACACTTTATAGATGCTGCACTTTTTTCATGCTTCTACAAGACCCCCTTCAAAGTTTTCAAACTTTGGATAAAGTTTAGAATACTTTGAAAAAAGTATAAAATGATACGTGGCATAAGAAGTGTACAGCGCATTGCTAACAAGCTGTCATTGTTAAGAGAGCTTAGTAACTGTCATCAATTAGCCGTCATCTCATTAAATGACAGTGACTCCTTGTTTTCGGAAGAGATCATGAATGATTTCTTTTCCATGCATTTCGAGAGGTTTCCTCAAAAGTGTTTCTTGATCTCATCTGTTGACACGTGTCTTTCCCTATAAATAGGGATTTTCTGAGAAAAGAGAGAACTTTTTTGCTCTGTCTTCTTCTCTAAGCTTTTCCTGAAAGAGAGCTTCTTCTTCTTGAGAGAAACCCTAGCTTTTCCCTATGGCCCCCAAAATGAGAGTCCCCAAAGTTCCCAAGGCCGACAAGGCTAGTGCGGCGAGCACGAGCAAGGCCAAAGGGAAGCGGCCGGTGATCGAGGCTGTCGACGTCGACAACTCACCGGTCGTTGATGCTGGCGCGCATGGAGACGTGCGACTGGCTGTTGTGAGTAGGTTTTTTGTTACAAAGATGGCCAAGACGATATAGGTGTTCGATTTGAAACATCGATGCCCTACTTTTCAAAGTAGCGTCTATAAGCTGTGCTAAAGCTCCACTTGCTGATGCGCACGAGCGCTACTTTTTAAAGTAGCGTCCATAAGATGCGCTAAAGCTCCACTTGCTGATGCGCAAGGCTACTGAACAGTTCTTGTGCCGACGCTTAGCTTGCTGATGTGCAAGGCTACTAAAAAGTGCCTACGCAGAAGTCCATCTTACTGGTGCACATGGCTACAGTGCATGCACAACTTTCTCTTTTTTTGCAAAAAATACTTTGTATATTTTTTTTCTGACTTTGTTTTGTATGCAGTTTCTGTGAACATCTCCCTTTTCGACGAAATCCTCTTCGACTCGTCGGTCTGCTCACTAGGTGTGAATTTTGATGAGGAGGTGGTTAACCCTGCCAGGAATTAGATCGCCCAAGGCCAACCAGATCAATGATTGACTAGAATACACGAACAACACTTCGCCTACTTCCGTCGCATGATGGATCGAGGCAAGTGGTCGATCGCAAGTGATTCAGGGGGTGAGATGCTGAAACCTCAGTTCTTTTTCGGTGACAGGTTGATTTTGAAGAAGACAGACCTCCTGAAGCTTAGAGAGGATTGGTACTTTGATAACTACAACCTCAGTTTGTATGTTCCGGCGACCGATCGACATCTTCTGTTTTCGACGTTCTTTGGCTTCACCGAAAAGTGGCACATGGAATGGGACCTAACTCCGTCTCAGGGGGGCTAATGACAGGCCACTTTAAGCTAGACACTCGCTCCAGGAAGAAGGACTCCTTTAGGATGGCTCATGATGGTCTGTCATATATTTTGCGGGTGCTGCGTACCCGCCATATGCTTAGTAATTTTACCCCAGACGTGCATCCATTTGGGGTTCTCTTTTCGCCAACCGACTTCTTACGATGGAAGTCCCGTACGCAAAAGGAGCTTTCCGGGTCGAAGGGTGGATCCATCCTGAGACTAAATGACGTAACTTGACCTTATGAATACTGGACAAGTACAAGACGAAGCTGAAGGATATTAGCTTGTGCCGTGCCGTGAGAGCTACTGAATATGGCATGAAAATCAACCAGCCCTTGTTCCTGGTATTGTTGGATATCTATAATTACTACACCGAAACCTTCTACACCCCGGAAGGAGAGATGGGGCTAGCCCTTCATGAGATGTTCGCAGTCTCGAAGCTGTCCTGGGGTAAAGTGCCATAGGAAGAGTATACTCCTTGTAACGAGGAGTTTATAGGGCTGGAGGCCAAATACTCTGAAATGATGGAGGTGCACAAGGAACTGCTTTATCATCATCAGGTGTGCGTACGCCAGATTCCCAGAGGACTCACCCTTACAACTTTTTTTGCAGAAACCTGACCTCCTTGAGCCTGAAAGCGGTACTGGCGGCTTTCTTGATGATGTGGCTACCTAAGGCCGTAGTGCATGTTGGCTCCAGATCCATGGGGCGAGTGAGTCAGGACCTCGTCATGCCGACTGTGAAGCTGGTCTTTGGGTATGGACTAGCCTTGCTTCTAGCCATGGTTTACAATACTCTACGAGGCTTGCGGGAGCTCTCGAGGAAGATAATAGAGCATGGTAGGAAAGATAACAAAATTTCCTCGAGCCGAACTCTCTTACCATTATTTGATGGCTTGGTTGGCGTTGCACTGCCAAGGTTAAATAGTCCCTGGCACAAAAGAGGGTTATGAGGAAGTGGCCGCTTCCTTACGCAGCTACCGTCGGACGAAGTGGCTCCATCAAGGCATCCCTATTAGTAGATGGGTGCTAGGGCACTTAGATAGCTATGACTTCTATAAGACTCCCCCACCTACTCACGCTATTATACGGAAGATGAGCTGGAAGACCGGGACGAAAAGATGAGCAATCTGACCCGCGGTGCTTTCTGTTGGCTACAGTCCATCCGACCATCACATTTGTTGTATCGGAACCAGAATTGGGTATACCTAGTGTCACGACCCGTACCCTAGAGTAAGGGTACGAGACGTGGGTACGTCCAGCCTACGTCGCAGTGTCGGCGGTAGAACGCTGTCCTAGGTCACAATATCTAACAGTTTAAGGTAATAACAGTTATACTCTCCGAATGGGGATGACATAACAGAATATATCTCAATCACATCTAAGGTAGAATACAATAAGATAGAAAGATATAAAAGATGCGAGACCCAAATCCACAGGAAATACAAATAGAGAGAAAGCTAAGTGTCTATGATAAACTCCACTGACAACCAAAAATAATACAGATCCAAATAAACAACTCAAATCTCCAATATAATGAAATAAGATAAAGATATCTATGGAGCAACAGTCTCTACAGCTAAAGGATCCAACTGGAAGTCCGGATCGCAAGTGTCCTCTAAGGCTGTCCCATAGAAAGTATCTAAGCAGGCCTCCTCCTCGTCCTCTGTAAAATTTTCAACAGGTCCAATCAGGACGGAAATGAGCACATATCTCTCAAAATAGTTCATAACAGGTTAGGAGTATAAAGCATGCAATAGAGTAAAATACAGAAAATGCTGAAAATGAAGTACGAGAAAACAGGAGATATTTTGTAACTGAAAGTAAATACATGATAAGTAAAGACTGTAAGTGTCTAAGTGATTTGGAGTACAATATGGTTATGTAAACGACTTAGGGGCACATGAATACAACTAAGAGGCACATGAATACCTACTGGGGATAATGATCACATAACCAATTCTACTCACCCCGCCCCAATCAATACACAAGGATCCATTCAAGTTACGTTATTGGCACATGAATACAGCTAAAGATACGTGAACTCATGTAATGAGTAGTACATGAGGCACATGATAGTACATAAAGGCACATGAGAACATGTAAATACATGAACTAGTACGAGTACAAGGAGTACCTGATGCACATGATAAAGTACATGAACATGAAATACCCGATGCACCCGTAGAGGGATAACATCTCATGAAAGGATCCATATAGTACTAATCCGTGAAGATACGTGTCAGCATCAAGTAAAGTAATCTAGAGCAAGAATATAGTTCCAGACAGGTATGAAAAGTTCAGAGAATGTACTCGCCTGCTATCTGAATGTCCAAGATGAAAGTACTATCCGAAGAGTGATGTCTGTCTCCTATAGAACAGTACAAGTCACTATGAGTCTAAAATGATAATAAGATGCAAGTCAATGCATTCTACATGAATCTAGGTCAATCTAGACCAAAGTCAACTCTTGGTCAACTCTGGTCAACCCTAGAAGTCAAACTAGGTCAACCAAGTCAAACCTAAGTCAAACAAGTCTATACTAGTCTAACTAGTCTATTCTAGGTCTAACAAGGCTATACAAGTCCAATCTAGACTCTATACTGACAAACAGATACACCCATAGGCTAAGAGCCCTATGCTAGAGGCTATTAGGCAATTCCATGCCTAAAACCAACCATAACACATATACACATGTCAAATTATATATATCTAAAATAACACACATATTGATATATTGATATAATCTAATATAGAAATACACAATAGCATATAGGTTACCTATATGTACCACACATACATATATATCTAATATATATAATAGTACACACACATTATTGTAAAATATAGGATACCTATATATATACATCTCACAAATATATATACATGTATATATGTATGTACACATATATATTGGGATAGGAAGGTGCAATGTGAATAGATACTTGTGTGTGTGTGTGGCATGAGGGTGTGATATAACATATGTGTGTGTGTGTGTGAGAAACAAGAGAGGACAGGCAATACCAAAACAGTGGCTAATCATTGGTTCACATGACATTTACATGTAACTGATCTCAGGTTTTTAGGGAACTAAATAACAGTTGCAATGGAAAGAAAAATCAGTGAGCTAACTATAGTAAAAACTGGAAAATGTAAACAGTTGAAGGTTTACCCATGTAACAGTTGACAGTTCACAGGGAAACAATCAGTGGCTTATATATTGTGTGTGTGTGAACAAAATAGGAAAAAACTAGGAATGAATGGATTGACAGTTACATGTAAATAGATCTCAGGTTATAAGCTATCAGTTCAATTTACAGCTTCGAAAAGGAAAAAGGAAATCAGTTAATGATATTTAAGAGGATAAATTCTCAGTTAAGGTAATGAATCAATGCTCAATATTCAGGAATGTAATGAATCCACCAATGTAGTGATCAGTCGAGAACATTCAAAAACCAACTAACAAATTCGAATTCCACATTTGAATTCAACAATGGAACAACCAATACCAGTGTGAGAATTTACATTAAATGATCATTCAATTCAGTTAAGAGGGAAGGAAAAACAATTCGAGCATTGAGAAGAAACCAAACCTCAGTTTTCATAAATTTCCAATTCAAAACGAACCAACACAAGTCTAATATCCCATTCACAATCAAAGTCTAATATTCCATTTCAAATCATAAAGCCTAATCTAATTAGTAAAACCAATTCAGCAGGCATTAATACATATGCTCATATCCAATGTGACAATTTAACATTAATTTAAATAGTTTAAAATGGGATTTAACTCAGGAGTTCAGAAATGAAGTATCAGTCGATAACAGTCACTAACTAACCAATTCAAATCAAATATTCCATATTAAACACCTAAACTAACATGTAAACTAAATTATCATAGATCATTAATCATGTTAGGATCTAATTTAGCAATTAAAAACATGAATTTAACATTTAAAACTGAATGTAAACAGAGAACACAAAACAGTACACTGGTACGTACAGTGCATTCCCCATGCACGTACGATTCCGTGTCCGACACGACACGAGAGGTCGTAAAACTTGACACACGTGGTGTCAGTCACTGCCTCTTCGTGTGTGTCCAATACCACGCATCCACATGTCGTGTCCACGGCACAAATAATCCCGAGCAGCAGGGGAGCAACAGTGCTCGCACGCGCATGGTGCACCCGTGTGTTCGTGTATCCAAACCGACACGATACAACACAGGAATCGACTCAGGACACTGGGATCCCCTAAGCAAGGTTAAAATCTAATTTCCTATTCAAATATATTCCTAAAATCATATCGAAATGCCCTTTGGGGCATTTCATCAAACACCTACATACATGGACTGATACGTGTCCGATACGGACACGTATCGGACTCGAAACCTAGGGTTAGCTATACCTACAGTTAGGGTAGGCCTAGGGCTTCCTGAATATGCAATAAAAATAGTATTTTATGGTATGGATTTGAATTTACCTATGGGTTTGTAAAGGCTCAAAAAGCCCCAATATGAGTGGATCCTCAAGCTTCCAAAACTCTCCCAAATTGTTTCTCCCCTAAAATTTCTCAATACCAATAGCAAGTAGAATAAATTTAGAGCCTAATGCCATTGATTTGGGAGAAAAAAGAATTAAATAGGATTTTCTAGGAATTAATGAAGTTGGAGCATATCTCTCTTTCTTAAACTTGAGAACTTCCTAAAGGAGGCTAGCCCTAACTTTGAGGAGAATTAAATAGAGGGGGAAAGTGCCCTAAGTGGCCGGCCATGGCTGTGTGTTGGGCTAGGGTTTACATGGAGTTGGGTTGGGCCTCTATGGGCTTAAGTCATAAATCATGACTTGTGAAACCACAAGCCATTAACTAACCTATTCAAATCCTAATTTCCCCAAATAAATTCTAATGAGTTTGATATCACTAACTTAGGTCAAGCTAGGGTTACACACTCTAACCAAGTAGTCATGACCTAGGTTAGCTTCAAGGACAGTCTCCTAAGTCATCCTGAGTCAAAGTCAATAATAGCACCAAATCAATTATACTAAAAATCACTGAAAATTCTAATAATTATAATTAATACTAATAAATTCTAATTAATTCCAAAATTTTAAAAATGACCAAAATACCCTCAAGCTAGAAATATGGTAGTGACACCCAGAGCTATCTGTCGAGTCGATTTGTGCGACAGTTTGGCTATAGCTAGATGATGGTGGACAACCCGAGCCCTTACTTGGGCTATGAGGGAAGTTTGTAGGACTGTGCACGTGCATACTACTATTACAATGCCGGGTGCACTGGGGTGAGCTTTAAGGTCCCTGTAATCCGTCCTACAACCCATATCCCGTACTCTGTCGTGAAGTTTTACTGCTTGGCGAACAACTTTTCTTCAGGCTATGATCGGGAGTGGAGTTTCACTGTTGGGACAAGGCTAGAGGCCTCTCAATCTGTCCTTACATGCCTTTGAAAGCTTACGTCGTCGGGAGGCAGGATCTCGGAAGGATCTAGTGCCTCCCGGGAGGAGAGGAAAAATACGGCGCCCTTGAGTCCCTCTTTGAAATGCCAAGCCCCTATAGAGGTGACTTCTCCACCCTCCAAGAGATTCGAGCGGACTGCTCATAAGCGGACTGGACCTGAGCGACGATCTTTGCCATGCACGAAGTGGAAGAAAGCTCCGTCTTTTGAGTCTCCTTCGCAGGTATGTAGTACGTATTTTTAATTTTCAAGTTTTGAGACTTCTGCTTATTGTTGTTTTGTTTATGTAGCAGACAAAGAAGAAATCAAGACGATCGAAGAAGGATATGATCGATTGTGAGTTTGAAGTCCTCGGGGAGCTTCTCGAGGAACCTGCTGCTAGGGCGCCCCTTTGGGTACTACTACGTTCGGAGGTTAAGGTTACGACCTCTGTACCAACTGAAGGCCCTTCTTCGGGGATGGTAGAAGGAATCTCTCCCGTCGAAGTGCCCTCGACTGTCAAAGTGCTCACGACAACGGGGGCTGAGAATACTACTGTCCCAGGGAAGATCCCACCAACTGAAGCTGCTAAGGCTGTCGAGTTAGAAGAGGCTTCTCGCCCGCTCTGACTGCCACTTTTGACTACAAAAAATTAGGACTTTTCGGAGTTGATGGCAGTGTATCAAGAAGAGACCCCTGTGGAGAAGACTGCGAACGAGCCTATCGTGATACCCGGGATCGGTCTTGCGGTGGTCGAAGATGCAGTCTGTGAACCCACGTCTGAGACGGGTAAGACAGCAGGGGACGCTAAAGTTGCTTCCCAGGATACCTCTATCGAATCTCCTCTCCATGCTGATGAAGTAGTTAAAAAAACCGTCGAAGATCAGGGTGGTGAGGGGGATAAGGTAGCTGATGAGTCATCCTAAAAAAATGTAAGAGATCTGACCCATGAGCTAGCCAAAGAGACGCTGAAGAGTTGGCCGAAGAGGCTGTTGGAGAGTTGGCCAGAGAGGTCGTTGAAAAGTTGGCCGGAGATGTAAACCCCCAAAATTTTGCTAAATATTTTTGTTTTATTTCTTCTTTTTATTCTCACTATATATATATTTAATGTTGACCACTGTGGATAAAATTTTTATAAATATTTTTTTGTATACATATTTGGTTTATATGCATATGAAGTTAAGAGTATATTCAAATTATTAGTTTTTAAAGTAATTTAATATATGGGTATAAATATATTTTATAAGTACATTTGGTTATATATTTAGAACCTGGTTATTGTATTATTTCTTTAAAAGATTTTATAAATAGATATACGCACATACTATTATATGTCATAACATATTACTTCTAGACTTATTCAAAATTTATACAGGGTTTATTTGAAATATTTAATAGTTTATTTAAATAGTATTCTTATTTTATTCAAAATAATTAGTTATTCAGATTTATTCAAATTTTATGTAAAGTATTAAATAGTTTATATAGATTTTTGAGTTCAGTTTAATATATATATTAATAATGGTAGAAATAATGATAAGTAATAATATTACAAGTCATTGTATATTTCAATAGAAAAATAATTTGATATATACTAATTCAAATATTTTATACGTATTAGGATTATATATATAAGTATATAGAAAAATCATATATAATAAGAAGAAAAAAATAATAACTAACCCGCTATTGTTCCCGCAGGAACAATAGCCAACCAAGCCCGAACCCTTCTGTTCCAACACCCGCTCATATGTGTATAAGCGAAAAGAGGGAGAGAGGAATTCATAATAAAACCCTAACCCTAACCCTTCCCAACCTAACCTGACCTCCCCACGGCGGTGACGCACCTCTACGGTGCCTGCACGACCGCCCAGGTCGCCGGAGTCGGCCGGGAATCTGTGCGACAGCATCAAAGGAGACAGTAGCAGCGGTGTCAACGACAAAGTTTAGGTCGCATTTTCTTCCACCTAGTTCGACGAATTTTCCAGCAAATTTCTCAGGTGCATACCTAACCTATACCTCTTCAAACCCATGTATTAGTTTTGAACTGAATCGAATTAGAATCGGGTCAAAAATCGATCTGAAGTTGGCAAAAAATCTGTCTCGACTTGGACAATAAACCCAATCCCAATACCTGTTTTAGAAGGCAAAATTTTGTCGATCCAGTAAGAGTTTTTAAAATCCATTAAAACAGATTCAAAGACAACCTAACCTAGATGGAAACCCCCATTATTAGGTTGATTTATAGTTGTTTATACAATAACAGAAAATAGATTAAAATTTTGAAAAAAAAATAGGAAACCTGTTTTAAAAACCTTAGAAAAATCACTGATACGACGTGCATCCCGACAAATCGGGTGACGTGGTCACAACCCTTGAGCATCGAAAGACGCATATGGCTATTGTCGACATGTGGGATTCGACGGAACTCAATTTCGCTGTGTGTGCGATGAAATCGAGACGTATCCGTCGAGATACCCCGTATCGGCCACTTTGCAAATTAGTCCCTAACTTCGTGCAAGTTCGTCATCTCGAGACGTATCCGTCGAGATACCCCGTGTCGATCGGAACGCCTTTTTGGCAGGTCCGCGACCCGATCCAACGGACGAATTTGTGCACGGTCCACCGAAATCCAACTTTGGACATACGGTTGGGTTCGTCTCATCAAACCAAACTCGTAGACATGTATTTTGACGATTTTAGAGATCGTAGGCACTGGCATGTTTTTCGGTACAAAATAGGTCCAACGACGGATATCGTTTTGACCCAAAATTATAATTTTGCTCATGTATCCAGAATTAGACTTTTTGGTAGACGTTTCAAGACATCTTTTATAAAAAAAACATTTGTGGTGTTCATTTCAGCATCCGAGGACGTTTGGGAGATTTGGCTTTCTTGCTTCATCGATTTGTCGGTTTGAGCTATTGGATCCTGCCCTTTTGCACACAACCTCAGGCAAGATACCTTGCCATATCTACTGCTTATATTTAGTTTGTAATTTTCTTTAGTTATTACATATCACTGGTTGTCTATTTTCAGTTCTTATAGTTGCATTCTTATTATAGTTCACTTACTTGGATGCTTTCCTTCTTATCTTTTTATTTGCATATGGACCTATAGCTAAGGGACTACCGTCTCTAGTGGATTCATAAACCTTGACACACTTGTACCATAAGATACGTGTGAGATGAGTAGCATGTAGAGGTACTTACAAGTTGGCTGATCACCCATGCGCATGCGTTAGGTCTAACTGTTAATAGAGACATGCTAGAAGACTTGGCAGTTAGTAGAGGTACATGGTCGTGGATGCGACTTAGATAGGTACATTGGGTGGGAAGAATATTTTCTTATCGTATGGGCCACTATTACACTTTTCTTTTGTAACCCAGATGCTCCGCTGGAGATACGGTATGCTTACCCCTCAGGTTGGCCACTGACGTTTTTGAACGTTATGCGCTTGGTTACTGGTACCCAAGTGGGGACTATCCAAATCATATTTATAGCCAGGGCCCTTGCGACTAAAGGTTTGTTCTTAACTGCATGAACACAGTAGAATGGTTAGGTAACCTTAGTCATTGTCATGTCATACTCTGTCCTAGTCATGGCAGGAGACAGTGTCACATCCCGAAATGGTGGGCCATCTCTTGTCCTTGTTTGGTTGTAGGGGTGGACCATTGTTTCGTTGATGCGATATTGAATCTTGTTATGGTTAGAACACTTTACTTTACTTGTGACTTGTGACATATTTTATATTCAGTTTATTATGGCATGTTCTTCTTGTATCTTGTTATGTCCCTCTGAGGACCTGGTGATCTCTCCAGGTGTGTGCTTTTCATGATGCTTCACAGGTGTTCTAGCCAAGATCGTGGTCTTCCCTTTTCTATCGAGGAGGATTACTCTTGGATCGTCCATTCATATTTTTACCAATCCATTCCTTGTATACTTTCTATAACATAATAACAATTCGGTTTCTTCGGTTTTCTCGGTTGGACTATTTCTATTGTATAATGGATAGGGTCCAAAGTTGAAATCGTGATTAAATGATATTAAAAATTATAAATTTTTATACACAAATTGATTGTATTTGCGTCCAAAGTTACTAGTTGTTAAATTACCAATGTTGGTTTCAAAACAGAGGAGTTGTTTTCAAAATATACACATTTTATTTACAACATATGCATAGAATTCTGAAAGCCTTAAAAGGCTTGCAGAAGTAAACTTTCTTCGAAGAGAAGGGCTGACGTTGAACACGTAACGACATTTATTTAATACTTATGTGTCTATGCATCCATTTGGACAATATAATCGAATAAGTGTATCTATCTTTGCAGAATTATCTTTAAATAGATATGAATTACTACTTACGGAATCATTCATTGATGTACAACCGTCATCCTGATGACATGTACGATGTGCGGGATGAATTCATAGAGGGTGTACATCAGTTCCTGCAGTTTGCCAAGGCGTTCCCTCAGTACATGGACGTGATGGAACTGGGGATTCCCAGGACCCTTCCTTTGGTGTGTGTATTGATCGATAGAAAGTTAAACAGATCTAATACGTGTTCTAACCCTTCATAGACGAAAACTAGGGTTCACGAATTATACCTGCGGCGGAAAGGAGACAAGTATTTCCTGGCAATCTCGAGCGGACGATCCCAAGATCTTCTGTACGTATTCCTTCCTCGAGTTGGACGTCGTGTGGGTGACGATCTTCCAACCTTTTCTTCTCCTTGGCAGCCCTCTCTTTCTCTCCTTACGTGAATCACGAATTTAGAGAAAGTTTCAGATTTCTGATCGATAATATGGCAGCCAGAGAATAGAGGATATATATAGGCTACGGCAGGGACCATGAGGAGAAATTAGGATTAGGTCTCCTAACGGATCTGGATATCCCGTGTTCAGCCCGAACACACAATCCAGGTCCATTAACAATAGCTCGGTCCACTAATAAGCTATTGTTGCACTACCCCCCTAATCCCAAATTATGTCTATGGGCTCCTTTTATTATATGCTCGTTTGGCTCCCCATGTTAAGATATCGTATGTCCGTCGATCAAATTAAGTTACTAACAACTATATTGATTCGACACATTTTATCCTTAAGTAGTACCGCTCAACTTTATTTGTCATGTCGGATATAATCCACCTGCAGGGTTTACATGACAATCCTTATGAGCTCCTTAAGGGGACATCATCAACCCGATGTATCGGGACATAGATTCCATTTATAATCAACAGCCCATCATACATACAATGTTATTACCCAATTCATAGAGGTTGTTGATCCATAATAAATCTCACTCTTTTATGAGTCAAAATAATGCACAATGCATATACATGTCCGTTATTATATCCGGGTTAAGAGCACAAGCATCCATAATAACAGAGGTGTTTGTTCTCTTATGTAGTCAGTACAAAGAGAACAACCTCAAGTGGTCCTGTTTAATACACACAAAGTGTACTAGTGTAAACCTATAGTCAAGATAGACTAATACCAGATTACACTATAACTTTTCCAATAGATTGTCCAAGTCCATCTAGGTTGTGAACTATTTATATACTCCATAGGAAACTGATAATATGATCTTCTGTGTGACACCACACACCATATTATCTACAATATAGAATATCAGACATTTATATTAACACTTGCAACAAATACAATATGCAAACATTTGCCCATATAATTCTCATTAAAATTTAAGGAAATAAGGTTACTAAAAAAGTGATGCTTTTAGTATATAACCCTAACAGGACGGTACCAAAATTAAATGTCCGTGTGTGAGATGTTGCTACTTAAAATATCATCCAGAAGTGGAATTCACATATCATTTATATTCGAAGGGTTTCACGCCGAATTACTATCAGTGGAGCGCGCACGAAGAACTTGTGTCTTTAGCATCGGAGTATGAGCCTTATGTAGATGTCCACAACCACGCTGCTTACGATGATGGGTTGGTGAACATGGTTTTTAACGCGACGGGGCCTAGTTTCGATCCGGACAATCATGATGCACCTGAGGAGGCACCGAACGCCGATGCTGCAAAGTTCATGGAGTTGTTAGAGAATGCAAGGACTCCATTATATCCTGCTTATGAGGATCATTCACCGTTGGACGTGGTTACAAGATTGTTGAGCATCAAGTCCAATTTTAACATGTCGCAAGATTGCTACAACCGACTTATGGAGTTGATTATAGAAATATTGTCTGATGGTGCTAAGTTGCCTAAAGACTTTTACCGATCTAAGAGGATGGTTTGATCGCTCTGGATGGGATACGAGAAAATCGATACATGTCGCAACGGGTGCATATTGTACTACAAAGACGACAAGGATGAAGATGCCTGCAGATTTTGTGGTGTTGATCGCTACAAGGGCAGTGGTAGAGAAAAGTCTGTCGGTGCAAAGAAGCCTACTGATTCGATGCACTACTTGTCGTTAATGCCGCGGTTGCAGCGGTTGTTTATGGTGAAGAAAAGTGCAAAAAACATGAGTTGGCATAAGCGGGAACAGACCGAAGGAGTGTTGGATCACCCATCTGATGGAGAAGCATGGAAGCACTTTGATAGAGAGTATCCAAATTTTGCTTCTGATCCGCGTAATGTCAGATTGGGTCTCTGCTCCGACGGCTTTACCCCATTCGGACTTTCGGGATCCCAATATTCGTTTTAGCCTATGATCGTCACTCCGTACAATCTATTGCCTTGGATGTGCATGAAGACTCCGTATATGTTCCTCACCATTATTATCCCAGGTCCGAACAATCTGAAAAGAAACATCGATGTGTATTTACAGCCATTGATTGATGAGTTGAATCAGCTGTGGGAAGTAGGTTCCAACACGTACGATGTTTCTAGAAAACAAAATTTTCAGATGCGGTCAGCACTTATGTGGACCATCAACGACTTTTCGACCTATGGAATATTATCTTGATGGAGCACGCATGGTCGTCTTTCATGTCCGTATTGCATGGACTGTACTAAGGCTTTTCGTTTGAAACATGGAGGCAAACCGTGCTTCTTCGATTGTCATCGACAATTCCTGCCGAAGGATCATCCATACCGGAGGAACATAAATGTTTTTCATACTAGCGTTGTGGAGAAGGCTAATCCACTGCCAAGGTCGCCCGGATACATGATATGGAAAGAGGTAAAAGATTTACCAAGAGCTATTGAAGAGCCTGCTAAGGGCTGCAAGTGTGACGGATTTGGTTGCACTCATAACTGGACGAAGAGGAGTATATTTTAGGATCTGCCATATTGGAGCACCAATCTGATTAGATATAACCTTGATGTCATGCATATCGAGAAGAATGTGTTTGACAACATAGTTAATACTGTAATGGACGTAAAGGAGAAGACAAAAGACAATCCAAAGGCTAGATTAGACTTGTCAAAAATATGTAAACGTCCTGTATTGCATTTGATAGAGGAAGGGAATGGGAAGTTGAAGCAGCATAAGGCAATTTTCTTACTGGAGAAGGAGGATAAAGTGAGACTTTGTAGGTGGATTCAAGGTCTGAAATTTCCAGATGGGTATGTTTCGAACTTGAGAAGATGCGTCGACCTCAAGGAGAACAAACTGACAGGTATGAAGATCCATGATTGCCATGTATTCATGGAGAGGTTAATTCTGATTGCATTTCAGGAATTCTTACCCCAGGTTGTTTGGGATCCATTGACCGAGCTTAGCATATTCTTCAGAGATCTTTGTTCTACTAAGTTGCTCGTCAATCGTCTAGAAAAGCAGGAAAATGATATTACGATAACACTGTACAAGCTCGAGAAGGTATTTCCTCCTGGATTCTTCGACTCCATGGAGCATTTGCCAATTCATCTTTCCTATGAGGCATGTGTTGGTGGGCCCGTCGGTTATCGGTGGATGTACCCGTTTGAGCGTTATTTGAAGCACCTAAAGAAGGTGAAAAACAAGGCTCGAGTCGAGGGTTCCATTTGTGAAGCCTATATTCTCAAGGAGATTACAAACTTCTGCTGGACGTATTTCAAACTCATGTTGCTACGAATATAATGAGAGCTCCGAGAAACGACAACGAATATCAAGAATCTAAAGATGGAATACTGAAAGTATTCAATGCGTCCGGAAAGTCTTCGGGGGAAATAAAGAAGAGATATTTGAATGACGAAGAGCTAAGGGCTGCTCAGTTGTATATATTACTCAATTGCGATGCGGATGAAGTGGAGAAGCTAAAGGGATAACTAATTAATGATGAGTTTATGTCATTTCAATATAATAGTATAAGCTAATATTATTGTACTAATCGGCGGTTGCTTTGTTGTTTTTCAGCACATATAATGATGAGTTGAGGTCGGTTAGACCCTACCTAACAGACGAAGCATTAGAACAAGAAATGAGACGTCATTTTTCTTCATGGTTGAGTGAATAGGTAAGTAGCTCGGTAATTACTGGTCTTTTATAATGCAACTGCGCAATAAATAACTTACTATCTCTTATTTGGTATTCAGGTCGATCATCTAATTTCACCCGAGATTGAATTAATTAGAACTCTTGCCAAAGGACCAATTATTGCCGTTAAAATATGGCCAAGTTACTGTGTGAATGGCTTTAGGTTTAAGTCGACCAATGCTCCGATCAGAGACAGCTTTCTGGATCTTGATTCCACGAAAAATAGTTGTTTGTGTACCAAATCTTTGAACTACAAAGACGTCGATCCAGGAAATGATTTCTTCGATATCTTGCGAGAGAATATGGAGTTGACATATAATTATGGCAGAGAACCTGCAAAGATCGTGTTGTTCAAGTGTGAATGGTTCGATCCGATTGAAAATCAAGATTGGAAAATTGACAAGCATGGTCTTGTGGATATAAACTACAAGCATAAATATCAAGGCTATGAACCATTTGTCCTATCAACTCAGGCTCAGCTCGTGTACTTCACAGCTTATCCGAGACGGGAGCAACGAAGTCTGACTAGTGGGCAGTATGCAAGACTAAAGTTAAAGATACTTTTGATGTTGACGAAAAACCTTATCAGGAGGACGAGCTACCTCTTGTAACCAATATTGTTGATGTAGATTCCACAGAAGTTACGTATTACACGACTAATGTAGAAGTTGTAGAATTATCCGAAGAGAAAGGCGAAGCCGACGAAGGCGAAGATAAAAGTGAAGATGAGGAGGAAGAGGAAGATGAGGTCGAGGAAGACGAACAAGATGAATATTTTGAAGATGATTGAGAGAGAGATGTACTTCCATTTTTTTATTATATAAAGTTGGTTATTATCTAGTCTTGGTTATTATCTGAACTTAGATGTTTCTTGTAGAATAGACTATATGGACTTAGATGTTTCTTGTAAAATGTATCATCATATTTTGTCTTGGTTATTATCTTGTCTTTGTTGTACTTTCATATTTTTAGTCTCTATTATTTTTTGTATCATCATATGTTGTTATCAGGTATGACAAGTCATCGCGGATCGTTCTGTATGTCCCGACATGGGGGAGGACGGGGTTCTCCTTCGGTACCTCCTACTGGTACTGGCAGAGGATGGGGTTTCGGACAGTACCTTCGCCTGCCACGACGCTACGTGGCGTATCTCCTGGGACGAGTAGTTCCAGGCTTGAGACTGCTCCTGAGTCTAGCGTTCCTCCTGTTAATATGACGATGGAGACAGATGAGCAGATGGAGGAGGTTGAGCCGACGGTCGGCCAGTATCAGGCAGATGATGCATGCGCACCTCCGGAGGAGACGAGGACGGAGATCTGGACCGACGGTACAAAGTAAGTGTTTTGGTTTATCTTTTTTTATGTGTTTATCATAAGTTAACTTTTCTTATGAATGTAATATATCTGTATAGATATCGTCCCCCGTCAGTACAAAGATGCCTCAGCCACTTATTGAGGAATAATTATGATGGTCCTTGGATAAACTACTCTGATGCTCCGGACGATAGGAAGGCCTACTGGTTTGCGCGCTTCAAGGTTAAAATATATTTGCTTTTAACATGAATCATATAATTTATGCATATTATATATAACTGATAAATATTTGGTTTGCACTCTTCTAGGCTATGTTTTTCTATCCACCGCACTGGGCCGAGCTGATCGAGGGATGTTTCCTGCGTCGCTGCTAAGCTGATCCGCGATACTATTAATGATCAGAAGACTCGTGATCGTGCCGAAAAGTTGATCCAAGGTTGGATCACCCCTGATTAGTGGACTGTGACGAAGGCTCGATTCGACGAGCCAAGGAACAAGGAAAAGTCTGAGAAGGTCAAGACGGCTAGGAAGCAGGGATCAAAGTGGTACGATGGGTCGATTCCGATGACGGAACATTTTCGTCATTTGGTATATCTTTTTATTTCAGAAATATTATTTTAATGCAAGTCCGATAAATTAGTAAAAGGTGATATATTTAATTACAGGTAAATAGGGGTGGTGACGCCAATATGGTAACCGTCTTCCTGGCAACACATCGAAAGGGCGGGAAGCTTATTGACGAGAGGGCCGAGAAGGCCTATGTAAGTATTACAATTCTATTTATTAATTTTAATACTTCGTGTTAGTTTTGAAATAACTTAGTAAATATGCATGCAAATAAATATTCATGTAGTTAGTAATAATAAGTACATTAGACATTAGAAGTTATAAAGTATCCATGCTTTCTAGGCCGAGTTTCAGTGGCTTAAGGAGCGGGCGGCTATTAGTGCACCTGCTGCGGGAAAGGCCGGTACTTCCTCGCAGCCCGCTTCAGCTCCGTCGGAGAACGAGCTGTGGATGACTGCCAATGGTGGTCTCCACAGGGGTACGTACTACGGTACGGGATTCTATAGCGCCCTAGTTGCGATACAGTCCTCGAGGACCTCTCCTGCTAGTGTACATGGCCTACAACCCTCCCAGGAGTCTGCCCAAGTCTAGCATATGGTGGAGTCTGTCCGTGATGAGCTGCTACGATGGATCCAGGAGCAACACCATATGGACGATGCTGCGCTCCTAGCACGATTGGATACGCTCGACCGTAGCTTTATGGAGCTCAGGGATATGACTCAGAGGACATAATGGGGCATTACTGATCTTAGAGCATCGACAGAGCGTAGCGTGATGATCTATAGGCATCATAGCTGTCCATGGGCGAGAGGCTGACGTTGATACAGGATTCGATGGTTGATAGCAGTACGAGGCTGTTATCTACCATGGATTCCTACCACCAGTGACTAGCAGCGTTGGAGCGTTATTATCCTCCGGGTGCACCTTCATCATTGTCGACTCCGCCGACGTCACTACCTTTATCGATACCGACTCCACCGATGTCACTACCTTCTTCATCGGTAACGATTTTACGGGAGGAGTACGAGATGTTTCTATCTATGAGGCGCGGCAGTGCCCCTCCTCCTCCAGATCTGCAGCAGTCCGAGTTAGGGCTGTTTGATGAGATGATATTTTAGTGTTTGTACACTTTGAGTATTGTTTGTGTTGGTTGTACACTTTGGATATTGGTTGTAGACTTCTATCCATGACGATTTCACTGGTTGTGTAAACTTTGGATATTGGTTGGTTATAAACTTTGAGTATTGTTTGTGTTGGTTGTACACTTTGGATATTGGTTGTAGACTTTTAGTATTATTTATGATTTATCGGTGTTGAGTGTTCCACCGAAGGGGTCGGCGAACCCAGGAAGAAAATGTGCTTATGTGTATTTATTGTTATTTATTAAACTGCAGGAAGAAAATATGATTCTGTGGAGAAAATGACATTCTGTAATTTATTTATTTTTATTTTTTGGCAGTTTAGCGACGCTTACCGACGCAGAGAAACGTCGGTAAGTCAGCAGGTATACCAACGCCTACCGACGTAATATAGCATCGGTAAACGTCGCTACACGTCGCTAAATGTTCCATGATTTTTCTCGTTTACAGAATCGGTAAACGTCGGTAAGTATTGTAAGAACGTCGCTAAATGTTTCAGGATTTACCGACGTTTACCGACATAATAAACATTGCTATATTACCTACGGTACGCCGATGAACGTCGGTAAATGTTCCAGGATTACCGACGTATTTGTGCGTCGATAAGCGTCGGTAAGAGCGACGATTAGCAACATTTTTCCTGTTAGCGACCAGGCTTTCCGCGACCACAATAAAATGTCGCTAAATACATCAAAAAATGGACTTAGCGACATTTCTATCCATTTTAGCGACGTTTTTGGGTGTCGTTTAAAGGTGATATTCTGGTAGTGCTTTATGAAAGATAGCTTGAGAAATGAACTGGCCGTACTATTGACCCTATGAACGAATTGAAATACTTGATTCATGTACTCTCTACGTAACTGTTGTTGTTGTCTATTTTTTTATAAGCAATGAAATGAATGATAATTTTGCCCCAATGAATTGAATGAAATGCAACAGGTCCTTTGAGAAATGATGAGGCTTGGGATCGTTGAGATCACTAAGTAAAATGATAGTAATGTTGGAAATGAATAAGTCATTGAACATGACTTGGATGAAATAAAATGATGCACTGTTGCCTTTACTTTCTTTTATTATTTTACCATGCGTTTATGTGCACGATCGAGTCGGACACGCATTCGCATGGTCATGGACAACTTGTGCACAAGGTTTGGTGATATGTTTTCTCGGACGGCACCCCAGGACGTTAGGGGGACCGATCCGGCCGAGGAGGAAACATTGGCGTGCTTTGGGAGCACGGTTATTGTGAGACACTCTTAGAGGCTAGCTACCTACTTTGGCTGAACATTGCAATATCTTGAAGTCCTATATGGCAAACGTCCGTATGTTATAACAAAGCCAGTGACCATGTAGTCAGGAAGCACGCTAATGAATGTTTTGTACAGGTAGAGTAAGTATATTTGCTAACCCGTATTTGATATAGGTACAAGGAGTCGGCTATCGGTAAGAAATCACTTAAATATGATATTATATATATATATATATATATATTGAAAAAAGAAATTTTATTGAATCAAACAACACTGTACACAGCACACCAGTCCCACAACTCCTAAGAAGGAGTTCAAAATTCAAAACCCAAAAACCAAACATCGCTCGCTGCCCGAGATGCTCGGGACAGCCAAGCGCTAGGCCCAAGGGGGAACGGCTAGGCGCGGGGCCCGAGGGGAGGGGTGTGCGGCCCGAGGGGCATCGGGACCCCCAGCGCATGCCAGAGGGGGAGGGGGGATCGACACCACGACGAGGGTGCGCCACCGGGGGGGTTCGACACCACGGAGGAGGAGGGGAGGAGGGGGCACCACCGGGGAGGGGATCGACACCATGACGGGCAGCCACGGGGCTCGACCCCGAGGGGGGCGGAAGACGTCCACGACAAGGGGGCAAGGACGACCCTGGGGGTCTCGGACCCGGGTGCTACGGCCGGTTGAAGGGGGCCGAAAAGATCGTGTGGAGGTTGGGAGGGCTGGTGCACCACGGGCAAGGGCAAACAATGCCGGAGGGAGTCGGGGCGACCGGGGGGGCGGCGGAGAGCGAAAGGAGGGCCGCCCCAGGGCCGCCGGGAGCCAGAAGAGGGGGCTGGGGGAGCCGCCTCTGGGAGGGGAGCTCCGGGATTGGGGGAGTGGCTGCGACCGAGGAGGGGGGAGGCGGCGCAGCTGGAGCGACCACGGATGGCGGGGGCGACAAACCGGAGGGAGGACGAGATCTCGGCGGAGGCCCGAGGATGGAGGGGGCCGGTGAGGAGCCTAGGGGAAAGACCGGAGGATCGGGCGGTCGACGCCGACGTCGAGAACGTCGGCGGCGACGATTGTGGCGCGGGAGGTAGCGGCCGCGCTGTAGGCCAGCGACGGCGGGGGTGGGGAAAGACCCCCACGAAGGGGGCAGCCACGCTAGGACCGAGGAGGAGGGATCGACCTCGCAGGGACCGCGGGGGTGGCGAGCATGGGGAGAGCCTCCAAAGAGGGGAGAGGGCTCTGCAGCCATCCGGCCGAACCGCCGGAGAAGATGACCGGCCCCGCCCACCACCCGAGGAAGAAGAAGGGGGAGGGAGCGCTCGGGCCGGCTGAGCTGGATCTCCCCATTTTTATATATGATATTATATATATATAAATATTTTTTTTTTCGAACCCGCAGGGACCGCGGGGGTGGCGAGCATGGGGAGAGCCTCCGAAGGGGGGGAGGGGGCTCTGCAGCCATCTGGCCGAACCGCCGGAGAAGATGACCGGCCCCGCCCACCACCCGAGGAAGAAGAAGGGGGAGGGAGCGCTCGGGCCGGCTGAGCTGGGTCTCCCCATTTTTATACATGATATTATATATATATATATATATATATATATATATATATATATATATATATATATATATATATGTATTGGTTCAACTTGCCTGCTTAACATGCTAAACAAAATGATGCTATGATGTTGCCTTTCAAATGAGAACCTACTAAACATGTTAAATTCAGTATGCTAACATGTTGCCTTGCTATGAAACTGCTTAAACATAACATACATGCTAAACGATGCTTTCTATGAGAATTGTCATAACATGTTTAAGATGTTAATGCTAACAATGCCTCAATGATGTCTTTTCATGATAACACCAAGTATGTTATAATGATGCCTTCACATGAACGCTGCTAAGAACGTGTTTACATGTTTCATTATAAATATTGTCCATGAACTGTAAACTGATGTTAGGTCCCAAATAGAAAGATCACTCTAATAAATGCTTGCTAAAATTGACTAAATTGCTCGCTAGCATATAGATGATGTACTGACCCACGTTGTGGGCACTCTTTTTAGGTGCTCGTGCTTGGGAAGTTCTGTACACGAAGATTGGATTGATCGGTCCCGCGGCATCGAAGATTTGTTGCATGCAGAAGCTCTCCTTGCAAAAGATGATGTCTTCTATTTATAAAGAGCATAACGTATGGAATATTATAATCAGTTGTACCAGTGAGTTATAAGACAAGTCGGTATATCGAGTTGTAATCCAATGTATCAGAGTATCAAATGTAAGCTTTATGGCATTTGTTCAGTTAGCTATCAATGTAAAGTGAGATGTGTTCTAAACTTTGTGTTCCATTATAAGTCATGTACTTTACTTCAATTATCAATAAAGAGAATACATTTTTATATCTCTGTACGACTTCAAGTTATCTGCTTATTTCCGCTGTTATAAATCAGTGATGTATTTCCATTCGATGAGAAAGAATGTTCTCATAAACTTAAATTTGTCTGCTTCTGCCACTGCGATGTGTTCCTATTTGAAGATTATCAATTATGTACCGTCTTTGCCTTGTACAAGTACAATACCAGACTTGTATGACATCACGCCCAAGTGAGGACGAATGATTCGACATGAATCAAAGCGAGGACGAACGATTCTCCAAATCGGGACGTGACAAAACCCATTTCTGTTCCGACCAAAATTGACAGAATAAAGCTCTGTCAATTCCGGGATAGATAGTTAATTTCCTATTTATGACCATATGACTTGTAATAGAACTTAATTAATTAATGTGGCGGTTAGATTATTATTAGTAATGTCGTATTATAAATTGTTATAGTAATTTATAGGTTATTAGATTTAAGGGTTAATGTTACTGGTTAACTAAGGGTTTAATTACGATTATCGTAGTAATCGCGTTATTTTAGATTTAAGAGTATTACTAATAAGGTCGTCGTTAATTTTATGTTAATAAATACTAAATTAGTTTAAAATAGTTTCATATCAAAATTTTATTCTTAATATAGGAAATAGTGATTTTTAAGCTAAACTCCATTTATTACTATTTTGGGATAAAATATTATTTATCTTCGAAAAATGGTTTTTATTACCAAAAGAATTTTTAGGTAATAAACGCTAGTTACTCTCCATAGATTTTTTTTAAAGTTATTCATATAATTAAATGATTTTTTATTAATTACTAATATAAAATATTTTTGTAATAAAATTGTTAAATTATTTAGTAAGCTTTTATTGTATTAAAAATAAGAGTTTTAGATGATATTTGATAAGAGTCTTAAATATGTTTCTAAAAACCTTAGGTTTTACTAAATAAATGATTTTCATAATTTTACTATTAAAATAATTTTTCTTATTATTTAAAAATATCTATTAAAATATTTCTTTCAGTTTATGTAAATAAAATACTATTTAATTTTAAAGTATTTCCAAGTATTTTATATGAGTAATTCTAACTATAATATTAGTTTACAAAAAATCGTTATTATTTTACTAATAAATAAAATATAGTATTTATCGCATCATTATAAAGGTAGTAGTTTTACTAGAAAAACGTTTTTACCAAATATTATTATACATGGTTTAAAGTATTAAATAATTATAGCTTTATTTCTCTAAAAATATTTTTATAACTAAACGATTGTTATTATAGTTATTGGCATATTTACTTAAACCCTTGGAATGATTTCTAAAGCAGAGTATTAAATTAATGTAGGTTCAGGTCCCGGACCTTAGCCCGAATACTTTCTTGTCGTCACCTACAGCACCAGGAACACCAAAGCAAGTTTCATATTATTCATGTTCATTTTTTATTTAATAATTAAATGTACTACATCAATAGGACTATAAATATTGTATCGACACTGATTCATGGGGTCCCTCTCGGACCCAAATTGATTGCTTGATTGACTCATTGACTCGGGGATGGGAGAGTAGTATAGCAACTATGACCAAAGCCATGTCACTAATATTGCCTCTCTCGTGCTAACCCTTATTGCACAGGGGGTTGAGCCGTATCGTATACTAGCATTTGACCAAAATGTTAGTATACACATTGAATCTACTAGCCGGTCACATATTTGTTATACACTCAAATTACTATTAAATCATTATAGATTGTATCATTGTAGCTCTTGAGATTTTATTGTCCTGCTGCCTTCTTTATTATTATCTAGAAAAATATAATAATGCTTTTAAACTGCCATTGCATCATTTATTATTATTTAGAAAGCTGGATGTGGATATATGTTCTTGCTCCCCTCCTGACTGGAGACCAATATTTTAGATGATTGCGAAGACGAGGAGCTCGCCCTTAGTTCCTACTACGGACCCGATCTGAGTTCTGATGAGTAGCTGAACCTGACCAGGGAGCCCAGGACTTCTAGTTGTGCCCGTTGTTTAGTTTTCCTATTTTCAGGCTGTAATAAAGAACAATTGTAATAACCAAATGCTTTATTTGCTCGTATGTTGTTTCATCTAGACATTTAGCTTTAATTTCAAGTTCAAATAAATGTTGTTTTATTATCGCATTTTAGAATTATCTGCTTGTGTTACTACTGCTTGATACAGCTTACTGCCGTCGTCACACAACGGTGCAGGTTGGGCATAATCTGACTAGACCCAGTATATTAGGGTCGTGTCAGGTCGTGACATGAGATCACCGTCATGTCATATACCAGGGAAGATCCTAGAGCCGTTGTCCAAGTATCAGATCTGTCGCGATCGCCTTGAAGACCTCGTCCGCTATCGCGTGGGAAGACCGTCGTACCCAGCCACCAGGCCGCTACCCTGCCAGAGTTCGACCACTGCACGTCGGGAGCCAATCGCGTCCACCACGGAGCACCACAAGGTGAGAGATCTTCTTCCTTCTCGATCTTCTTCTTCACCTTCATTTCTAGGGTTTCAATTTTGGGATTAGGGTTTCGTTCTGTAGGTTGGGGAAGATAAAGTATTGGGAAGATCAGCCAAGGTTTAATATGGTGGTGAAGTGAAGGAGGAATGGTTAGGGTTTTCTGGGAAGGCTGATGGAGAAGGAAGAGTAGTAGGGTTAGGGTTTCGTCCTCTTGGGTATAGCGGCAAGGAAAGAATGAGAGGTAAGAGAGTGTCTTTGTGCATGGTTAGGTTTTGACTGAAGTAGGTAGGCCGGGTCAGTTAGGGAAGCCACTGGGCTTTGGGAGGTGTTGGATTTTAGTTCGGTTGTAAAAGAAATACAACAGCAGTAGCAAATTAGTGGCATGAGTCGAGCCACAGACTTAAGCCAGTTTGGGCTATGAGTGAAGTGAGTTTTGAGTTTTTAGGTCTCAGTAGCAATATGAAAGGTTGAAGATGGATTATATGTGAGGGCCGGGTCAGGATAGAAGGATATTGGGCTGACAGTTGGGAAGTAATAAAGAATTTAGTTAACGGCAGTAGATTTGGGCAGGAGTTTTGGGTCGGGCTGAGCCTACTATTACCACTTTCTGTAGAATAATATATGTTATTAGTTATCTTAATTACTACTATTACATTATTATTAGCATTAGTGATCATTATTAATGGATTATTTTTTAGTTAAGTATTAATTCTTATTAGCATCATTACTATTATTATCAGTTTTGTATTATCATTTATACTGTTTAAGTGATGAAGTTTTCATAAATCACTTAGAAAATGTATTTTTGAGGACATTAATTAATATTTTGCTATAGTATATTGTAATTTCTTATTAAACATTTTGCTAAAATCATATAAGTATTCAAGCCTTTATCTAGAATTAGTATTTGGATCTCTATTTAGCTAAGTGAATGTATATAATTACTAGTTAGCCTATATATATATATATATATATATATATATATATATATATATATATATATATATATATATATATAGTAATACTCTTAGCTAGTTAGCTTAAATATTAGAAATGGCTAATTTAGCTAGTTAGCCATTTTAGCTAATTGTTATTATTTCAATCCTAACCAACTTGTACTCATTCTAGGAGGACATACAGATTTATGCTTTTATATTCTCGATCTTCCAGAGCAAGGCAAGTACACTGACTTGAACTCTTTACCTTGTATTTCTGTCTTACTTCATGTTCTCATATTGGACACGAGATTCATACGATTGTATTGTATCTTGTTGATCATATTGTGTCTCATTATTTTCTTGCAGGAATTGAGAGAAATATTGTCTAGTGTGTGACCACACTCTTAGTTAGGTTATTGTGAATAGCCTAATCGTATACCTCAAGTACGATTAAGCCACACCTTATTGTGATATTATGATTTCCAGGCGGTCACACATTAGTTTAATATTTCAAATTCATATTTGCATTGATTGTCATGTTCATTGTTCCAGTTCTTGTACCATTGTTTCATATTATAGTTTAGTCCATATTATTATCCTTGTGTATTTCAGATTACATTGTAGACTATTTTCTTGTCAGGGTTGTACTTTGCTCTTTTTCTAACTGGATACGTTGCAGGTGAGCTTGAGGCCATAGTAGAGCATAATGACATCATTGGAGTTGCAGAGATCTAGCCTAGTTTATTTTTTAGATTTGTTTAGAGACTTATTGCTAGATATTGTACTGAGATTTTATAATTGTATAATTTAATCTGGTTACCGGATTTGTCTCCGGATGATCTTGTATAATATTGTACTAAAATGACTTAGTGGATTGTGGTGATATGTTCTGAGAACGTTTATAGATGTTGTGGATGTTATTTTACCTTGTGACTTGGAGTTTTTCTTAGACTATACAACTTACTACGTTGTGTCTTCCAACGTAGGCTGGACGGGTTTGACTCGTGTCCAATTATTCGGGAGCGGGTCGTGACACTTGCAAAGACAGTTTGCCAGCCATCGAGATCATCCATCTTCTTCTGAAACTGTCGATCCCCCTCTTTTCCTTCTTGGCCCCCCTTCTGTCGAACCATCTTGCTACCCATTTTCCTGCCATCTGCTATAGTAGTCATCAGGCCACCCGCTGTAGTTGGGTTTGTATCAGCCTTCCTATCCACACGATCACCATCCTCGTCGCCCAGATCCCCCAAATCGCCAGAGTCACCTGGAGAAACCCTTGTGTGTGTCTATATATATATATATATATATAGATATATGGGAGCGGATCAAAAGCCCCCCTTAGAAAACCCCTAAAACCCCCCCACACTCTAATTCGTAATATTAATGGTAATATTAATGTTAATATTAATATTAATGTTAATATTAATTTTTTTATTTTTTTATATTAATGTTAATGTTAATGTTAATATTAATGTTAATGTTAATGTTAATATTAATTTTAATATTAAGTTTAATATTAATTTTAGTATTTAATGTTAACATTAACATTAATATTAATATTAACATTAATATTAACATTAAATTATGGATTAGAGTGAGGGGGGTTTTTAGGGAGTTTTCTAAAGGGGGCTTTTGATCCGCTTTCTATATATATATATATATATATATATATATATATATATATATATATATATATAATGACAAAAAAGTAATTACATAAATAATATATATATAACAAGAATCAAATTTAGGAAGTCAACGGAGGTATTGCTAATAAAGGATCCAAACTATAAACTTAATTGCATCTAAAGTCAAATTATTATAATTAGTAATTATAAATTGATAATTCATATATTAGCTATTTGGTAAAGAAAATTACAACTCATAATTATGAGTTAAGAAAACTGAAAAATATGAAAATTTATCTATGATTAAATGTATCCATATTTATACAATAAATAGTCATTATAAGTAATTATATTAAGAATTTTTTGGCTAGCAAGTAAACGAAACGTTAAGCCAAAAAATAGAATATAATCCCTATTGATTAGGCTAAAGAAAAATATTTATTTATAAAAAAAATAAAATTTATTTTCCATTCTCTTTCTATCTTTCTCGTGACTCTTCTCTACATTCCATGTTCTTTCCAATTTCATCTTCTCTAAATATAAAACAAATATTTTTGTAGGTTTGTTCTAAACATATTTAGTTTATGTAGTTGTAATTTATTTATTTTATCCAATCATTAATCTTAATATAACGTGCCCTTGTCTATGTAGTATTATGTACTTTTTGAAGGAAAAATATTAGTTCAACAAAATCAATCCAAATTATATATTTACTGTTTATATTTTTTTACAAAAAAATTGTGTGCTGGTAAAATATGTTAGTTAGAAAACAATAAAGTGAGATAACAAAAAAGACAAAAAAGAAGAAGAAGAAATATATAACAATTGGTTCATTCTCAAAAGGGTCCTTTGATATATTTATTATTAAATATTAATAGAGATGTAAGTTTAATGAATAATTTAGAAGAAAAACTGGTTGATGAAGAAGGTAAAATAAGTAATATGGAAGAAGTACCTGATATATAGACCAATGAAAATGGTGGTATGATAATCGTGATGAGAATACGAATCATAGTAATAGAAATATGAGCATCTTGATAGTGCTAATAAAACTTCGGGTAATGAAAAAAGTAGAATAAATATTGGAACATTTCTGATCCAAAACATGGACCTAAATATTGTTTTAAAAATTGTTAGTATTATTTAATTCAATATATCTAGTGTTGATAATGAAAATTTTATAAGGGCCAAATTTTATTAACGTCCACGGCCTCAAAAATCCCAGGATCCACTCTGTGATTGTACTAAGTATTGCCATGATCCTACCCTTTTTTTTAGGATTTGATATTAATTTCGAGGATTGCACTCTACCTGTCCAAAGTCGGATCAAACCAAATCGAATCCATGGTCAGGGTCCAAACATCAACCCTAGTTGGGCCTGGGTCAAGGGATGGCCTTCGGCCCAATCCGGAAAAACTACTACAACTCAAATATGGCCTTGGGCTTTACCCACATCTCACATCTAAAGGAAGCCGACTAAAAAAAAATGAAGAAAGTATATATATTCTTTACTTGCTTCTTCTACGTAACCCAAGTATTCACCTACTTTAGCTATTATGTCATCCAACCATGTAATAATAATTTAATAATAACGGTAATTTACAACCACATGTTTAATACTTAAAAAAGTTAAAAATAAAAATAACGAAAAAGTAAGTAATTTGTAGGTTTATGGAAAGCTGTGTTTCCCTAACGAGGATCCCCAGGTACCCACTGCCCTTCCAGTTGGACACGTGGCACAGACGTGTCGCACGGACGGGAAAGCTGGACACGTGTACGGTCAACATGACTCGCGCCTGCCGCGTGTAAGGGGGCAGTACGACCTGCATTCAAGCTTTTTTTTTTTTTATCATTTCTTTTTCATCTCAACGAGGTGTTGTTGTTGTTGCATATGAGTCCTTTATATCTCCTTTATTTACATAAGCCTTCTAATTTGAAAAAAAAAAAAAACTTTTTGAGTTGCACCCCGTTTATTTTATTATAATTCAAGGTGCCTCACACTTAAAAGAAAATGCTTGAGTTGCACTCCAATTATTTTATCATAATACATAAAACCTTCCATTTTTAAGAAAAATCGTCAATGACTAAACAATAAACTCTTCTGACCCCACGTGGACACTCTTGCAACAAAATATTCTCAATGAGTTGTTCTCACTTGTCATCTATATGTACATGTGAGTGTGAAGCTACTTGAAACCAAATATTTTTTGGTTTTATATCCACATGAGAGTATTTGTCTCAAAAGTGTCCACGTGGGAGTCAAAGAAGTTGACCGTTAGTAATTGACGATCAGGGGTGGCCCTGGTCCAGGACTCCATGACGAAAGGGGGTACCAATACGGAATTGTTTATAATAGAACTAATGTGTATCATTTGTCTTTTTTTTTTACCAAAAAATATTGTGGTGTAGTGGTTACAATGCTAGACTTATGTTTAAGAGCTTTGCTATGCCTACAACCAATGTTACAACCCCCTTACAACTTTGCCACGTGTCGGACTTCGATTGGAGGAGAGAGAGAAGTGGTGGGACCGGGTGGAGTCCATATAGCAGGGGGGTGAGAGTGGTGATGGGACCCGGTGGGACCAATGTGTAAGGGGTGGAAGAGAGTGGTTGTAAGAAGGTTGTAAAAATTTGGTAGTAAACTTAGCATTTTTCTATGTTTAATAGGTCCTTGGTTCAAATCTTGACTACAACAAAATTTTGTTATATATATATATATATATATATATATATATATATATATATATATATATATATATATATATATATATTTTTACATTATGTTTCGTCTGTCCAAAATTCACGCATGGCCCAATTTTTTTAATTGAAATATATATATTAATAATCTTGCACCTAAAATAGAATTAGATTGTATTTTTTTTTTGAAAGGGAATTAGATTGTATCAATGTCATCTTTTAACATAAAATATTGTGGTGTTGTGTTTATTATATTAGACTTGCATATTAGACATCCTAGATTCAATTTTTTTTGTAGTAACAATTTTTAATTTATTTTTATTTTTATTTATTACTTATATTATATATGGGCTCCCATCAATTCAGGAGCAGCTCTATCTCTATTAAAGTGAAAATTTTACCTATTATGGTAAAACCAAGCGGTGCAACTCATTTTTTTTTCTTCCTTCCATTAAGATATACTTTAAAGGAGAAATTTATGAAATGTCCAAAAAACGAAAAAGTTTTATGAAAAATCCACCGCACAATAACATTTCATCGCGTGTCCAGAATTAACAAAAAATATATAAAGAGGATTCCGAATGACCTTTTTGTCCTTCCTTCTAATTTATTGAAAACACCCACGAAACTACTCTTAAAAAAACGTTTTGATACTTCATCTTCTTCCATACCCTGTTCACTTTCGAATCTAGATTTTTTCCTCAAAAATCTTCAAAAACTCGTCGAAAAATTTCGGAAAGACCGAGACAAACGGCAAAAGTGCTAAAACGGAGGTCCAAACATCATTTTTTTGCGATTCTAAAATTTCGGAAGGCCGTCTAACGAAGAAGTGATTATTTTTAGGCTCCTCAAAGATACGCTCATTTTGGGACAAACCGGACCTCGTTTCGACCTCCCAGTCAAAAGTTATGGTCCTTCAAAGTTTTAACTGACCATAAAATGCAGGAGAATGGTCATTCTCCGTGTTAGAACACGAAAATGTTAATTTCGCATGAGGGTGGCCATTCTCCGTGTTAGTAACACGGAGAATGTCATTCTCCGTCTTAATTACACGAAGAATAGTCATTCTCTATGTTAGTAACACGGAGAATGACATTCTTCGTCTTAATTTACACGGAGAATGGTCATTCTCCGTCTTAATTTACACAAATTTAGCACGGAGAATGCTCATTACAGTGTTAAAATGCAAGAGAAATGGCCATTCTCCGTATTAGAAACACAGAGAATGTCATTCTCCGTGTTAAATAAAACGAAGAATGGCCATTCTCCGTGTACCTTAGCACGGAGAATGGTCATTCCAGTGTTAAAACGCAGGAGAATGGCATTCTCCGTGTTAAATAAAACGGAGAATGGCGTTCTCCGTGTTAAATAAAACAGAGAATGGCATTCTCCGTCTTAATTAAAACGGAGAATGGCATTCTCCGTGTTAATTTACACGGAGAATGGTTATTCCCAGTGTTAAAACGTAGGAGAATGACCATTCTTCGTGTAATTTAGTACGAAGAATGTCATTCTCCGTTTCTAAATTACATGGAGAATGGCCATTCTCCGTGCTAAATAACACGGAGAATGACATTCTCCGTGTTAAATGACACGGAGAATGGTCATTCAAATGTTAAAACACAGGAGAATGACCATTCTCCGTGTTAGAAATACGGAAAATGCCATTCAACACGGAGAATGACATTCTCCTTGTTAAAAATGCAGGAGAATGACTATTCTTCGTGTGATATCGACAGAGAATAGTTGGCAGAAACCTAATTTTTTATTTTTTTATTTTCTGGAAAAAAATTTGACATGAATAAAGATTCAAGAGTTTTCGTTCTTCTTTCAAAATGATGCTAACTTTTATGGAAAAGAAGAAGAAGAAGATCTTCTCTCCATAATTGACCTAATTGTTGAAGAAGAAGAAGAAGCAGAAGAAGATGAGCGATGATCGGAGTTCGACTGGAAAAAAAAAAGCATGGTGAACTACGAACGATCTTTGCGATCTCTGCTGAAGATGAGAGCAATGGAATTTAGATCTCTCGTGAAGAAGAAGTAGAAGAAGAAGAAGAGAATCGCAATCCAGATCTGAGTTTGCGCAGAGGGATAAAAGAAGAAGAAGAGAATCACAATCCAGATCTGAGTTTGTGCGGAGGGATAGTTATGGTATTAATTTTGTAAATACAGAACATCTAAAGGGAATCTTGGAATAAATATATAATTCTGGGCATTTCATAAAATCCATCGGGTGGATTTTTCATAAAAACCAACCCCGAAATTGGGTTTCGCAGCAATTTCCAGTACTTTAAATTATGATAAAATAATTGAAATGTAACTCAAAAAAATTTCTTTAGTTTGGATTACAACTGTTCGTTCTTACATGTATCTCGCGGACAACTTTAACCTGAATTTATCAAAATGTATATATATATATATATATATATATATATATATATATATATATATATATATATATATATATATATATATATTCTAGTTTAGTGGTTAAGAGACATGCATGTGGCCCAAGTGGTCGGAGTTCAATATCCATTGTGGCTTGAACTCCGACCACTTGGGCCACATGCATGTCTCTTAACCACTAAACTAGAAGTTATATATATATATATATATATATATATATATATATATATATATATATATTTTTTTTTTTCTTTTCAAAATACATATATATATATATATATATATAAAATACATATATATATATATATATATATATATATATATATATATATATATATATATATATATATATATATATATATATATATATATATATATATATGACAAGTTTAGGAGATAGACTAATTTTTTATGGAGGGAAAAGAGAACCCAAAAATATCCGCTTTCTTAAGTATATGTTTCTCTTCTAATTTCTTTCTCTTTAAAAATTTAAATATCTTCTTTCAAAAACGAACATATCTCTATCTTAAAAAAATAAGACTTATATATCTATTTATTTTGAAACAAAGAGTGATCTATTTATTTTTAAACAAAGAGATATTTATCTATTTTAACAATAGAGATAGATAATTATTTCTTTTATTTTTTAAAGTAGAGATAGATATTTTAAAAAATAATCTATCTTTCCAAACAAATATACCTTTAATGTTACTATTAATTTTAATTTTAACATGAATTTTAATTTTAATGTTAAAGTTAATGTTAATGTTAATGTTAATGTTAATGTTAATGTTAATGTTAATGTTAATATTAAATTTAATCTTAATCTAAATCTAAATTTTATCTTTATCTTAATCTTAAATCTTAATTTTACTATTAAATTTTTAATGTTGATGTTAATGTTATTGTTAAATTAATTTTAATGTTATTATTAACATTAATTTTAATTTTAGTGTTAATTTTAATTTTAATATTAATTTTTAATTTTAATGTTAGAACTAAAATTAATCTTAAGATTAAAATTATCAACTAAATTAACATTAATTTAAAATTAAAATTAATATCAATAATAACACTAACAGAAAAATTAACATAAGAAATAATATTAAAATGAACATTAAAATTAAGATTAACATTAAAATTAATATTTGTAAATATAATTTTTAAAGATATATTTACCTTTAAAGATAGTTTTTTAAAAAAATTCATCTCTATTTAAAAAAATAGATAAATTTAACTTATCTATCTCTATTTTTTAAATTTAATAAATAAATGTCTCACTATTTAAATAATAAAGAGACTTATCTTTAAGATAGAGATATGTACGTTTTTCAAACTAGAGATTTTTTTTTATAAAGAAAAAGAGATTTAGAAGAGAAGTATTTTCTCCTATAAGTTGTTTCCGTAGGAGAAGCTCTCTGTATATATATACAAGGGATGTATCAATATATCCCAAATAATTGGCATTGAAAATTGTGAAAGGTCTTTACTTTGATTTTGACTTTATCTATTACTTTGACTTCGGCTTTAATCTGAACCATTGGATCAACATCTAATAATTCAGATTTGAAATATATCGATATAAATTTTTACATGAAATGTATTGAAGAAATTTTCATATATATATATATATATATATATATATATATATATATATATATATATATATATATTCTAGTCGGTAGTCGGTAAGTGTGTATGATTGTTCATGATTTAAACGAACCATAAATTCATAAAAGATAAATTTTGAAGGATTTATATGTGAAAGCTTTTTTTTTTTTTATTCTTGTCTCTCTATTTTTGAAGAAGTCTTCTTCTTTTACTACAGTTCCATCTCTTCTTCGTTTCAAAAAATGGGAAAGTACTATGATGAGGCTAAGGCGTAGCCTGTGGGAATAAGCAATGTGGGGGAGATTGGTTGGAAGGAAAGCATGGCTCCCATGTGAGGATGGGCTCTCTAGTGCTCCTCTCACCGGACTTGCGACTTGCTATGTGTACGTGGCCTATATTCTTCCTTGGCCCCACCCATCTCTACTTTGGCTTGGCTAAACGACTTGAGAGACTTGTAGCTAGCCGGTTGCTTTCAACAGCGGTATAAGTTCGCGTGCATGCACCAGCAAATTACTGTTATGTCCATGCACGATCTTTTATAAGAAAGAAGGCTGAAGTGTAAATCGATACTTTCAACTATTCTATCGTTTTAACTTTGATGCCATAAATCTTTTATTCGATAATTTGATACCATCAATTATTTAATATTATCGAATTCAAGTGGCTCTTGTAGTTACCGAAAAAAAGTATAAGAATCTGACTGGATGACGGAAGATCAGTGGATTGAGTCATGGGATCGTATTATTTTTCCATTTATTTGGTGGAAGTAGGAGAGTGGACCCAACACGCATGCAATACAGCGTGCACAAATTCCTGTGCGTATCATTGGACATCTAAAAAATAATTAATATTTTAATTTAATACCTAATTTTTTAAAAAAAGTAAAATCATTCTCCCTTTCCAACCTCCCACCAAGCTGGCCCACCCACGCCCACACCCCCTACCGACACACCCTGTCGCCCCCTCCCCCCTCTTTCATCTGCTCCCTCCCGCTCTGGCTGGTTGCACCACCCCGTCCCTCCTCTCTGCACGGGCTGCCAACGGCCCCCCACCCACCACTCCCTCTGATAGCTCCTCTTCCAAATTGGCCAAAATTTGGGGGAGATATGTGGTTTCCAGCTATGATTTTCTGATTGAATTGATAGAATTCTTCAACCAAACCCTAGAATTTGGGGAAGAACACACTTTTATTGGATGTTGAATATTTAGTTACAATTACTATGAAGAAGAAATACAAGAAAAAAACTAAAAAAGTAACAAACTACTGGTAATTTTCTTCACATCCATTCTTCTCTTCCCTCTATTATTTATACTGTGTTGGTTGGTAGTTATCCAGCTGAGATGCTGACTAGATGGTTTGCAGACGTGGCAAAGCTGATTGGTCCAACTATCCTGGATGACTTGGCAGTACATCAGGTGACGTGGCAAATCATGCTGATTGGTCCAACTGCCCTGGATGACTTGGCAGTCCATCAGGTGATTTGGCAAAAGCATGTTGATTGGTCCTCGGACAGCTAAGATTTAAGCTTCGCAGGATACAATCCACAAGGAAGAGAGAGCTACAAATGTGCGTACTGAAGAAGAAGGTCTGTATCAACTACCCTCTCCTTAAATTGATCTTGTCTCTGTTGGCCATTTGGTCATATGGTCAAACCTGATTTTAATAATTGAATAAACTCTGTCTGGATATACAAAGCTAGTCGGGACATCTCGGACTCTTGAACATGATCAAGAATGACTATCCACTGAATTCAAGACCGAAGATCTGTTTGCCTACTAGTCTGTAATTCCTTATGCAATGTATTTCATTTTATTTGAGTTAGGAATTGTTGTACACCGAGTCGTACTGGCAAATAGGCTACCCTCAAATGCGTTCAAAATATTTTTAAAATAACCTCTCCAAAAGGTTTACAAAAAGGTTTTCAAAAGGTTTTCAAAAATCCCAAAAAGCTTTTTCAAAACCCTAACTAAACCCTGACTAAACCCTGACAGAACTCGGACCGAGTTCGGCCAGAGGTTTGGCAGAGTTCGGTTAGAGGCCGTTGTGATTTGAATCTTGGAACTTGGTCCTCCTGCAGTTGCGATTTGACCGAGATTTGCTCATAGAGTTTGCCCGAATTCTGTC